>QGSO01000143.1:1016163-1104849 GCA_011037825.1 Carya cathayensis
TACTGCATGAATGCCTTTTTATGTGCTATGTTTTTTAGTTACTGGTGTAATTTAAAGAGTAAACGTTTCTGCTAGCATTTCCATGCATTTTTGCCCATTATATACCAAGAACAACTGAATGATATACCCTGCGACACATATGTCTTTCTGGTTTCCTTTTCTTTAGTAAACTCTTATCAGTTTCCTTGAATCGTGACTTTTTGTTTTATACTTCTGTTTCCATTTTGGGTTCTGTTGACAGGGTCCTGGTATATGTTAATACTTTTGTAGTCTGAGTAAATGGTACACAACGTAGTGTCACCATTTTTCTCCGCTTGCTTTTGGGATTTTTAGGAGTAATGCCAGAAAGGTTATACTTTGAAGTTATTGTAGTTGGCCTTGAACATTGAGTGGAGAGATTTTTGGGGAACCGTTTGCATTCCATGCAAATTCTTGTTTTCTGATATTCACAAATTCGATGTCTTTGTAGGTTTGTTCAGGATGGGTTTGGTGCACATATTGTGTTGTTACTTTCAGTAATTTAGCAAAGTTTTAAGCATTTCAAATTTAATTATTATGTCTATAGCAAGTTTCTTTCTTTGTTTTGGTTACTTTTAGGTTAACCAAAAAATGATGAAGTCAACTCTCATCAAGGATCTTTATGGTGAAATTGATCGCCTGAAGGCAGGTGAGATAGGTGTTCGTTGTTGGTGAAACAGTATATTTGCGTGCAATTAGTGGTGCTGTGTGAAATTTGTGGGCTTCTTACGACTCTTGTTTTTTCACCATTGTCCTTTTATTTAGAGGTTTATGCTGCACGTGAAAAAAATGGTGTCTATATTCCGAAGGAGAGATACTATCAGGAGGAGAGTGAAAAAAAGGTATTGCATCTTCCCTCCTCCCCACTCCATTTTCTTCTTTTCCTCAATGCTTTTGCTTACATTTGTATCTTTTGATTGCCATTGTCATAAATTGTTTCATTTTTATTGCACTGTGAATGTGATATTCCGTTTGGATTCAGAAAGCATCTCATTTCATCATTACAATTTTTCCAAATTCCCACACAAGATATAATAAACAATTCAATTTTTTCAAATCCCAAAACAATAATAATATTAAAAATAATATTCTAACAATATTTTATTTAACTTTCAACTATCATATAAAATTATCTCATCTCTGAATCCAAACTTTCAATGTGGTTGTGGATACAGTATTGTTAAGAAGGGTCTTTTGCGCCCCGGGGGAGGGGGGGGGGGATGTCCTTTTTTGACTTGGAATAAGCACCAGATACATATTGAATGTTGTAGATGCTCACCTTCTGTGTTCTTATTTCATTGCTTATTCAATTCTGATGCATCTCTTTTTACCTTTATATGGAATGTGTTATTTTCCTCGAGCTTAGGCTATGGCAGATCAGATTGAGCAAATGGGGATTATGCTAGAAACACATCAGAAGGTTTGTGTGTGGCCTTAGTTTTTAAACATTGTTTTCTTGTTACATATAGTTGTTAAATTTTAACCTATTATATATATTTTTTAATCATGTTTCAAACAGCAAGTTGAGGAATTGCAAGATAAATATAATGTCCAAATCCAGCAATGCTCTGATTTGAGCCATAAACTCGATGCTACTGAGGTCAGTTATATGTTTTTGTATGCATTTTAGAATTTTTGGGTGGGTTTTGATCCTGATGTGGAATATACCACCCAGAAAAACCTGAATCAAACCAACAAATTACTTGCCAACACTGAGGAGGAACTCCATAAATGTCGGTATGCTTTGACGGAAAAGAATTTTATCATCTCTGAACAGAGAAAAGCAGGTATGCATGAATCACTCTTTTTCATGTTTTGATATTATGTCGCGTATTCATATTGTTGCTCTATTTGTGGAACAGAAAATGCACTGGCTCATCAAGCTTGTGTTTTACAATCTGACTTGGAAAAAGCTCTTCAAGATAATGCATTATTGTTTTCAAAAATTGGTATGCATTCGACAGTTTATCTCTAGGCTTCAAATTGTATTGACTTGTCACTGAAAAACATTCTGCTTTTTTATGTGATATACTGTAGGAAGAGAAGACAAACTTAATGCTGATAACAGATTGGTGGTGAACAATTTCCAATTAGAGCTTTCCCACCAAGTTGGTTCTCTTTGCAAATTGGTGGCAACTTCAATGTCTGAACAGAAAGAACAGCTTCAGAGTGTTGAGAAGCTATGTCATTCTTTTACAGGCATACACGATAAGGTATTAAATGATGCTTACTTCTTCATTCTCATTAACTATTTGTTTTCACCTGAACTATTTTCTTTTATGATATATATATACATATATATATATATATATATATATATATATTGAAATTGTATTGTTGCCTCAGCACACTATTGCGTTTCATTCATATTTGATCTAGTAACCTTTTTCCTGCCTTTAGGCTGTTGTGGATGTGAAGAAGAAAGTTACAGCTTTGAGGGCTTTATATATGTCTCATACAGAGGCAGTGCAAAATGTTGTGCGCTTGCACAAGGCGACCTCTAATGCTGGGCTAGAGGAGATTTGTTCTTTGGCTGCTTTTAATGCACACTCTATTGAAGAAGTAGGTACATGGATCAAGTTTCCTCTTGTTTTATCTCCTACCATACCTCATGGATGGGTTATTATTATTTTGCAGTTATAATTCCTTTTTCTGGTGTGTATGGTTTTGTTGTTTTGTGTTGCTCGTGAATTAGTTTTTAGCATCAGAGGGCTGTGAAGCCTCTTCAATATTCAATGATCTTCAGAGTACTCTATCCACTCACCAGGGAGAATTGGCTGTTTTTGCGAGGGAATTGCGACAGGTTGGTGTCTTGATATTTAGAATGTCTAGCAGTAATTTCATTATTTCTTTCCCCCATGATTGTTTTCTGAAAATTTGTTAACAATAGGTTTTTAGTTGATTGACTAGGGATGACAATACGTCACACGATCCGTTAACCTAACACAAACACGACACGATAATAGCGGGTTAGGGTTTAGCCTTAATGGGTTCGGGTCAAAACGGGTTGACCTGTTAAGACACGATTGCTTAACGGGTTGATAACGGGTCAACCCGTTATGATACGTTAAAAAAGTTAAAATTACAATTATACCCTTATACCTAAAAATAAAATTGTTAGAATTTCAATTTTGATATTTTTATTATTTGGATTGTAGTTTTGGATTTATAATTAGTTTTATAATTTTTATAGATATTGTGATTTTAACATTTATATAAAATTATGCTAAATTTAATCAAGTTAAAAAGGTTAATTTCGGGCCTATTCAACCCATTTACATAAATAGTTTAAAATGAGTTGTATTGTGTCGTATTAACCTATTTCGTAATATTTTCTTAATTTCTTTGTTTACTTATAAAAAAAACATATTTCGTAATATTCATTAATGGGTCAAAACGGGTTGACACGACACGACCCGTTATGTTAATGGGTCGTGTTAGGGTTTGAGATTTTGACACGATAAGCTTAACGGGTCGAGTTAGGATTGACCTATATGACCCGTTAACACGATTTGACACGACACGAACACGACCTGTTAACACGATTTGACACCCCTATGATTGACTGGCGGATTGAGTTTTCAAGATGGACATCCAATTTTTGATGGACCAAAATGAAAGGACAATGAACAAAGGACGGAATGTTTGCTAGTGTTTTCTTCACAATTTAGCGAGAATTTATAGATTAGCAAGTCTAATGCCAGGAATCTTGTCACGGAAATTTGGTGTTCTTTTGATATAAATTTTTAGTGAAAGTTTCCTAATTGATCTACAAGTGGGAAGGTTTGATAAATGAAAGAATTGAAAAGTTGTCCCTTTTTTTGTTCTTGCCGTTGTTCTCCCTTTTTGGTTTTAAACTATTTTACTAATATGATCTAATATTTTCTTTTGTTCGCTTTGTATTGAAAAGAGATTTAACGTTAGTATTGAGCAAACGCGGGACATTTCTGATTACACTCACGGATTTCTTCAAAAGCTTCTGGAAGAATCAAAGAGACTTGAAAATTATGCAGTGCATGCTGATGAAACTCAAGTGAGGAGCATTTCTGAGTTTCAAAAGGCCTATGAGGTATGAAAGATATAAGCTTTAATGCAGATATATCTTTTTCTGTGGAAATAACATGTCGAGGTTATTTTTTGCAGGAGCAATCTAAATTTGAAGCTGACAAGCTTATTGCTGATGTAACCAGTTTGGTCTCCGATCACATTCAGCGTCAAAAAGAGCTGGTCTGTTGTGTGTGTATTTCTTTATATATCTTCCATTTGTTTCTATGTTTTTGTCAAGAATTGTTTATGAGGGGAGCTGACAGGTCGACACAAGGCTTGTTGATGTTAGAGAAAGTGCTATTGCAAACAAGGCATTCTTGGATAGACATGTTTCATCGATGGAGGGTATTACAACAGATGCAAAAAGAAAGTGGCAGACATTTTCTACACAAGCAGAAAATGATGCCAATGATGGTGCTGAATACTCTGCTGCAAAACATTGTCGCATGGAGGTACTCCTGCAGCAATGGTAAGTTTGATTCAATGCTTCCTTCGACTCTGAATCATATCTTTTCATCTATTCTTTAACATTCATTTTATCCATTTGGTTTAGCGTAAATACTGCTGAATCGGCTTTCAAACACTTGAAAAGGACACACGAGCGTGTGAATGAGATGGGCAGTAAACATGTTTCCTCTATGGTGTCACTTATCAGGTGAGTGGTCGATGGGTCCTATTGAATTCCTCTTTTCCCTTTCCTATACAGATGGACAAGGAAAAGGGAAAAAGCCTTTCCTCTTGATTTGTTACATTTTGTGGGTGCCTCTGCCCAATGTTGAATTTGAAAACTCTTTCTAAATTTATCTTATGGACGCATCATTATTGTGGCAAAAAAAAGAAGAAAAAGGGATGCCTGGATCTTCATTTGTTCTCTTGATTTTATGCCCCTCATTAGTCTGATTTTCTACTTTACTAGTTTAATTTCAAATGTCTGATGCTTTCTAGTGTACTTGGGCTATGCCTATCTTTATATCAATGAAATAACTTATTACTTATCAATAATTTTTTTCAAATGTCTGATTCAGGAATGCTTCTGATAGCAATGAGCAGCATGATGTTGAGATTAGTTCTGCTCGGGTTGCAGCTGAGCAAGATGTGTCAAAGAATAGCGAGGATGTTCTTCAGCACGTCGATAGTGAGTGTTATGCGTTGAGACTTGTTTGAATATAATCTTGCTTTATATCAAATTTGCAATTAACCTAGGAATTTCCATTAAATCAAGTAGATATGAAAGTCATTTTTTTGAGGAAAAACTTTTCACCCTCCATAAAGTAGCCTGAATCTTACCGAGAAAAGCCAATAAATAGAAATTTAAGTTGGACTGTTCTTGATGTGTCCTAAGATTCCACTGAGGTAATATTTAATGGATGATGTACTTCTATGATTTACCGACAAAAAAAAAAAAAAAGAAGAGTTAATGGATGATGTACTTTATGCATATTCTTGTTATTATGATTCTCCAACTGGCTTGCTTTTCATTTCTGATGCAGATCAGTTTAATTTTGATCTTAAAAAACAGAGTAAATTGTGAATTACCACTCTATGCTTAGGGTTAACTAGCGACCACATCACTGAATGTTTAGTGATGTAGGGGGCTAGCTAATGGTTAGAATTTATAGTTTATTAACACATGCCCTTTACGTGGGACAATCTAAGAATTTAGAAGGAAAACGTGTCGATTTCATTTTACTTAAAACCAGGGGAGGCTTTAGTGATCGTTGTACAAAATAGGAAAGTATATCCAACCACTAGGCAATTGGTTAACGTGTGGAAATCCTGTGATGATGCTAGGATTGATGTTTGCAGGACTTAAACTGTGAGGGAATTTTTAAACCTAGTTCTGGCCTTGAATATTTGAACGTGATATCTTTGATTTTATGTTATATTTGAATTAGGTTTATTTATTTGCATGCAGATTTCTATGAATAACAATGGATGATTGACGTTTGATGATATATCATTACCATTGATGTTGTTTTGAATCATATGATTAGGAATGTGATATTTTCCTCGTGGACATCGATTGCTGCAGGTGTATCTGAGCAGGAGCGAGCATCTATATCTGGAGTTTTGGAGGTTGTGAAAGCCCATGCAAATAGCCTCGAAATTCTAAGGGAAGATCACTCTGGCCAAGCGGCATGCATAGAGGAGAAGGCACGGGAAACCTTTCAGCAGCAATATATGGTATGTTGATCTAACACTTGGTATTATGCTGAGAATGTTGATTCGTATTTTCTGCTGTGTTTGTGCCGAGTGTTTCAGTCACAAGTCAACCTGAGGCTTCACCTTACTTTTTTTTGGCACAATTACGGCCAAACTATTTCATCTATTTTCTTAGTATGCTCGCAAACCAGTACTAATCTGTTACTGGCCTCTGCAAGATATAGTTACATTAAGCAATAATGTGCAGGATTATGAGGCCAGTGGCACAACACCAACAAGATGTGAGCCAGAAGTTCCAAGTAGGGGAACCATCGAGTCACTTCGAGCCATGCCAATGGAAGCCCTTATTGAGGAATTCCGGGAAAACCATTCATATGAATCATTGGAAGCGAAGGAACCGAAACCTTCGCTCATCCCACGCTCACCGCTTATCCAACTGAACTAAAGAGTCGTTGGTCTTGCCTCATTTGCAAATTGCATAATGGAATGAGATATGTATTTGTATTATTCTTGTACACTTACCGTTGCTGTACGAGAATTCTTAGAATGCTGGTGCTGCAAAGGGTGTAGTGTCATGTCCCGCACAGGGTATGAGTAAATCCTGTCTTGGGATTTAGCAACTTGTAGCTTGATAAAAGGGATGTTGTATATTGACGCAAAGCTTGGTTCATGATTGAAATTTATTTTTGGAATGCTCTTTGAATAACACTTGGATGTCATTTGACACGGTAATTTTAAAGTAATGCTATTTGTTCCATAACACCACTGTTGTTGTAAAATATAAATGATGTTATGGAGGCTATGTTACTTGCAGTATTACACTAATCTTTGTAATTGAAATTGGACCCGTGAGAAGAACAATAAACTTGTAGAGTGTTTCTAGAACATTACAATCTATACTTTAAATTAATGAGAAATGTTGCAGTAAAAGAGAGATATTATAAAAAAAAATTATAAATTGACATAACTTCATATGATATGCTATATATATTTTATAATAAAAATATTTTTATAATTTGATATATTATATATAACTATATCAATTTATGAATTTTCTTTTACAGGATCTCTCGTGGTTAAAACATGTATCTTAATTAAATAAAAACTGTATATTTTAATTAAAATGAAAATACATTTTCTTAAACTTAGGATATAGTTTCTAATGGGCCGAGTTGGTAAGTTTGGAGAATTGGCCCGGTGTTCGCCTTCACCTGCCCCTAGCCATTGGCGAGGGGGATGAAACTATAAAATCGTATCCACCAGCTGCTGTGGTTGAATGCTTGAATTTCCATGACTTTATTTGAATAATTGTTGCCGGTTGCGAAGGTAGTTAGACATTACCGGCAATATTGCAATGTTCTAATGTTCAAACTTAAAACCCAGATCCTGTTACTCACAAACAATGATACGCTTCGCCTACTCTCAGCTTCTACGAGAAAACGTTATTTTCACCAACTAGTTCCTTGTACCCAGATTCAACCACCACTACAATCTCATTTTTCTCAGACTCTGGACCCCATGGTTTACATATCTCTGCTGCTGAACTGTAGAAACGTATTTCAGATTAGACAAGTTCATACCCAGGTGGCTGTGATTGGGATGCTCCGACACCTCATTGTGGCTAACAAGCTGTTATACACATATGCACAGCATAAGGCTATGGGTGATGCTTACGTCTTATTTTCTGGGATGAGAGAGAGAGACTCCGTTACTTGGAATGTAATGATTGGTGGGCTTGCTAAAGCTGGTGATTATATGAATTGTTTTGGGATATTTAGGGAGGTTATTCGATGTGGGGCGCGGCCAGATAATTATACATTGCCTTTCATGATAAGGGCCTGTAGGGATATAGTGGACCTCCAAATGGGTAGAGTGATTCACGACATTGGTTTGAAATGCGGGTTGGAGACGGATCATTTTGTCTGTGCTGCGCTCGTGGACATGTATGTGAAATGTAGGGCAATGGAGGATGCTCGACTATTGTTTGATAAAATGCAAAATAGGAACCTTGTGACCTGGACAATGATGATTGGTGCGTATGCTGAGTATGGGAATGCTAAAGAGTCGTTGGTCTTGTTTGATAGGATGAGAGATCAAGGCATTGTCCCTGATAAGGTTGCTATGCTGATGGTGGTTTATGCATGTGCAAAACTGGGGGCTATGCATAAGGCGATATTTATTCATGATTATATTTGTAGGAATAAGTTTTCCTTGGATATCACCTTGGGAACTGCCATGATTGATATGTATGCTAAGTGCGGGAATGTTGATTCTGCAAAGGAAATCTTTGATGGAATGCAAGAAAAGAATGTTGTCTCATGGAGTGCTATGATTGCAGCTTATGGGTATCATGGACAGGGAAGGAAAGCTCTTGCTCTATTCCCTATGATGTTGCAAAGTGGGATATCACCGAATAGGATCACTTATATTTCACTCTTATATGCGTGTAGTCATGCAGGTTTGGTTGAAGAGGGCTTTCAATTATTCTCCTCAATGTGGGATGATCATGGGGTGAGACCAGATGTGAAACACTATACTTGTATGGTTGATCTCTTGGGCCGTGCGGGGAGACTTGACAAGGCATTGAAACTGATTGAGAATATGACAGTTGAGAAAGATGAGGGGCTTTGGGGTGCTTTGCTTGGGGCATGCAGAATCTATGGCCATATGGACCTGGCTGAAAAGGCCGCAGAATCCCTTCTTAAGCTCCAGCCTCAGAACCCAGGGCGCTATGTATTGCTTTCAAATATATATGCAAAAGCAGGAAGGTGGAAAGATGTGGCAAAGATCAGGAATATGATGATGCGAAGGAGATTAAAAAAGGTTCCTGGTTGGACTTGGATTGAGGTGGATAAAATAATTTATCAATTTAGTGTGGGCGACAAAACCCATCCTCAGTCACAGGAGATCTATGGCATGCTGCAAAGTTTGAGCAAGAGGTTGGAGTTGGCTGGTTATGTCCCTGACACAAATTTTGTGTTGCATGATGTTGAAGAGGAAGTTAAGCTAGGAATTTTGTACACGCATAGTGAGAAGTTGGCAATAGCATTCGGCCTTTTTGCAACACCTGAGGGAACTCCTATCAGGATTACAAAAAATCTTAGGGTTTGTGGTGACTGTCACACATTCAGTAAGATGGTGTCAGCCATTACACAGAGGGAGATCATTGTTCGAGATGCCAGTCGATTTCACCACTTCATGATGGGGGCTTGCTCGTGCAATGATTATTGGTAACTTGCTTACTTGAGAGCAGCCAAAGCATGAATGGTATATTTGGGTAGTTTGTTTAAACTCAAATTTATCGAAGAAGAATGTCTGTCATATATCTGCGAAACACATTTGTCACTATGGAGGCCATCTGGGACTTGCAGCGAGACTTTTTGGTTGATGCTTTGGACAGTCTCACATCATAACTTATACAGGTAATAGTTGTATCTTGCAAATGAAAGAAGTAATGGTTGATGGTCTCAGCCCCACACATCTGGTAGTTGGCTGACTGCTGCTCTTAACCTTACTGGATGAGTACCATACAATTGGAACATATTATCCTAAGAAAGATATGTACCTGATACCACATTTTTTGATGGTTGGAGTGAGCTGAGATATGACTATGGCTGCGTTTATGCCTCAAAGACATTCTTTGATGCTGGGAAGAACCGAAGGATTTTGTGGGGTTGGGCTAAGAGGCTGATACACATCAAGATGATACTAGTAAAAGATGGGCTGGAATTCAGGTAATTAATAATTAATTTTGGGGTTCTGGACAACAATGCTTATATTTCAATTGCTGATCAATTACCTGATTTTCATTAGAATCGTATCAGGCTTTTCCGAGAATGGTGTGGCTTGGTACTAGTGGGAAGCAATTGTTACAATGGTCTATTGGAGAATTAAATATTCTTAGAGGGGAGAAATTTCAAATATTCGATAAACAGGTGAAAAAGGGTGAGATCATCTCTAGATTAAAGGAATAACTGCTGCTCAAGTTTGCTTCATACAGTATATTTCTGTTATGCTGATATATTAGACATTATGCCTACTTATTTGCATGAAGAAAAACATGCCTATACCATGATGCGAACATTAGATTATTGACATTAGCTTCAGATATTCTAGAAGAATATACGCTTGTCTTAGTCTCTCTCTGAATGTTTCAGTCGTTAATGTTTTATTGCAGATCGATCATTCTGCCGTGGAAAGTTTTGGAGCTGGGGGCCAAAACGTACATCACATCTAGGGTCGCTTACAGTCTTCCATTACGCTTACTTGTTCGCATTTAACAACGGGACAGAGAATGTTATCGTTGAGACTCTAAATGCACGGAGCATGTATAGCGCTTAAGTAAGCCGAAGCAGATAAGCATTGAAGCGCGAAAGTCTAGTACTAACGAGTTGAATCCTATGGATTAAGAATTATCATGTTGTCCAAAGCATCAGGCGTGCAATTGCACATACCTCTCACAAACATAAGGATTTCGTATGTTGTTTCCTCCAATATAGGTCCCTTTCTGTGACTCAACACTTGGTCTGTGTACAATTTTTTATTGTTGCTTTTTTGCAAACATACAATGAAATAGTCCAAGCTTATACAATTTAAATTATTGTATTTGGCATTACCCCGAAAATTTGACTCACAAAAGATCCTTTTAGCTCTATCCAAAACAATTGACATTCTTTCACAACTCACAATGCGTTCATGGCCACTTCTAAGCCGACCTCGAGGGCTTGGTAGCAGGAAGTGTGTTAATGTCTAGCCCCTTCCTGGAGCATCGACAATCAAAATTTTGGAGGGATCACTATGCCATGGTAGTTGCAATATTTCGCAATCCTTTTGTACATCGTAGTTATATGTTTGCTAGGATAGAGGAAAAAATTGGGAAAAGAATAGCTTAATAAGAAGCATTGCGATATTTTAGTATCAAAATTAGAACATATCAACTAGTTTTGATTAAGAGAAAAAAATGAATTATGATGTAAACAATATACCGACTATCTTGGCTCTACTTTCGAATTTCAATTACACAGAAACGCAAAACACAACAGTTGTCCAAGTTTACTTAATCTTCTTCTTCGGCCTCCAACTGCATGATATACAAATAGGGTTATAATTTCAACAGCACAGAGACTAAGCTCCGTCAATACATAGCATGACAGTAATACCTGATTGCTGTGACCACACTTCTTCTTCCAGCAGTTTACAGCCCTTTGGTGAAGACGAGCATATCATCTAGCAGATTGAAAACAGAAAAGATCAATCTTGGTTAACAAAATAGATATAGCAACACAAATATAGTAAAAATAAGGATAAATAACTAAAGGAGTATACAAACTTAACCACTGATGCAAAACACAGCACATCATGGAAACAGTAAAGTCAAAGCTATGCATGCGCATCGAAGGATTTCATCAAAAAAACTTTTTACAACTGGTGCTTTCACACAAACTGACACTAGTCTGGCTGACAAAAATCTTATGTACCACCCATGAAAATCAACTGCAGTTATATGAGTTCAGCTGACAAAGTTGAAGAATGGAAATCAATATTGGGAGCAAGAATAACCACTTTTGCACTGAAACAGCAGAAGAGGCTAAGTTATTGTCCCGCTAGTATAAAAACAAATGTATCATGTCTCAAATCGCAAAACACAAGGAGTTACTAAAAACGATCCCAAAACACAACCCCCGAGCACACCCACAGACACGCAGTATCCGACACCCTCTCAAATTGAATCTCACCATCTATTCCCAGACCAAACAAGAACAATGCGTCACCCCTCTTATCATCAAATGAATTTATTATGATGTCCCACCCTAGAAAATCAACTGCAAGTACGCAAGTCCAGCTGACAAAGTTGACGAATGGAAATTAATATCGGGAACAACCATAACCTGTTATGCATTGCGTCAGCAGAAGAGGCTATATATATTTCTCCCGTAGCAACCCATTTTCACATTAAAAAGCAAAAGATTAACTCCAATCCTTTGAACACCAAGAAATAGAGCCCGCCACTCAATCAATGATACATGACCAATACAGGTGGGAAAGGTACACGAATACAAATTCTGTCGACTATACGATTTCGCTATATTATACAGGTGGGTAAAGTACATAAATGTTACATGACCAAGGACTTGACAGAATACATGCGAGAAAAAATGCAACTACATAGCTCGCTATTCGTGTCCTACAATTTGCCATCAAGCAAACGACCAAAGAGTAAAAGAATATCAGCAAGGGAAATGACAAATTTACAAGCATTCAATATAACCAATTCGGACAAACCCAACAAAGCAGAAAATTATATAAACCACACGTAGTGAGGGAAATGCTAAATTTCAAGAACGGATTTGAAAAACAAAGCATTTTTACTTGCGGCAAATAATTTATTCTTGATTGTATTTGCGGGACAATGCCATCAAGAAGGCTCTATGATACCACCACGAAGCCTCAGTACAAGATGCAGTGTCGATTCTGAATAACACAAACAAGGAAACTCAAAAAGTTTTCCAAAGTCCCGATACTCATAAAATGGTTACAAATTTTCAACACAGAAAGTGGGTAAGGTAGACCTTTCTGAATGTTATAGTCGACTAAGGTTCGGCCACCTTCGAGCTGCTTTCCCGCGAATATCGAGCGCTGCTGATCCGGTGGAATTCCTGTGAAGTCATGCACACCATTGCATGTCGTAAGCTCAGATTTTTTTTCCCACTTAAATCTAGAAAGAAAGAAAGGGGTTTGGATCTGAACGTAAAAGGACCTTCCTTGTCTTGGATCTTAGCCTTGACATTATCGATCGTGTCGCTGCTCTCGACCTCGAGAGTTATGGTCTCCCCCGTTGGGGTTTCACGAATATCTACATTTTTCTCGTCCTTCCTGCCTATTTCCTTCCAGGCGAAAGGATTGCCGCGGAAGTCAAAAATGACTGAAACGCTTTTATATATATATAGAATATAGTTTAATCTAGGGTTTCACTTCGGTTTCTTCACGTCTCAAGAGGCGACGCCACGACGTCTATAGTCCAGAAGAACTCGAATCTTCGATATCGATTTCCTCAGTAGTTGAACCAACCCGAACCAGGCCCTGTTTTATGGGTTTACATCAGATAAATTGGGCCGCGGCAAGAATAATTGATTGGTAATGGACCAGAGACCATTATTTATAAAGGACCCACAATCACCCACACTCTCCCCCTTCCTTGCTTGGTGTAATTTCTCTTAAAATATTGACTATGGAAGCTCCACTATGCTTCTATATCCAATTCCTTCAGAACATCACACCAACAACATTAGAAGTAACCTGACAAAAAACGTGTTCAGAACAACTACATGATCGGAATTCAACCAAACCAATATTTAAAGCGGTTTGGTGTAACATGTAAAGCGGGGCATGTATGTGTATAAATATATATATTACACCACTGGCTCACCTCTTGTTAAAATGTAATAATAATTCGTTGGTCTAGTGCCACATCTGTACAGTGAGTGGGTTATATGTTTTGGCATTTTTCAAACATACTAGTCCTGAGATTTGACCAGAAAATCCAAGCAATACAGAAACAGGAACAAAATAAATAAAACACATTCAGAACCATTAGCACTGCCTCATTCCAACATCCACAATTTTGTTTCTTTCTTAAGAATGCCATTATTGAATAACCAATAAAACTTCAGCACATAAAGTATATTAGTTATGAGTAAACAGGTAAGACTTTGATACTGAATTCAATAAATATCGTAGTTTTTCAATTTCCGATATCCAAGAAATCAACCGATATTAGATGTCAGAGATGCAAGCTTTGGAGCAATAATCTCTAGAAGTCCCTTTGGATTGTCCGCGTGAACCCAGTGGCCTGAATTGGGCAGAACGCGGACAGAAACCTTCCCTTCACATTCATCTCCTCCCCGATTGGCAAGGCTTTCAAGCCGCTGGATCACATCTAAGTCCCACCTGTCACTGTTCTCTGCTCGCACAATTGAAATCTCCATGCCTTTTGGTGGATGCTCCAAAAGAGACCAATAAGACTTCTCCCTACGGGATTTTTACATTCATTTTTATCGTTATGTCATATGATAGTAATATCCAGTAAAAAAATTAATAGAAGATAACAAATGATAAAGACAACTTTTGCACAACTATTTAATAAAGTAACGATTTTTATATTTGAATTTTGTTTGATTTCGATGGGTCGGAAATTTTAAAAATATATATATATTATTGAAGAGTTGTTTGTTGTTTAATAGTTGTGTTGTCTCATTTCCCATAGAGGATTTCCCCGAGAAAGTGATTTCAAATTTATCTCTATGAAAAAAGTCGCATGTGTACTACCTGTACGAATTGAACATTTGCACAGCGCCTTCTAGATTAAATGCCCATGTCTCATGCTCTCCAGATTTATTGAGGTTACTGCCTATCCATTCTGACAATGACTTCGTGAACCCAAGTTCAATCATATGACTCACAAGCCACCTGAAGCCAGGAACAAGATGTGTCACAAAATAAACTCAGCCCAACGGATGAACTAATACTATTATATTATTCTAATTTTTGTGTATTCGTGTTGAACAAAACATTTACAATCAATATGGGGATTTTACTTAAAAGTACTTGACCTTAGGATCCTGACCTAAGGTTTGCCACAACTAACAATACATTACAAGAGGCAAAAGGCTTTTACTTTCGTGAAGGGATTGATGAAGGCAAGCCCTGTAACGTCAGCAACACCTTCTCAACTTCCCCGTCACTGTTTTCAGGGTTCACCTCACCAGGCACGGAATCCAGTACCCACAGCTGTTCTGCATCAGGGAAATTAAAATTGGCCCAAAACTTTTTGCGTGTGCAAGTAACTGAACATTACCAACCCAAACTTGTAACAACAGCAGTCAAATTACACAAAAAAAGTGCAACATACATATTAATAAGCTTCCATTTTCAGTATATGAAGCAATTTACATCATTATGGAATAGAACTTACATGAAAATACTTTTGAAAAGTACACTTACATGAAAATCTTTACAGTGTAACCTTTAAGCCAAAATAATTATTGGATTTCCAGAGACATTATGGTCTATGAAGCAAAAGAAGAAATAATCAAATTTTGGAAATAATATAATTGTTTTTTCTCAGCAGAAATAATATGTTAAAAGAGGCAAACTGATACATTTAAAGCTTAATGAGACAATCACAAAAATTAAACAAAATATAAGTCTGCATATAAACAAAGATTGGAACAAGTGCATTCCACTCTACAACATAAATTAAAGAATTGATTATAAATTTGAACATATAATACATTGCCACAAAACTGTATATGTTTAATATATCACCGCACAAAAGAAAAGCGGATAAGTAGTGAAACTTTGCTAAAGAAAAACCTGTTTGGGCAAAGCAACAGATTCACCATAGTCGCCACGAGCACAACTCTCTGAAAACTGAAGCGCAACCTTACCACCCAGGGAATGGCCTATAACAACATCAGGCCAAGCCCATCCTCGAGCTTTTATTAAATTAGCCAAATCATTGGCCGCATTGACCAAGTCATGAGGTGGTTCTAGGCCTTCAATACCAGCTGATCTCCCATGGTTTCTTAAATCCACAAGCACCATTCTCCATTCTATACATACCGGAAAAAATAAAAGGCAAATTAGGTGAGTGCGAAAGCAAAAGCTCTCCGTCCGTTTGGCTCCCAAGAGAAAAACATAAAACAAAAGACTGTATGGGAACAACTAAAAATTTTCAATTTTATGATTCAAGGTTCCTTAAGAATCCATTTTCTTAAAGAAGACTATGGTGCCCATAATTTTTTTGATAGCCATATTACGGCAGAATCCAAGATTCCAAATTGCTTCGGTTTCAGAAATAAAACTACACATTTGTATCACCCTTTGGATTCAATTTTCTTCACCTCGATCTTCCCGATAATTCAGGGCAGTGCAAGTGCGCGCGCGCTTGAGAGAGAGAGAGAGAGAGAGAGAGAGAGTTTACCAGATGAAGGAGAGGAGTTGGAGAGAGTGGAAACGAGGTTTCGAGAGAAAGATTTCCAATTTCTGCCAGATCCCAAGAGGCCATGAAGAACAAACGCCGTTAAGTTGCACTTTGTCTCCGTCGAAGCTTGGACTTCTTCGTACGCTAGGGTTTGCAGAGGTGCTGTGGTTCCAAGACGATGAGCTGGAGTGGGTGAGTTCAGGGCCCGAATCAGGAGGTGGAAACCCTGTTTGTTTCTCAGAGTTCTCGCCATTTCACTCGCATTACCGTTCGATGAGTGCAAGTGAAAAATAATAATAAGAGGGATATGGAGCGAGGGTTTGATCAGACGATGGCGTAATCTCGCTTTGGTAGAGATTGTCAATTTGACAAAATTAAAAACAATCGTCAATAAATATGACAGCTGTGGGATTTGAACCCACGCCCTTTCGGACCAGAGCCTAAATCTGGCGCCTTAGACCACTCGGCCAAACTGTCTTCGTGTTTCTTGAATTATCAAACATTATATTTAACAGAATATTACTTCAGTCTATTTTTATCTCCCATTTCGAACGGAAGGCAGCTTGCTACCTAACGAATGATTTGGTGCAAGATGCTGCATAGCTAAAGGGCAAATTCGCATCAATTATACAGAGACAGCTATAACAGAAGATTGAAGTGGGAAAATAGGTTGCCTTTTTGTCTTTTTAACTACCTGTTTACTTTGTTTCTTTTTTCCCGATCGAGCTACATTATAAATTAAAAGAGAAGGAAAGGAAAGAAATCCAATCATCTTCAATCAAATGGATCTATTCGTGGGTCATGTTCACTGGCCATCGACATCCCAGTGCACAGGCAAGTCGGGCACATTACCTACGTAGAACACACACACAGAGATTAATAATTGAAAACCACAATACGTAGACATGTTGACACAGACCAAAACTAGCCACAACACCTAGGACTCAGTGTATCAAGCACCAAGTTAAGTTGAAATTTCAAATTATTTTTTCCATGAATAAGTTCTCTTCGAACAGATTATATACCTTCCCTGCACTGGAGCAATTTGGACACCTCTCAGCTGTTGGCACTTGCAAAGGGTTACCAGAAGCAGAGGAAAGTGAGAGAGGATTGATACTCAAGCATACACCGCTTGCAGAACATCGAGCACAGGCCAAATAACCTGAACACAGGACGACAGAAAATATGGTACACTGTTGAAGCAAATAAATATTAGAGGAAAAAAAAAAAGAAATAAACAAAAATTAACAACGAACATTTTCATTTGTACCCTCTAATAAAAGAACCAAAATTTTGAATAAACATAAGTGACAAGACAATGTAAAAAAAAAAAAAAAAGAACAAGGCCCAAGCCTAAAAACATAAACGGGAAAATTGAAATCCCATCAACAGACACAAAGACAGTCGGTTGATTAAAACTATTCATACCAGTTCCATGGCAATATTTGCATCTTTTCTTCTCTTGCTGCTCTACATTGTTGGCTTCAATTAACGTCAAAGCTGAAATGACACCCACGGCCCCACCCGAAAAAGATGCCACAATGGGATCAACCATGCTGATTTAAGAAACAAAAAATGTGTGGTTCAGAACACTAATCAGACAGATGCGTTCCTTGGTTGCTCGTTATAATTCAGATCCATGAATTCGGATAAATGCAATTGCTGTGAATACCTTAGTTGCAAAGGCAAATGCATATTGCGTATGAAATCTTCATACGAGGTGCCGCCCAAACCTAATTTTAACTCCAACTGCAACGAAAACAGCTTTAAATATTTCATGCGGATCATGGTTAAGAACATAAACACTCATAATAAAACAAACAGTACCACACAAAAGAAAAAGAAAAAAAAAAACAGTTCTCTTTGGACAACAAAAGTCGACACTAGACAAAATGAATAAGAAATATAGACTTACTGTTGGTGCAATAAGGCCACCGAATAGGATTATCCCAGATATAAATGATAAGCTAGTCAAATACAGCTGCTTCGACGTCTTCGGCGTCTAGTTCGAATGGAAAATGAACAAGGTCAGCCTAACATTAAGTATAAATAAATAAATGCCCCAACAAAACAGACCACACAAGAGGATAAAAATTCAAAAAGATTATAGACAAAAGAGAGCAGAGCGTGAGGGCATGCTGTTCCCACAATATAGGCAGCTTAGAGGATGCCTCAGAAATGCATTAGGTAAAACATATTGAACATTATCCTTTTCATTAGCAATTTCCACACTGTATTGTCCATGATGAATTGCTAAGCCCTAATTAGAGTATCTTTTGAACTTTCTTTTCCAGCCGAGGTATCTATTGCAGTGACCCTACCAAATCTATGGGATTACCCTACGTGCACATGCTTCTATTGTTTGGTAACTGCAAAAATATCCTCTGTAAGGTAAATTTCAGTCTTCTTTGCAATATTATTTTGAAACTCACCACATGAGAAATGAAAGGAATAGAAGATGGAATGTCAGGCATCTCATGATTTGCTTCTTCCTCGTCGCTCTCAATATTGATCACTTTCACAGCCTTGATGCGTTCTTGTATCCGTAATCTCCTTACCTATACAAGCTCCATTTAAAAAAAAAAAAAAATTATTTAAATCAATTTAAAAAGCACAAATTAACCACAGACAACGCAATGTGCAGAATGAAGGAATTAGGCTCTAGCAGATGGCTTGGTCCGTGTGGCTATGCAACATTATTTACAGTTTAGACCGAGGCAAAGAATATTAACAAACTTCACCTCTTCCATGAGGAGAAAGATCTTATCGCGTCTACTCCTTATGTTATTTTGAATTTCCTGCACTTGCATCTGAACGAAATCCTGAACAGTTTCCGGACCTTCTATGATGCAGAAATTGCTAATGAAACCAAAAGCGAAAATTTTTAAAGACAAGATTCGTATCAGATTTCATGCATGCAGAGATAATAACTTATTCTCAGACAGTATTGTTACAAATCTAAAGAAAAATCATAATGAAAGTACTTATGTAGGCGGAATATGTTTTCTTTCTTCTTTTATACAATGCAATGGGAAAACTGATTCATGCAACTGATCCTAACGTATAGAAGCCCTCGCAAATTCATTCCCAAATACAAATATTTCTTTCCCACATTTTTTTCTAGGCAACCAATATGAAAAAAAAAAAAAAAAAAAAAAAAACCAAAAACTTAATAAGATGTAAAGCGAACAAAAGAATTAAAAAAACCGAAAATTTAAACGAAAAAACCTAGGAATGTTATCGCTGGAGACGTCCTTTGCAGAAGAAGAAGAGGCGATGCGAGTCCCGGAGGAGGCTGTGCCTTTGAATAAAACGAAAGGTTTCGCATTTCCACCGCAAGAGGAAGAGAAAAATAGGGATTTGGAAGAACCCAGCTTCGGAGGAGATGGCAGATAAAGAAGATGAGAGTAGAGAGAGGAAGTAGCCATTGTTGATATCCTTTGCACATGTGACAAGTGCAGAGAGAGACGGAGCGTTTTGTTGGGAACTGACGAGCTTTAAGTTGGAATCTAGAAATAAATAATGACACAGCATCTAGATTCTAGAGCCTACGGAATACCTGTCATCTAAAATTAAATTAAAAAAAATATCATTTATCGTCATATTCCATACTCTTCGGTTGATTATGTATTAAATAATTTTAAAAATATAAAAGATGAAAAATAACTTTTCAATTATTTGATATTAAATTATAAAATAATATAAAAATGATAGTTAAAATAACGATTAAAAATAAATGTTTTCAAGGAGTGCACATGTACTTCAATAATTAGAGCAATAGTAAAAGAAAAAAGCCACCTTGCCCACTAATTATTACCGCTTTAGTTGACTGCTTGAAATTTTTTTAATTTAATAATTAAAGAAATAATTATATATATTGATGTATTTTTTATTTTTAAAAAATATTTAAATATATTAAAAATGTGAATCAAAAAATGAAAAAAAAATAGTTAAAAAAGTAACTAGCGATAACAATGAGTAGTGCTACTCAGGCAGCAGAGTAGAACCGCTCATAGTAAATAGTAGAAGCACTTAGGTAAGGAGATGATGAGATATTAATTTTCATAAGTTTCCATAGTTTTTTTTTTTTTAAATATCATTAAAATATAATATATTTTTTAATTTTAAATAATTAATTTTTCATCTAACTAGTATCTAATTATTAGAACTATTATCAATTTCAAAATTAAACATAAAAATCGATACAACATTTTAAACTTTAAAATAAAAATTATATTCAAACAGTTTTTTAATTTTATAATATTTAACTTTTTCTCTCTTATTTTTTAAAAATCAAACTATTAATAATATATTAATTCGAACTATTTCATTACTATTCATAAAATTTTGAAATATTTAAGTTTTTAAACAGCTTAAAGATTATGATTAGATGTCAAAATCACCTCAATCAATCTCTAACTAATTATTAATGAGACTTACTACTTTTTAAATTTTTAATAAAAATTTAAATTCATCTCAACCTACTTCATACATTCAAATACATTTCTCAATTTATTTATTTTCAAACACATTTCAATGAGATTTATAAAATATTATTATTTATAAATCATTTGAAATCACTTCAACATCCAAATGCAACAAAGTCTCTCTTCCATTTTTTTTTTCTTTAAACTCATTTTTTAAAAAGTAGCTTGCTTGAATTCACATCCAAATCCTCCATATTCTTCGTATGGATCAATATTTACCCCACTGCAGGGCCTCTTTAATCAGTGTGATTCCTTCCCGTATCACTTGGTTGCAATGTTGCCTCGTCCGGCAGGCCGCAGCTGAGCTGACGTGCTATGAGATAGAATGTAGGGAAAAAATACTTGCTATAAGACTCTTCTCCAATCAGCACGCCCGAATATGCCCTAAACCCTCCACAACAACTCCTAATATTTAAAAGCAGGCTTGCTTAACTTCATGCCTGTGAGCGAGAAAAGAAGTCTTTGGAGTCACTAGAAGACTCGCCATTAAAATCTCAAGAGGGATCAAACATGGATAAAATCTCAGGCTCGTAGCCAATCTTACTTCATAGTAATAAATACACGAGACTTGCGAACGCACAAACATAGGCTAAAGTATCAAGTTTGGACTATATATATCAAAACCCAGGTTGATCCATTCGTCAGCAAGCACAGATATGAGACAGATGACCAGGATATCCCAAAGTACAAAGTATGCATGGACGCATTCAAATAATTGAATAGAATCTATACTATTTTTGGTTAAATCTGGAACTTCATTCACACTCTGGCAATCTCAACTGACTTTTGTAGGGCTTGCAGAAGACTTCTCATGATTCTGGGCTCACCAGGGGGTGACTGATCCTTTAAGGGTCCATTTCTTATTGCTCGGAAAATTGGACCTGTATCATTAGCAGTTGCCGGATAAACCAAGCAATCTATGTACACAAGCACCTCGGTCTTTCCATCACCGATTGAAATAAAACCCAGTCTGGTTCCACCAGGTACTTTGTCTACCTGCAATATTGGGATCAGATTATTCCGTTCATTCCAGATTCGAGAGTAATTCAACCAGCACAAACTTGCATATACGCATAGACTTCTTAAATAGATCATTCAAGTGTGAACAACCTTGGGAACAAGAAAATTACTTCAGTTAGAAAAACGTGATGTTTTAGAAGTCTTATTGGTAATATACATGATTACATGCATGTCGTCCAGGTCCAACTTGGTTTGCTCCAAATAAGTTAATCACAAGAATTTATAATGAGATGATTTTTCTTTTGGCTTGTATGATGAAAGGATCGGATATCAAACAGAAACATGATAAAGTTTTTTCTAATGAACTGATCATGAAGTTTAAGACTTTATAATCAAATGAATTTTGATTGGGTTTCACCTGCTCTTAGTACCTACAATTCACAACTTAATTAATACACTAATCCCACCTTCCACACTGCTCCAAAGTAAAATACCAGCAATTTTGTTGATGCAGATTCTCAGACGCACATCATGTGCATTGGCGAAGGGTCTATTGCTTGATGCTGAAGCATGTAGGCCGACCTAATTATGTGTGTTGTTTGCACGTGTGCACGATGAAATGAAAAGTCGTGTACATACAACCTACCTTCAAAGGTACGGGAAGTGGCAGATTAGCTCCTTGGCAAAGACTGTTGGCCCACTGTATGGAGGAAAGTTTAATAAATAAATATGAATACAAATCCTTAATATTTTCGTTTAAAGTAAACAAATTAAGAGGTCGATGTCTAAAGCCAAAATCGTAAGAGGAAAAAAACTGAGACAGTGAGGGTGTGAATGTACCTGGAAGAGCAAGGACTCGAATCGCTGAAGATCAGTATTAGAAGGCAGTTTCAAAGTACCCAAGGAGACACCGTCTTCGGCGTCGTCGGCAGGCACAATGCCGTCACTTTCCGGCGAAGACTTGGGCATTGACTTAAGACTCCGTCGGCAGGAGAGTTGGCAGAGCTTACAGGGAAAGCGGTCTTTGATCCAACCGGTAGCGAGTAACGGTGAACGGGAAACCGCAATAGGGGAAGGAGAGGAGAGCAGCACGTGCCAATTGACACGTAAGGGATGGGGCAGTAGCCTCGCAGCGTAGGGCATGGCTTCTCACAGAGAGAGAGAGAGAGAGCAGGAGAGAAATTACAGATCAAGTGTATAGAGAAGTAGTGAAATTGAGTGAAGTGGCGGAAAAGAAAAGGGTTGCGGGAAGGGGGAGTGGGATAAGATGGGGGCATATGGACGTTGGATTGGATAAGAAGCTGAGCGAAGTGTTTTGAGGTGGGGAACAGCTCTCTATACTATATTATCATCTGATTAAATGGAATATTTATTGTTCCGACGAAAGACCTCGACGCTACATTTCGAAAGTAAGCCGCAGGAAATTTTTTCGTGGCTTCACTCAACTCCCATAAAATCGGGATTACTTTTGAAACTCCTCATGCTTTACAAATAAATCGAAAAAATTGCACAACTTCTCACTTTTTTCAGTTCCTTTGGTATATTTTTATTCGCATTTTATTAATGTGATTTATTATATATTAAAAACAAATTAATACAACTAAATTGAATTAATTATATCAATAGAATACGTAAAAAATATACAAAAATAACTATATGTAATACAACAGACTCATTTAAACCTGTCTGCTTCATATAAATATATTGAACTAATACACATAACTCATTTAACTTGATTAACATAATTTTACATAAAAATTAAAATCTATATTTATTAATAATCACAATATCTTAAAAATCGTATATCAATATTTTTCAAATTTTAACATATAATAAAACCAATATTTCAAATCCATACAATAACAAATATGAGTATAATTACATAATTACAATCCTAACAAATATAAGCAAACTAAAAAATATCAATATTACAACTTAACAATAATAAAATTCTAAACTGATCAAAATGGATTGATTGGACATGATGTTTATAACTCGCGTCTTAAGGAAAATATCCATGTCTTTGCGTCAAAAGTAAAATGAAACGCCCCGTCTCCATGTAATCGACGTTCAGAGATTGACCTGCTTTCCTACTTAGATTTGAATTTGTACAGGTATTTCTTTTTAAGGGAGAAAAAAAAAAGGAAAAAGAAAAAAGAACCAGCACAATCTCGTGCAACACCAGAAGAGCGGAATCAGCCGAAAAGTGAAGTTTTTCCACAGTAAGAGCTGGCCCTCTCATCCGTTAGAAACAACCCAAGTGAACGAGTACCTTGGTCTGTTTCCTAGCAATCATCACCTTGGATATTGACTATGCTCTACTTTTGGAATTCTTTTTATCAAGAGGAGGAACAGGCTTCAAGCTTAGGAATAAGACTTCGCCAAGCATTTGCAATACCATTTGCCAGACGTGCCTGTCCTTTTGCAAATTCGTGAAAAGCAATCCCCATATCTAAAGTTTTTTGTTCCTGAAAGCGCACAATCTCTTCATTCATCAGTCGTACAATCATCTCAAACATTCTCGTTGCTTCCTCGCTTTCTGCCTTCAACTGCATTACCAAACCAGTTGAATCAAATACAAGAAATCTTGCAAAAGACCTAAAGGAGAGAATAATCATGTGAGCTGACTTGCCTCCTGATACTCGATCTCTGCCTCCCCCACTTTATCAGAACGCATTAGTGTGAGTTTGTTACTGTAGATAAAAACGCATCTTATCAAAAGGCCCTCATATAGAGTTACATAAAAATAATAATAATAATAAATAAATAAAATAAATAAATAAAATTATTGACAAAACCATACAGATTTATCTCTTTCAACTTTGTTGTTTCAGCCAGTTCACATTGTCGCCTAAAGGCATTGGCCCTCTCTGCTATAGTTGCCTAAGAAAACATAACAAAGTGGATAGATGGAGGGATAACCAATGGGATAAAAAGATAATCTATGGGATAAAAAGATGAAAAGGAAATAACAATCTTCAAGTGATCCCCTCGTGATATTAATTTTTCCCATATAATCACTTGCTATAAATAGATTATAGAGTCCTGAATTATCCTTAATGACATGCTAAAATCTACCTTAATAGATTGCACAGCGCGAACGTAATCTTTCAAGGGTTCTTCAAAGTTCATCAAGAGCTGGTGCGCCTGCAAATTAATAAAAGGAAATATGCTTTATTATGTTGTGAGCTTTTCAACCCTCAAACTACACACAGACATTTCAATAAAGGAAGAATGACAAGTTTTCAATTGAAATCTACCTCCTTTTGCAGCTTAACTGATAATGTCTCTGATTTTGTCCCAAGCTCAGAAAATGCCTTCCCTAGAGAATTTCCTTCACAAGCACCAAGGAGTTTCACTGCCTTCCCAAAGTCTGACAAAGATTGCCCCAGCTCTGAAGAAACAAATGTAAACAATAAATGTCCATTTTTGTAAGTCCATTCTAAAATGAGACTGAAGGAAGTAAAAAATCTGAAAGAAAGAATAATATCAACAGGTAAAGCATATAAAAAATCATAAAAAGCCTTTGAAATCCTTGTTACCTCTGTGCCTCTTTACAAGACGATATGCATGCTTCTGAGCTTCAGCTAAGTGGTTCTCAAGCTCAAAAATGTAGTGCTTCAGCTTCTCATATTCAGGATTTGACTCTTCCACTGGCTTTTCCTTCCCAAGAACAACATCGCTCACTTTAGATTGTACATCCTGTCAGATAGTCAGCCAGACAAGTTATTGCTAGATCCAATCATCTTTCAATTGTATCACACACTTTCAGGTAGCTCATTTAATGCTGGAGGCATTGAAGATAAATATTGATAGAGAGGAAGAAAAGGCGACCTTTTTTTTTTTTTTAAAAAAAAAAAAAAAGTAAACAATTGTATTAATAATAGGAATAGCCCATGTACGCTCATTGTCTTCAAATGTCCTATCATTCCGCTCCTGCTATAAGCACCATAGAATGCAAATAGCGATCATCTTCCACATGGCTTTAATTTGTGAAATACCACCTAGATTTGTCCAACAAGCCAACAATACCTCCACTGTGGCGGGCATAACCCACGCTACCTCTAGTCTGCTGAACACCTCAACCCATAGCGCTCTAGCAACATCACAATGCAATAAAAGATGATCTACAATTTTACTGCTCTTCTTGCGTAGGCAACACTAGTCTATTATGGTTACCCCGCGTCTTCGCAAAATTTTCGTCGTCAATATCTTTCCCAATGAAGCTGTCCATGCAAAGGAAATCACTTTTGGAGGCGCCTTCTTACGCCAAATCCTCTACCATGGGAATTGAATGTTCTGAACCTATGTGAGCGCCTTATAAAACGATTGAACCGAGAATGTGCCTTTACTTGCCGGTACCCACCACAACTTATCATTTCCTTGGATGCTCGGTCTCACCAAGTACAACAGTCGAAAGAATTCCTCAAAACTACCAACCTCCCAGTCTTGAGCCGCCCTGCTAAAGATTATGTTCCACTGTATTTTATCCCCAGCTGTCGCCATAAGATTAGCCATTGAAGCTTCTTTCTCACATGCCAACATGAATACTAATAGAAATAAATCTTTGAGTGTACTATTACCATACCAAATGTCACTTCAGAATTTTATTCTAGAACCATCTCCCAATACCAGTCTAGTGTGTCGAGAGAACACCTCCCATCCCCGACTAATATGCTTCCACATCCCCACTCTGTGAGGCCCATTTACCTCTCTATTGCTCCAACCCCCCCCCCCCCCCCCCCCCCCCCCCCCCCCCCCCCCCCCCCCCCCCCCCCCCCCCCCCCCCCCCCAAACCCCTTCCATATTTATGATCAATCACCAACTTCCATAGAGTTTCCGGTTCGGTGTTATATTGCCACAGCCATTTCCCAAGTAAAGCCCTATTGAAAGTCTTGAGCTTTCTAATACCCAATCCTCCCATGGTAAGAGGGGAACATACCTTAGTCCATTTGACTAGAAGGAATTTAAAGTCATCCCCCATGCCACTCCAAAGAAAGTCCCTGATCAGTTTCTCAATCCGGCTCGCCACACATGCTAGAAGTGAAAATAGTGATAAAAAGTAAGTTGGTAGATTAGAGAGAGTACTTTTGATTAAGGTGATCCTGCCCCCTCTCGACAAATACAGTCTCTTCCAACCAACCAATCTATGCTCGATCTTCTCTATCACTGTATCCCATAATGTTACCCTCCTTGAGACAGCCCCAAATGGTAGACCCAAGTAATTCATAGGTAAGGCAGCCACTTTGCATCCTAGAGTGTTAGCTAGTTGTCTGATATTCTAAACATTACCAATTGGCACCAATTCAGATTTTTGGAGGTTCACTTTCAAACCCAATGCCGCTTCAAAACAAAGTAGGAGTATCCTCAGTGCCCACAATTGGTTTTGTTCTACCTCACAGAATATAAGTGCATCATCTGCAAATAGTAAATGAGAAATGTTAATAGTACCCCTAGTGGGGTCACCAACCGAGAATGTCGCCATGAAACCATTGCAAATCAACGAAGTCATTCTGCTTAATGCATCCATAACAATAACAAAGAGGAGGGGGGACAATGGATCCCCTTGTCTTAGACCTCGCAAACTGTTGAAAAGTCAATTGAACTACCAACACAAAGAATCTCGCTATTGAAATGCACCATCTAATCCACGAGCACCATCTCTCCCCAAAACCACACTTCCAAAGCAAATATAGTAGAAATCTCAATTAGCAATGATCATATGCCTTCTCCATATTTAACTTACATAAGATCCCTGATTTACCAGATTTTTTCCTGCCATCTAAACATTCATTGGCAATGTTTAATCTTCCCTGAATCAAGGATTTGCCTTCCTCGTACAAATGTGTTCTGGGGTTTTGTTATAATCTTCCCCAAGACCTCCCCTAGTCAATTTGCAAGCACCTTAGAGATGATTTTATACACCCCACTTATAAGACTAATGGCCCGAAAATCTTTGACATCCGATGCTCCAATCTTCTTAGGAATTGAAGCTATAAAAGTGGCATTGAGGCTTTTTTCAAAGTTACCCACCATGAACAACTCCTAACACACCTTCAATAATTCCCCTTTCACCACTTCCCAACAAATTTAGAAGAAACCCATCGAAAATCCATCAAGCCTCGGTGCTTTGTCTTTGGCCATTTTTCTCACCACCTCACGAATCTCCACCTACTCAAAAGGCCTCTCCAACCTCGAGGTATCTTGTAGGTCTATAGAATCAAAAGCTTGCTAAATCATCAGGCTTGGGCCGCCACCCCATTTGCTCTCTAAGCAAATGTTCAAAAAAACCAGCAACATGATCTCTAATTACAAGGGCCTCAGTACATGCTGCACCCTCTATATTCAGAATCTCTATAGTGTTGGTTCTCCTATGAGAGTTGGCCACTCTATGTAAGAATTTTGTACTTTGATCCCCTTCTTTCAACCACACAGCTTTAGATTTTTGGCGCCATGAGATCTTTTCCAGCAATATTACCCTCTCTAATTCGGTAACCACCTCTGACTTTCGAGATATTTCTTCCAAAGATAGAACCCGGCCCTCCTGTGTCCTCTCTAGCTCCTAGAGATATTCTAGTATGGACTTCTTTCGTTCCCCTACGTTGCCAAAAGACTCTATGTTCCAAATCTTCAAGTCATTTTTTAGATCTTCTAATTTACCTGCAATAATGAAACTAGGGGTCCCATCAAACTGATATGAGGACCACCATTGCCGAACCCTGTCCACAAAACCTTCAGTCTTTAACCACATATTTTCAAATTTGAAACATCTACGCCCTCCTTGGATGCCCCCACAATCAAGTAAAATAAGAAAATGATCAGAGCACAAATGAGACAACCTCCTTTGACATACTTCTGGATAATGAGATTCCCAATTCGATGATACTAGAAATATGTCCAATCTAAACCAGGTATGATTATTTGACCACGTGAAAGCCCCTCCCAAGAGAGGGATGTCCATCAGATTCAAGTCAAAAATAAATTCAGAAAACTCTGTCATTGCTGGTCGCATTCTACTATCTCCTGAGCATTCACTTGGATATCTAACAACATTGAAGTCAACACCTATGCACCACGGTAGTTCCCACCAACTATACACTCCGGCTAGTTCTTCCCATAACATACTTCGATTGTTGTCCGAATTTGGCCCGTAGATACTAGAGAAGGCCCACATAAACTCCTCCTTATAAACTCCTCCCTTCGCTCCACTACTCTTCTATCCCACATCACTAATACACCTCCCGAAGCCCCATCAACTGCCAGATAAGCCCAATCCACATATGGACAGCTCCATATACTTCTAACAATACTTCTAGTAGAAAAGGCAACCTCTTGTGCTTGCATTTCATGATTTCAACTATCATTTTTTTTATGGCCATTGTATAAACTTTATGCAGATGGTACCAAGACCTAAGGAATGGACTTTCAACTGACCATTACTCTATCAATAAAACTCGTAAGCAACTACACACCTAAAGAACTATGAAAAGGGTGGATGCAATATCGGGTTCGAAGCATAGACCTATTTTCTAGGAATTCAATGATTTTTCTATCATGTATTCAAAATCTGAAAGTTTGAGAAACAAGATTAGATAACTGTTCTCCAGATTTTATTTTTTTTTAAAAAAAAAGGAATAGAAAGGGAAATTTTTCATGTCGCGCATTATGCCTCAGACATAGTTCATGACAATTTCTACAGCTTTCCGCTACTGGCATTAGAAGGTTTAGCCTTAAAAATCAAGAAGAAATGTTAGTCGAAGTGTTAGCAAATGTGCGTTAGTGCTGAATTCTACAAATTCATATCAAGGAGAATCTATCTAACCTTGAAGATTTGCATCAAATCAGCTGGCTTTTTCTTAAAAATACCAGTCTCTTGTGACCTTAACCTCTCCATTGTCTGAACAAGAGGCAAAACAAGCAACTAAAAAATATTAGCAGCAAATAAGGAAACATGAGTAGAAATTACAAGCAACGTTGAGGAACAGTGCAAGCATCAAAGCTTCCAACAAATAAGAAAAATTCTACTCATCATCCTCACACTACACGCCACACATAATTTTTTATTTTTTTATTTTTTTACTTATCAAATGTGTGGTGTATGGATGATGAGTAGAAGAACTCAATTAGTTTAAGAAGAATAAAATCAAAAAAAAAATTAAAATATAAATATAAATAAGTGTGTTGTGTGGAGATGATGAGTAGCAAAATGCAATAAATAATTAGGCTACGATCCTCACTGATTATGCAAAATCTTCCTAAAAAAGATTTCCAGAAAAGGCCCATGCTGATAAAAGGTGATGTCAACACAAAAGTACCAACAAGTATTGATGTTCTTGGATTCCTTCAAAAAAAGGTTGTGCAGCCATGCTAATAAAAAGTAATTATTAATATCTCTTTATAAAGTGTGTTATAATTCATAGGATAGTGAAGGATGGAACTGTAAGGGGATGTTTGGCAAACATAAGAATTCTCAAAACTTCTCATAATTTCATACCCAAACATCACTCAAACATAAAACACTTTTCAATTACAAGTTTTCAACATTTTCATCTAATCATTACCTAATCATTGTTAAAACACAAAAATCAATACAACTTTTACAAACTTCAAAACAAAACACCAAAATCAATACAAATTTTACAAACTTCAAAACAAAAATTATATTCAAACAAATTTGTAAATTTCTAATATTTTTATTCAACTTTTTCTCTCTCCTTTCCCAACAAAACATTGTTACTCAAACCATTTCACTACTATTCACAAAATTCTGAGATACTCCAGGCATCCAAACATGCCCTAAAACTCAAAGCATCAGACTCAGAAACATCACCTCTTCATCTGCCTGCAAGAAGGTTCTCAGATCCTCACTTTGCTGAAGCTCATGATGCGAAGCTATACGATTAACAAATATATCCAAAGCTTGACGCCTCATCTCAATGAACTCAGCACTGAAACGAAACTTCTCTGCCATAAGAAAACTGATATTAGTCCCAATTAAACTTCACAATGCTTCACAAAAAATCATAACGAAACATCTTTTACCTCAAGTCAAGTATATTTATGATGATTTAAAATAAAAAAATAAAAAATAAAAGCCACGTGAGCACAAATAGCATCAATGCAGGTTACTGCACTTTCAACAGACATATAAGCTAAAGCTGCCTTTAGGATTGCTATACATGTTAAGTGAGCCCATTAGCACAAGAAGCTCATTAGCAAAGAATACTGATCTAAACATAATTTAAGTTCAAACAACAATTTCATAGCATAAGATAATTTGAATGCTAAGTAAGCAGCATACTTTCTTAAACATTAGTTGAATGCAAGATAGTTTAGCCATTTACATGCCACAACAGATCTCAAACAACCTGGTGAGCAAAACATACGCCTGAAATGCAAGAATCAGAATAGTCCTCTTCCACCAACAAATTGCAGGGTCAATTCTCAACCTCAAATGGGATACATAGCATTCATATGTATTTTACCATCCATGCCATCTCCCAAAAAGAAATTTTCATCTATTTAAAAAAATCTAAAAAAAGAAAAGAAAAGGTAGGGCTCATAGGTAGTGGTATAGCCGTTTAATTACAAGTAATCATAAACTAGTCCCAAAGTTTGGACACATGGTACTCCCATTGTATCACATGATATCATGTCATTAAAATAGTGCTTATATAATCAACTTTAATGACACGACACTTTATGATAGGATGGAAGTGCACGTAATTCATGTGTACCTAATGATTTTCCCTTTAGTTAAGTAATGATAAGGGTTGGTCAAATTTCCTTTTGACCTCTCCTTGCTTTCTTTGGGAAAAAGAAGAAAAACAAAGTCTACTGCTCAAAACAGGGAGCAATACACACAGAAAGCAAATATTTTATCTTGGCTGTTTTTTCTCTTAGTTAAATTACCCCACCCAACAACAAAAAAAGCAAAAACAAAATCAGAAATTGCAATGTGGAGGTCTAACTGCCAAGGCAAATTCTTGACTGGTAATGGTAACCAGACGCCAAAGTATCTACAACAGGGTAAAACTTGAGGGATATGAACAAATCTTTTACACCCTGAAAAGTAATTATCATCACGGCATTTTCCTACCCTTAGAGGTTGATGAAGTGTTAGAAGAAAAACATGATGGTTAGGTTATTACCTACAGCACTTTTCTCTGGAAGAGGAGGGATAAAAATGCCTTTGTACTTCTCAAAAAGACGATCACGTAACCAAACAAAATCACTGTAACGTCGAATAACAATCTTCTCTGGGCCTTGGTATTCAGGTAAATTTGTCTGCGAAAACAAATAAATATTCCAACATACAAATTGTAACATGGCATAACTTATTCACTTTACATCATCACAATGTTCAAAGCCACATGTTAAACTCAGAAGGAATTAGTTAAATCAACAGGACGGAAATTATATCTCGATGATCTAAATTACGTGATGATCCTCATAATCTCGTTAAAGCAATTCCCCTTGCATCAGTGTAACGGAGCTGGCCCCATTAAATGAAGTCCCAAGTCTGGACAACTAAATCCCCAATCAGAAGCCTTCATCCAATACGGCAATTCGTATGCCCAATGTCAACGTGCATCAAATGATTATTGTTCTTTGGCAATTGAATGTTATCGTTCTTACATCAATCAAATCCAGCATATGGCAACTTTGTCTTTGTCTCCGTATTTTATTTCCCTTTTTTAACAAACACGAGATATCATCTTCCACGCAATGATATGATAAACCAAGAAAATACCGATCAGCTAATACCTCTTTAATCATCGTAGATTCGAGATTAACATGAACAAACAAGAAAGCACAGATAGCTCTCGAAACTAGTAAGCTTTATAACTATCATTAAGTGAACCCTAACCTAATTGGTATAGTTCTTTCTACGGAAAAAAAAAAAAAAAGAAGCTCAAATTGGAGAAATTACCTTCGTGATAACTCGGTAGGAGATATAGGCTTGGACACCATTGCCCAATTTCACAGGATCAGTCACTGAGACGGAAAGATACGGTTGCGAAGACGGAGATCTAGGGCTCTGAGAAGACCCCGATACACTCCTTTGCTGCTCCATTAATTTTCCAAAAAAATATTTTTCAAAACAAACAAACGTATATAGGAAACTCTGAAAATGAAGGTAGATAAATTCGATAGAGGAGAGTGAAGGAGATGGCAGATTCGTAATTTACCGTGGCAATCATGGCCTACTCGAGAAGTGAGAACTGATGAAGAAATGAGGTATACAAAGCACGGCCACCGAACTTTCAACCGGAAGGGTCAAAGGGCAAGGCCTGTTGCGACCTTAGAGAGGACTCCGGAATTCTTCCTTTCTTATCCTTTTTCTTTCTTTGTTTCTTTTTTGTTTGGGCTATGATGGGCCGGTGCGTAGCTCGCCAGATCAGATAATTAGCCTACAAAGTTGACACGAGGGAAACGAATGCTTTTCTAGGCTGATACCTGGTGCCTTTGCCAATACAACCGCGTTGCTCGGCGTGCACTCAATTGATGGAGTATGAAATTACTTATCTTTTATTTAAGAAACATATTTTCTTTTTGTGCTAAAACTATAAAAATAAAAAATAAAAATAACAATTGTCTTCATACTTTATTTTTTTCATTCTTAATTGTATCAGTTTCAGAATGCTTCACATAAGTTAATAGAATTAAATATGATGAATTGAAGATACAAAGTTGTATTTTTTTTAAGTTCAAATAAATTCAACCTACAGTGAAAAGTTGAAAATTTTATATTAAATTAAAGAAAAACCTTGAAGCTGGTCAGTTGTAAAATTAATTTTCACACTAGCCAATCATCAAGTGCCATGGTAGGCATCCCAAAGTAATTGAATTTGACCCGCATACACTCAATCGACCTCTCCTCTCTTTCTTTCTCTATCTCTCACTTCCCCCATCTGCACTCAAGATGCCAAAGGAATTGCACCAAAAGCCTCTCCTTCTCCCTCCCCGATCTGCACTTAAGATGTCGAAGGAAGGCCAACAACCTCTCTATCTATCAGCTCCTCCTATTGCCACCTTTGCTCCCTAATCAACACCTCTAAATCCTCTCTGTAATTATTGTTTTGGAGAATCGATCAAAGCGAAACATCGGGGCCCATCTTCGAATAAGTATCGGTGACCATCACATAAGTTAAATTTTGAACCTAGAATCAACTCAATAATGTCCACAATCAAATAGGTTCCCAGCTAAAACTTTGAAAAAAAGAGTTGCCTTTTGTGTTTGGAATCACATACCAATGGCTCAACATTTTACAGCAATAAAAAGTGAGAAAAAAGTTATGTGCATATATTAAAGTATGGATTTCAAACTCGTGGGTTGCAATTTACTTAGAGAGAGAGAGAGAGAGAGAGAGAGATCGAAGTGAGACTGTACAACGAGCATGATCGAGATGGGGGAGAGAGAGGAAGAGGTCGATCGGGTGTATGCAAGTCCAGTTTAATTATCTTTAAGATGCTATATGGCACTTGATAATTGGCCTGGAGCGCCACTCTAAAATTAAAGAGATATAGATAATTCTACACTAGCGCCCTAATTCATATGGTAGAATCCATTGATTACCAGCCAGGCAAGTTGCAACAGCATACATTATGTATAGAAGTGGAACTGGGAAAGGAACATGTCCCAATGACCCATACTGGCAACCTCAGATGAAGATCAACACACGTACAACATGTTTGTCTTTACATCTATAAGACCGATGGGGGTATCTAAGATGCCAACAGGCAGAATGAATAAAAACTTTGGCAGCAACAGATTGTATTAAGCAGTAGGAACCATTGACCACGGGAAGTCTCGTGAAAATAGCAAAGGCAAAGAAACAACCAGAAGCAGCATCACCAATTGACAACACATTGCAGCAAGGCAGCGACACTGAACAGAGTCTGTCAATAATTAGCACCAGCCACCAGGCAACAGATCCAACTAGCACCCTCCGACAAAATCAATAAGCAGCAACAACTCATCTCATATGGCACACACAACACCAGCAGCTCACAGCGGCAGCTTAGGCGTTATTTGAGTGGTTATCTACAATAACTCTCTGATAGAATTCAATTTGGGAGGTTAGTTCCAGCTAGAACTGTTGATAAATTAATGTCAATGATCAAATGAAAGGAAGATACAACTCCGAAAACAACAACACACTATCCTTTCCCGAATAACTTCCTTAGGCTGCAGAATCTTCATCCATACTTCAGAATAATCACTTTGGGATAATAAGAAGACAGGGGACCAATAAATTTTGATTTAAAAAGAATATTTTTCGTTTGTTGGTTAATCACCTGTTTATCTGATCATAAATATTTTGATTTAAAGAATATAATATGTTATTTAGTTGCGTAGTTTTTCTTATGACATCGTATTCGGCTGACGATGATCTCGAATTACGCATATACCAGCACATTCAATACGCATATAAACGGATGAAGCCGAAATTATTGCAGCGAGATAAATCTACCCCACAAGCAGATAAAGTATTTTGACGTGACCCTTACCCCCACTTCTTTTTTTGCATCTGGGACCCATTGACGAACAATTGAAGCAGCATCGGCCACGTCAGATACGAGCAACACATGGGTCGCACGTCCAGTATTTTCTCATTTTCCATCCTTAGCCCTCCCTTTGTTTTCGTTTTTGTTTTTTTCCTCCATTCCACCCACTACCATAATTCGCGACTCTCCACCAACTCAGTTCCCCACTCTTACCAACACTCTTTCTATTTCTGTTGACTCTGTGAGGCGCAATCAAAATGGAGTCCACGGGTTACCGTCACATCCGATCAACGTCCTCCGACCGATTCCTCGGCCTTTTCTCCTCGACACCATCCTCAAGTGCAGCATCCTCCGGCGGTGGCGAAGACGAGCTCAATGAAGCCGAGATCTTCTGGACTGCTGATTTCATAGAACCGATTCACTCCAATAGCAACCACAATCACCATCGACGGTTGAATTTTCATCAACAGACGGGATCCGGAATCCTCTCCGTGCTACCCGAGGCCGATCATCTGAGCTTCCGGACCCTCCACGACGGACTGGTGCTGTGCCGCAAGCCCTCGATATCGACCGCGTCATCTTCGTCTTCGAAAGCGATTCCGTCGATCCCTAGACCGCCGGAGAGGGAGTACTGTGAGCCGATACAGAACAGGAAATTCCACCAGTCGGCACCGATGAAGGTACCAGTGCTGTCTCAGGCCATGGCGAAGAGGAGGAAGGAACAACTTGACGACATGGACGTCGGTGACGGGGACGAGGCCGAGATGTTGCCGCCTCACGAGATCGTCGCCAGGGGCTCAGGTGTGTCCCCGAAGACGACGTTCTCGGTTCTCGAAGGGGTTGGTAGGACTCTAAAGGGAAGGGATCTGCGACAGGTCAGAAATGCTATCTGGCGAAAAACTGGTTTTCTGGATTGATTCTTTAGCTTTCGGTATACCATTGCGAAGGTGTTATGGCCAGAGTTTTTGCTTTTATTGGAAAAGAAGAAGTTTTCTTGTTCTAATGAGCATTTTGATCTCAGAATTTTAGGTGGACGGGGTCTATGTTTCAAAAAATTATCGTATTAATATTGTGTATATATAGATATTTTCTAATGTCATCTGCATATTTTGGACCAGGAAGACAACAACGTGGATGAAATTCGGTATCTGCTTATATTTTTAAGATATCCTTCTTCCATTTCTTGTTGGTTGGCTTTTGAGTTTTGATACTAGGGGGATGGGTAGTCAAACCATCATCCAAGTCACTTGGACGCTCGATAATTTCAGACTTTCCCTTGGTTCTTGCCTGCTGGTAGAAGATGTTTGCACTCTGCAGCATTCGGCCGCTTCCGGTGCGTGTAAATTGGTGCATATTTTGGTCTCATACATGGACGTGATGAAATTTGGGTATCATTTTTACCAAAGCATGAATTTGTATCTTTAAGATCGTTTGGGACCAGTTCATTCTGCAGGCTCCAGCCTATCTCCTCTTTTGCATTTCAATTCTTCCGGACTGAAACAAGGTTATTGTGGGTTGTGCCAAAACAAACAGAGGATGATAGTCCCAACAATTTAAAATTAATCTGTCCAAAAACAATAGTATAGAAAGTGCCGGTAAAAAAAAAATTCTGCTCTGGAAATAAAAAGCACGCAAATTAAAAGCCATCATGAATAATAGAACAAAAAAGGGTCAAAAAGCAATAACTAAGGTGCGGTTTGAATGATGGGATGAGAAATATTATTTTTTAACATAACTAGTGTTTTTATTATATTTTGTGTGAGAATTTGATAAAATTGTAATGATAAGATGAGATAAAACAATTTGACTATCCATTCGGGACCTAACTCAGCAAGAGAAATCAAGAATAACAACTATTTGGCAGAAGCAGTAAAAAAAATAACAACAAAAGTATAAAAGTAGTGTCTTTACTGAAAAATTATAGATAAGCGAAAATATACTCACAAAACCTAATTCAGGAGGTTTTTTTCACTCTAAAATTATGCTAATTTTCGTAGAAGACAGTCAGACTGAACACATAGCTAAGTCAAGACCATTTTCTAAAAAATTATCCACCAAGGTTGTCTCACACTACCAAGAACAATCACACATCATCTGTGTTCGTTGTAATAAAAAGTAATGGAAGAAATATTTCTCCATCGGGTTCATTCAAATTGACAAATTCACTGAATTGTAGATACTTCAAAAGATCACAGGGACGACTGAACCGCAAAACCCACAAAACTTTATGCTATGACTCAAAATCATGCATACTATGACTCAATCTCAAAACGAAAGCATTCAAATTCCGAACCTCAATTTGCTAATTTAGATCGCATACAAAACCCAAACATATAAAAACAAGAAAAAATAACCGTCAAAAAACAACATAAAAAATAACGAGGAGCTAAGTTTTGAGGATCAGAGTGACAACAAGTCAGACAATTAAATATGCCTCAAAAATTTGAGTTCATCAAGGAATTCTCCTTTCACACATCTAATTGAATCATCATTCTTGAAAACCCATTCTATCTCTCTTTTCTTAAATCAATGGGATTAGTAATAGTTAATAAGAATATTGAAAGAAATAAAAACTGTTCCCCGCCTTAGAGTGAGACACTAGAAACGTACCAAAGGAGCTGAAATCCCAATAAATAATCTGAAAACCCCGCGAATGAAACAGCACGGAGGCTATCCAACGCAAAGTTCCAAAGAAAAATGAGGAAGTGACAGATCCAATGGCAAAGAGAAATGCCTCACGAACAACCCATTCCAGGTGGGAGAAGAGGACTCAAAAGGAAACCCTAGAGAGAACCGTATAAATTGATTTTGCGCAGCTATGACTCGAAACGCTTCCATTGTTTAGTGTGGAAGGCGATCTTAAGGGCCGCGCTTAGAGATAAGTTTCGAAGCATACGAGAAAAATAGAAAAACCTCAGGTAGAAACCCTAAGCAACGGGGGAAGGAAATGATTTAGCTGTGCTATATCGTTTCATTTTGCTTTTTCTTGATCAAGTTTAATTGAATTTCACTGTTTCTCTTGGTGGGCTAGGCCCAGTGAGTTCTGGCCAGGTTGTAATGGGCTTAGTTCCCATGAAACTGTTGCGAAATATAAAAACGGATATCAAGCCTTGTTTGATGAGAAGGCTTGATTTGTGATATAATTTTATTTTCAAGATTATATACGGAGTATGTCCAGTAAAGTATTTATGTTTTGTTTATATAAAAAAATATTATTTATATGTCACGATTTTTTAAGAAAAATATTAAAATTCAGGTATTATAAATTAAATCTTATTATTTAAGCAATTTAAATTATATTATGCTCTACTGACCAGTCTAAGAATCATTGACAAAACCAAAAGTACTTTGATATAAATATCTATATGATGACGACTATGCTTGCATACATGCACATGTGTATGTATATGTTTATATTATACACTTTGTTGTTTATAATTATAAAATATACATTATAGACGCAATTTCATTTCATATTCCTTTGATTCATAACAAACCTTTTTATCAAACGTGATAATTGATCATATATAAATTTTTAATTCAAATAAAGTAAGAAATCCCAATGTATATTTGTGTTCATTTATTTTTCATTAGGTAAAAGATTGGTTCATTGGATTGAAGAAACTTATGAGAAAATATGCAAACGTTTAAAAAAAATACACTTTGATTTTGGTTAAAAATGAATGACTTTTGGATTTTATAAAAGAAATATACATTAACCCATATAGATATATAAATTCATAATTTAGCAACCGAATTTTTTGTTTTTTTGTTTTTCGTAACTCAAATCTTCAAGTTTTTCTAATATTTATTTCATGCATGGCCGATAAAACTCATGGTCACGAGTTTAATAAATCTCCGACTGCAGATATATTATATATATAATATATATTACGTACGTGTTTACAAACTATATATCAAACGGATAAAGGATGCTCTATATTGTATTTATGCATTAAATTAATAAAACAATGATGAAAACTAATCAATGATAATAAAGAGTGCAACATTTGAACGTGGTGATTGCATTTTTGCAGGACCAAAATGAAAAAATGGCCCATGCATGCATAGCCTACATTTCAGTTAACCTTTTTTGAATAGGAAAAGCTTGGGTCTGGATGGGTTTAAAATCAATTTTCGTACCCATCCAATGCCAGTGTGCCACGTAGATAATCCAGAAAAACATGGAATGAACCCGCGTCCACCCGATCCCCCCTCTTTCCTTCGAATCTCTCACTCTAATCCCCCATCATCTGCACTCAAGTTCAAAAGAGAAAACTCTCTCTCTCTATCTCCCGCCCAATCCCACGACGACGAATAAAAGAATCGCCGTCCCTGAGGAGGGTCGCCGGGGGAGTTTGCAATGCAAAAGGTAAAAGATGGTTGGAGGGTGCAGAGGGGCTTCTCGCTTGTTTGGTTGAGGTTCTGCTTAGATCAATTTCTCTGACGGATTTGATTTAGCTGAGATTATCAGTTTTAGATTTCGGAGATTTAGAGGTTTCCTGATGCTGGGCTCAGAACCACTTGTTTATATATATAGTTTCTGAGATTTCGGTTTCTAAAATTGTAAACCTTAGATCTGAGTTCGACTTTAACTGTTGTTTTTGGTTTTTGTTCAATTCCGGTTGAGGACACGTGGCTTCATTCACTGTTTTGTGAAGGTATATATTTGTTCATTAATTTCTGTAGCTGTGATCTTTGGATTTTTGTAATTTATCCACATGTTAAATCTTTGTGTGACCATTTTAAATTTTAATTGGTGGCGAGAACATGGAATGCGAACTCAAAGCCTCTTTTTTGTCTTTGTTCTTTGGGTTAGATTTTTTTTTTGTTATTTTGGATATGTTTTTGCTCTGTTTAGTTTTTTTTTTTGTAAGAGATTCCTATCCCTGTAGTTATCAGAAGAGATATGAGATTTCCGTGTGCTGAGTTTTTAATCTCATTATCCTGATATAGAGTAATTCTTGGGAAGAGAAGATGAGAGATATGGAGGAGGCAGGTCCGCAGGTAGCTTCTCCCATTTTCATACGCCCGCAGACACTGCAGAGTCAGTTTTCGATGGCCAAGAAGCGTGATCTGCTTAATGTTCAGGCGAAGCCGTCATTGATGACACCAACAACAGTTCAGATGGGAAATGAAGAGAGTGTGGTTTCTCTTTTGGACTTGAGTGCAAATGAATGATGATGGAGAGAGAGAGAGATTCGAAAGAAATAGAGGGGAATCGGTGGACGCAAGTTCATTTCCTATTTTTTTAGAATGCTTACGTGACACATTAGTATTGGTTTGTGTGAAAACTAATTTTAAACCCATCCATCCGGCCCAAGCTTTTCCCTTTTTGAATCGGCCCTACGTACGTACCACACGCATGGAAGGTGTTCAAATTTCAACCACGAGGTGACCAGCCAACGCTCGTACGCCGTACATAACCGACATGCAGCGCGCATGCGAAAAGTATTATTATTGTCTCGTGCATGAGTCCTCGCGTAGACGATAACTTCTTTGAAATGCATGCATGGTTCAGGTTCTCTTTAAGTTTCGTAAAGAAAAATGTAAGGTTGTTGATCTTCGATCGATCGATCTGTCAACGCTGATAATAAAATGATTCTGTGAATAATTCAAAGCACATGCATGCAGCCTGTGAAATATTTTTCTCCTCCAAGCTTAAATTTTTTGTCCTTTTGTCTTTCAAAGTCTTTGCAAATAATGCGATATTTGCAACTTAATTGACAGTATTCACTATTCATGCAGTGGAAATAAAAGATCAAATCCCAATCTACCAATTATTAGTAGTTACTTGATCAAACTCGCAACACTAAAATCAATATTTAAGACTCGGAAAGAGATCATCACCGTGGTCCGTAGATGACTTTTTCAATTAGTTTGTTATCATGATTATTGATCGTGGAAAATAACAATAAATACACATTAATTAAGAAATATATATACATGCACAAAGATATATATGCTGAATTAGTAGCTAAATTAACTTATCGATATATATTATTCGACATATATATATAATGCATGAAAAATTATATTTTTAAGTCATGTAAAACAAACCCTCCATGCCTTAATAACGGTATAAAGAGTGTACATGTTCTTCATAATAATTTATAAATGAGAAATGCTATAATGTAGTCACAGTTGTACCGTTCACTTTGCTATATTGATGTGCCACTACCACTTGGTACCACAACATGATTTATTAAGAAAATAAAATATATTTAAAATAAAAATAACGTTAAAAAATAAAAAGAAGAAAATTAAAATTCTAAATTTTCTCTACTATTTTTATATTTATGTTTTTAGTAAGTCATGTGAGTCTACCATAACGTGCAAGCTACATCAGTGAGGCATAGTAAACTTACAAATGAGATGGTGACATAGTAGCATTTATCTTTATAAATAAAAGTGCTATATATATGTCATGTCCAAAGAAAACAAAAAGCAAACTTATGATATATTAATTGCTTCCACTTTAGTAGAGTTTCAAGGAAGTTACTTGAAACTGGGGGTGTTAGACAGCTAGCAGCTGTCAGTGACTGTGATGGATTTGTTGGAGAATAATGCTAATGGTCCGGCTACTATGCCACCTTAGATATATATAAAAAAAATATAAAAAAATAAAACATATCAAAATGGCTAATGATAGCTCTCAACAGAACTGAGAGTGGTGGCTGTAGTGCCACCTTTTATTGAAGAGAGGCTGCCAAGCCTCTTCCTCTGTACCTCACCATCGCTATTTATTATAACGTGATTTATTAAAAAATTAAAAATACATTTAAAATAAAATATCATCCGAAAAAAATTAAAATCTTATATTTTCTATATTATTTTTATATTTATATTATATATATTTATTAATAAATTATTCGGCACATGTCATATAATAAGACAAAATAGCCTTACAAATAAGACTACATGCTAACATATATCTTTGTAAGTAAAAATAATATAACATATATCTTCAATCGAAACCTTTTCTGTTGGAAGGAAAGTACCTACCTAAAAGGCAAACCATCGATAGTACTAGGGGAGATATACAGTGAGCAGCCGTGACTGATGCAGGATTTCTTGGAGATAAGACTGGCTAGGCTCTTCCTCCATCCCTTCAACGTAGTTAGTAGTTACTAAGAAAATTTAAAAAATATATATTTAAAATAAAACAATGTCTACAAACATATAAACAAAAAAAATAAAAATTCCAAATTCTGTGTAGCGTAGAACTATAATGATACCACATCAATAGAGTAAAATAAACTGTATAAGTGGGATCGATAATAGCATTTATCTTTTTAAATAGAAATATTATATATATAAATAATATTTATCATCTCACATATTATATACATCTTTTTAAATTTTTTTTTTATAATAAATATGTGACATATGAATGATGAGAGAAAAATTTAATTAGTTTAATAAAAATAAAATAATAAAAATTAAAATTTAAAATTTAAAATTTTCTAAATATATAAAATGTATAGTATAAAATAATGAGGTCCATCCTCTATATATAAATATTTAAATATTTATATGTCATGTCCAAAGAAAAAAAAATGCAAAATCATGCTATATTAATTGCTTTCCACTTTAATGGACTTTTTTTTTTCTTTCTTTCTTTCTGAAACCATTAAACTTCGTTAAAATAAAATGATACATGTTAGGGGTTAAGTTTCCCAACAAATAACCCAATACAATAACCACAATGTAAAAATAGAGAAAAAAAAAAAAGAAAACAGATTTTCATATTAATTTCATGACGACAACCTAAGCCTTATTAAGAGTGTGCCATTGGCGTTTTAAAAGTAGACTACTGTTAAAGGCGATAAAACTAGGTACACTGCAATTCGTTATCTTGAAAAAAAATTTTATAAAGAGATAGTTAGTCCGGCCTTCAACAAGTCCCAATACCCCATTCCTTAGTAGACTTGGAAGGAAATTACTTACTTATAGAGAAATGCTAGGTACTGGGGGAGCTAGGCAGCTAGTAGCTGTGACAGTTGAAGTATGAAAAATTCAAGTATGAAAAATTCTAAATACAAGCCTCTACACCACATACTATTTTTATTTTTTATTTTTTTTTCTTTTATCAAATGTTTGGTATATAAATAATAAACAGAAAAATTGAAATAGTTTAAAAAAAATCTAAAAAAAATTTAAAAAAATAAAAAATATAAGATGTGTGGTGTATGTAGCTTATAAGTAGCAATGTTCTTCAAGTATAGTATGAGTAAATTTTTTGTAATTTTTTTTTTATCAAAATAAGCATGCAATTTATATAAAAAAAGTAAAACTTTTAATAATAAATTTTACTTTTTTAAAAAAAGTGTGTGGAGTTTATACTTCTTAAAATTATATATATCTATAGTATTAATTAAAATCTATATCATGTGAAGTAAACGACTACATAAGAATTTGTTTATAATTAGAAAATTAATATATATAAGTTCCAAATGTACAAATTAAACCTTACATAAATTTTTTATAAAAAAAATTGATCCACTATAAATAAATAAATAAAAAGTGTAAAAAACTAGTATATTACTCTTCATATATCTGATTTTTACTCTTTTTTTTCCCTTAAAATTATGCTATATATATATATATATATATTATATTACTTCTTTTTCTTTTCCATTGTTCTATTGCCATTGTTCATATAATATTATAATATAAATAGATCAAATATTATATATATATGTATTTTGCACGGTTAATTGATATATATGTGTGATTGGATATAATTATATATATTATATGCATATTTGATCGAGCATCAATATATATATATATATATTAAAATCCAATCACACATATCCAAGCAATATCTGATCGGGTGAAACTCCTTTTTTTTTATAAATAAAACTCAGATAAAAACCTTTGATATATAAAAGGCTTTTTCAAGGTGTATGTATATATATACATACATACCGATATTGTTGAAACGTTATTGATCGTAAAATTGAAAGCATGCATGACTTGAACATATACGTACATGATGATGATATGACCTCCTGTACAATAGAGTACTCCCCGCTTGAATAATTTAGATAATCAAGCAGCGATCGAAGTGAACAACGTCAATTAATAAGCATCGTGCATTTGCTAAAATATATGTACATTCCCTAAATTGATAATTAACTGAAGTTTATTATATATTAATATATATGTCTCTGGCAATAAAGTAACGAGCTAGAATTTCATTAATATTACAGGAAACCAAAAACATTAGCCTTCTCCAAAATTACAGTACTACTAATAAATAATTAAAAGTACCATATATACTTTCTTTGCATGGGTTAAGCTAGCAGCATGACTTTGATGGTACTGTTCTACTAACATATATATATAATATATTAGTAGTAATGGTATTCTACTAACATTAGTAAAGTCATAGCTATATTTGGACAGTACGCTACTACGCCATGCATAATTATTCATCAGAAAATCCCGATCTCCATTTACTCGCGATGATCATGATCTATTCCATCTATTCCATCAGGGAACCAATTCAATTGCTCCCAATCCCACAAGCTCTGATCATCATTAACAGCCATTCCCTTGTTCTTACCTTCCCGTCCAGGTTGGCGGCCATGGTCTCCTGAGGATGAACTCTCCGGTGAGGTTGTTCTTTCAGTAAATGGAAGGTTCAGACCAGATCTTGGCACTGCCTGATCATCGCCATGATGAATTTGCTGTGCTGCTGGCTCACCGCGGCCTATTACTACTGGTCCAGATGGCCGTCTATCAAATGCCCTTAAGCATTTTGTTTTCTTGTAGACTCGACACAAACTAAATTCTTGTCGTAACTGTGGAAACGAATACATGACAATAGTAATAATTAATTACAAAATCAATTATAATAATAATAATTATTGAAAAAAAAAACCATAAAGATCATATCGAACCAAGCATATGATCAACATCATGAGCATAATCAGGCCTAGTACTCTTGATATTCAAAGCTAGCTAGCATACTCATCTTATATATATTGTATATATAAGATATATATATATATATAGGCTTGTCTAATTTCCAGATCATTAATTATAAATGCTAGGGTTTCATAACATGAGGCCGATCCAAACCAAACTAATTAAGCTGTAACGTACAGACCGACCCACCATTGCATATGTAATCGGATTACATTAGCTAATACTTGTAAACTCCGAGGTACACATATGTTGATTAATTAAAATGACAAGGTTCTTTATCGATCATCTTGATCTAGATATATATCAACATGGATATATATGCTCAGAGAAATCATTAAACCCTGCAATCAGGATGCAAAACATTCTAATTAATTAACTAGCCCTACAAAAAAGAAAAAAATAAGCAAAGACTTTTGTGAATATATATTGACAGATATTCAGTTTATACGCACCGTAGGAACTGCACCAGTAGATGCGGACGCTTCTCCTTCGATGGCTTTATATTCGTTCATCTTCCATTCGGTTTTTTTTCCATTTGGAGCTCTTCCATGGTAGAAAACCATGGTCCTTTTTACTCCAATAATGCGATTGTTGGAAGAGTAGACATAATTAGGAGACCCCGTAGCTTTCCAGTACCCTATTGTAGTGAGTCGCCTTGGTCTTCCCCCGCGGGCTTCACTCTCTTGTCTGGGAATGAAGAAAAACCACTGCTCAGGGTCTCCATAGCACAGGTCTCCCGAAAACCCTGATTATCCCGAAAAAGAGAGATTACTTGCGAGAAATCGTGGAAGCAAAAGCTTATAGTATTCATCCAAGATAAAAACATTACAAAACAATTCAAACAAAAAGGTTAATTAAGCTCCAAGATACGTACGAGGTTATAAGAAAGAAAGAATTCCTAGTACTCGTGGTAGAGAAATTTATAAGGAATAAGAATCTGATCGCTATGTACATTTAGGGCTTATTAACTAAGTTTATTAATCTATCCACTAAGATTCTAAGGTTTCTGCATTTTTATATATTCTGATCTTAATCTATAAAACGATCATCCAGAGACATTCAAAACTGCATAGAGATCATCTATATTGCATGTATCCGGCCAGGTCAACGGAAAAGGAGATCTTAACGGTGTACTGAATTTCAGATATTGAAAGCTAGCTATAATGCTTATAAAAGTTAAAAACAAATACTGCTGGAAGCTTCCCTAGTGTATACTGTGTACGTAATAGAGGCCGATCAAAGCATTAAATTGAAAGTGGCCTCAAACTGGCAAGAACTAACTCCGACTATTTGTACAACATATAGCAATTTGATTAGGAAATTAAAAAAAGAAGAAGAAGAAGAAGAAGAAATAAGATGAACAGCCAAGAACTAGACATATATAGTTATTATTTATAATCAAAGAAGAAGATATTTACGTGGGAGATCCCATGGGTCGGACTCATATATATCCAAAACTGGTATAACCTTGTCCATAACTCGGTTCAAATCCTCCCTGCTCCCTTCTAGTTTGTTGTGCAAATAGAATGAAACCAATTCTTCCTCCGTTGGGTAGAACCGAAACCCAGGTGGCAAATCGTCCATTGCTCCTGGTCTCTCTCTCTCTCTCTCTCTCTCTCTCTCTCTCTCTCTCTCTCTCTCTCTCGTGCGCACAAGCATACACAGGGACAACTGTGTTAGGAGATGCCAAAGGATAATCTAGTTCCTCATATATTGTGGTTTCGACATCTCATCCTCGACGTTGGTGAGGCTTAATTGATTAAAGTTAGGCAAGAATGCAGAAAAGGAGAGAGAGCTTTAACCGTGAAAAATAAGAAAGTCAAGAGAGGAGAGACACTATGGGGTTGCTTGGAAACTTCCACGCGCTTGTGTCGAAAGCATTATGTCTCCTGCTTATGGCCGTAACAAGAGGTGAAGAACTTGTTGAATCAGTCAAGCATAGTATTTACGGATCATCCTCATTGGTTTGGTAAATTGAATCTTCAAAATTTAACAAATATCACATTTTTTACATCTGTTTATTTCATTCAAATTTAATCTCCACGTTGAATTATTTATGCACTCTCTATATAATAAAAATTTATTATTAATTTAATCTTTTTTTATTTAATTTATTTTTATCACATTTTGTAATTCTACCAATTAAATATTAATAATAATTATATTCTAATTAAATTAATATTAAAAAATCATATTTTCAAATGTCATTTAATGTTAATAACAAAAAATATTTTATTAAATTCATCTAAAATTCTATCTAAATTTCTTAATTATTAACCAAATAGAATTTTTATTTTGAGTGAGGAATTAGTATTTTAATGTTTGCTTAGAATGAAAAACTAGTATTTTAATGTATGATGAACCAACAGTGATATTTTATCTCTAGCCAAGCACCGTAACTGAAATTCAAATTATTTTAAATATGTCCAACTCAATATGGGATCTTTTTGGTACAGATTATCTAAATTTTAACAATCCTTTTCATTCGGCCAAGCCAATGAGATTATAAATGGGCCTTAGCTTTCAACACCAGGCAACAGTAACATAAATTTATACCTGTATAGCTTTCTTACAAATTACGTGTTGTCGTCGATAAAGGGACATATATACATGCCACTAATTTTGACCTTTATATATAATTAAGCCTTCCAAGTTGTGGTCAAAGACCCAAAAAAATTGGGAAATATCATAATCATGAAATTAATTCATGATCACGTTTATATAATGACCAATGAAGTATCATGACTGGTTTTTCAAATTATTCGGATACGCGTTTTAAATGGCGACCGAGAATTTTCGTTGTACTGCCGAGGACGTACGAATCCGGATTACAGCCTACAGGACGACGTTGCTATGTATGTATAGATGCAGAGCTTCCTAAGAAATTAAAAGCCATTTATAACCACAAATATTTAGGTCTGTAAACAAAAATGGGAAACTGGCGAACAGATCGGTTCAATTCGGTTTTGAATCGGTCGAGTACCAGTTATTATTTAGTAAAATCGATTGAAAATTAATCCGGTTTTGATTTTAGTTTTTAGAACATCTATTGGAATCAAATTGGATCGATACATATATATGTTATTTTTAATTTTTTGTATTCTATAAAAAATATTTTTATATAATTTTTTATATTATATATATTATATGCTAAATTTTCAATTAATATAAAATTAAATTTTAAAATCTTATCATTTACATATGTCTATTAATCTTATAGCATAAAATTAATATAACATTTTAAATAACATAAAATTAATCTTATAATTCTTAATATAACATTTGATATTTATGATATAACATAAATTAATCTTATAGTTTTTAATAAATATAACATTTGAATCTTGATATATCTTATAAATTATAACATCAAATTAATCTTAATATAACATTTGATTACAATATAACATAAACTAATCTTATAATTTTTAATATAACATTTGAATTTTGATATAACATATAAATTTTAATATTATAATATAAAATTAATATAGCATTAATATAACATAAAATAAGGGATATGGGTCAATCAATTGCTAAACTAATTATGTTCGAGTATGATTTTATTTATCTGTAAAATCAAAAAGATCAGACCAAATTTGGAAAAATGAGAAGTTTTGGTTTCTATGATGAATCGTTCCGGTATCGATTCTTAGATTTTCAAAACCGGTATATAAATGTTTAATTCTAAAAAAATGTTCAAAATCAGACCAGTTACACCCCTTAGCCACAAAAACATATTTCCAATATATTGCATGTTCTTATACGTCTTTTATCATATAATTAATACCGATAAAAAAAAAAAAAAAAACACTTCTTAAAAATCTTGGCTGAATTCTAAGATTGAATTGAGAAATATTATATATATATAATGGTCAGATATTAATATTCAATTATTTATGTAACAGCCCGCTAAAATTTAGTCTTATCTCCTCACCCTTCTCTTTCTTTTTCGCACATATTAGACAGCACAGCAATCAGTTTTGGATTCTTTCCCGACAGCAGTCACTATCTCTCTCGTCTCTACCCTCACCCGAAATCACATGCATAATTATCTTTTTCCGTAAATCACGTTACTTTGTTCTTCACCGACAACTGTAAAATCATGAACAGATTTATCCTAAGCGTTGTACCTCGATGGCGTATTCCAGATCTTATCCACCGCATTTCAAAGTATTAGATAAGCTTGTTTTTAAAATAGCACAATTATAATATTTTCAGAGCTTTGCTATTTTAAAAACAAGCTTATCTAATACTTTGAAATTCGGTGGATAAGATCCGGAATACGCCATCGAGGTACAACGCTTAGGATAAATCTGTTCATGATTTTACAGTTGTCGGTGAAGAACAAAGTAACGTGATTTACGGAAAAAGATAATTATGCATGTGATTTCGGGTGAGGGTAGAGACGAGAGAGATAGTGACTGCTGTCGGGAAAGAATCCAAAACTGATTGCCGTGCTGTCTAATATGTGCGAAAAAGAAAGAGAAGGGTGAGGAGATAAGACTAAATTTTAGCGGGCTGTTACAATTTATCTCTGCCAAAATCAAAATCTTAAAGTGCATTAAATATATAAAAATTTTAAAACTCCATTTGGATGCTAAGATTATCTCAAATCATTTGTAAATAGTAGTTAATAATTTGAAAATAGTAGTGAACTGTTTGTAATTAATATTAGGAGTGAAGTAGACTAAGAGCATCTGATAATAATTGTATTTCCAAACATACCCTAAGATAAGGATAATATAACCTAGCTAGCTCCGGCTAGTACTACAACAAATCATGTGGTTGTACAGCAAACAACAAGATGTATGATCAAAGAGTTCATGACTTCAAAATGACAAGCTGATGGAAATTATTTGATTAATCCGATGGAAAATTATATTAGGTTTGCTGCCTTCTTGTTGACTTAAGGCTGTGTTTGGATAGTTGAGTGATTTGATCATTACTATTTAATATTTTATCATTATTTTTTTAATACTATTCACAGATCATCTGAAATTAGTTCATTACCAAAACGTAGCCTTAAACGTCAAAGAATTAGAACATTCTTCAATTGGTAGTAGTGCATGTTGAATCGTTGATCCAACAAATTAAAACTGTCTTTCAAAATCATGATAGTGGTTCAAATTAAAGACTCAAATGCTTTGATTCTCAAAATTCTATGTCAACTTGGAAAATTTTTCATAATATTGCTTCAGAAGCCGGCAGGCCGTTTAAATTACGTACCTCATGATAATTCCTGGAAAAAGTTTATGAATATTTACTATTGATGTCAAAAATAAATAAAATAGGAGATCGAAGAAATGGTACTAGAGCACTGGATCATATGCATGCATGGGATTTGGTTTACTTGGATTCGAAGATTATGACTGCCTTTTACATCAATACATAGTACTTCTTAATTATTTATGGGTCAGTGAATTTTGAGAATCGTTATAATTTATTTAGTTTGGTTGATCAGACCGTACTTAGTTAGGTTGAGTGGTTGCGTGCGGTGCCATGCGCGCATGACTTCCAGTTCCAGCTTTAAATTTCCTGGACTTTCAGGAGTTTGTCCAAACCGACTTGATCTTTTGAATTTCCACGACTTTCTGCACCCAATTAATTTACATAAACACACACACACACACACATATATATATATACACGCACGCTCACTTTGTCATGATCATGGAGACTGTAGAGGCCAGGTGTTACCCTAGCTAGCTAGTTGCATGGATATAATTTTGCGATAATTTCCTATATATATAGGTATAGTTTCCAATATAATTCTTGGTATTCTTGCGTCAAAAAACAAGTTAATATTGCGATATTTTCTTTCAGGCCAGCCACTTGTAGATTTCTGGCATGATCAGTATTGGTAGATAAAAAGAAAATAAAAGAGAGAGTACTTCTACGTACCCGCATGATCAATATTATATAAAGCACATGATGATCAATATAAAGTGTGTGCGTACGTGCATGTTTGTGTATAATACACAATATCGATCATAAAAAGAGAGAAAAGCAATTGATCATCTCTGATATACTAATTAATTGTATATATAAATATGATAATTGGGGTATGCATTCTTAATACATCATCAATTGGTACTTTAACCACATAAAAATAATTATAGTACAAACTGATATACCTTAACGTAGTTTATCAAATTATATAATTATTTTTCTTGTAAAACAAATCCGACGAATCATATAAAACTATAAAATTTGCTCGCATGATGACTGCGAGCACTAGCTGTCTTTTTCTCAGTGGATGGGGTAATTTGCAACTTCCAAGATTTTTCTCGTTCAAGTTTATCCAATTATCACTGTTCAAAGTAATTTACATTTCAAATCTTTCTATCAAACATTGTACGTAAAGAAAATCTAAGGATCGGTAATTTGTCAAATTCGTGTAATTTTGTCATTGATATTGATGGAATTAATTGTTGACTAATTAATTTTGTTCGCGCGCGCGCACACACAATATGATCAGAATATGTGTGCATGTGTGTGAATGCATGAAAACTTCGTCCCGGCCGGGCGCATATAAGTCAAGCTCCTATGTGGTGTGGAAAATGAATTTCTTCTTCGTAAGATATCGATCGAGTATAATTTCTTCAACAGGTCATCGAGATTATCATGTGGATCAACAGTATCTTTTTATAAAGTTGACAAAAGCATACAGTTTTCGGCCAACTTTATATATATTGACGTTAATTAATTTCCTCCTCAATTCACTAGCTTGCTACCAGCTTCCATCGTTAAATATCATGACCAAACCACCCCAAGACCGAGGATGGTTCTCCAAACATCCTTTGGATGAGTGGCCAATCGGCCTAAAAGCTCTCACAATGGATGCTTTAAAATATATTTTTTTTAAAATATGAAAAATATTGATCAAAATAAAGATCTAATGTATGTTGTAAATCATCTTTATTTTTCAAGTAACTATAGTAATCCCGCTACATTTATAGAAGTTCATACATGTAAAATATTTTTAATTATTTCTCTCTCCTCTGAATTTTTTTTCCCTTTATCCTAATTTCGTTTCAATCCGGCCTGTAGTACTGTGGCGTTGCCATGGTCATATTTGCTTATCTATTTGCATTTTTCAGTTAGAGAATCCACCAAAGTATATTGAAAAATGGAATTGGGTTTCTCAATTGTTTCTATGTTTTTTTAATAAGTAATTTAAAATAGGAAAGACAATTTTCTCTATTTTTTTGTTATATTTTGAATCAATATCAATTTTAGTTTGATTTAAAATAGAACATAATGATATAAGATTGTATATGGGGAGATATTGTAAATATTAAAAGATATGAAGATATTATTGATAGTTAGAGAAAATATTTCAAATAAATAAAAAATAGATAAGTTGATGTATGGTATATTGTAAAAGTCAATATATCTAATTTTAAAAGTGTTTTAGATACATATTTATCAAACATTAATCAACTTTTGAAATATAGAACTTATTATTGAAATTATAAGCTATAAATTTTAAATTTATAAGTTATATTTTTTACCATAATTTTAAATATATACAAAATAGAAAAAATGATTGTTAATAATGTATTTTAAAAGATAATTTGAAGAATGCTAAGGTGGTATGAGCCAGTACTCCTTTTATGACTGACTATTCTTATTTCGAAGGGGTACATGGTCCGAGACGCATCCCTTTTATGACTGACTACTCTTGGGATAGTTAACTACCCTTTCAACTTTCAAGGATGGAATTCGACCAACCCTAAGGTACGTAAGTAAATTTGTTTTTAAATAATTTTTATTTTTAATATATATATAAAGGGAGTCCAGATAAAAATAAAAAATAAAGGAACAACTCTTGATCTACCTCTAGAGTGATAACTCGGCAATATCCTAGCTAGCAAATTAAGCTTTCGGGAAACTGAAGGGTCAGCTATGGTTAATTATAAAAATTCAAGAATCTCTAGACCAGGATCATCATAGATTTTCTGGTTTTTAGTTGAAGATGCATGAGAGGTGGAGGTGGGACTCTTCGAATTGATTTTCCAAAAAAGAAAAAAAACTAGTACTTTCTGTTTTTGGTGAACGATGCAATGAACGCTTCACTATAGGTTAGGAATTGCATGTTCATTAATCCCCCCTTGGCCCTTCCTAATAGTTATAAGTCAAGATGGACCTCACGAGGGGTAGAAAATTGGAGAAATTATGGACTTTTTAGTAATATAATTGTTTTTAAATATTCTATTCCTAACTATTCACAAATTATTTTTATTACGATTCATATATATACTCGTTCAAACGGAAAATTAATTTGTGCCAGCAAAAGACAAGGCTAACATATACTCATGAGGATGATGATCATGCACGTAGAAATTAATGGTAAATAATAAAAAAATGGAGTCAAGATAAAGTCAATTAACACTTGACGTAGTGGTTGTGCTGCATCCATCCATCCCAATATTGATACAATTGAAAGTCACGCACGACTTTACGCGCAATTGTACAAGAACGTGCAAATTGAATCCGTGTGAAAGCAGACCACGCTAGCTGGATTAATGACCCCGACATAAACTAGACATCCGTTCGGCAACATGAAATTCTCATCTGAAATATAAAATTTTCATCTTGTCATTATTATAAAAAATAATAAACCATTCAACTTTTTCTTAACTTTTTCAAATTTAAAAATAATAATTTCATCTTAAAACTGAAAATTCTCAAACCGAACCATAATCTATGTAAAATGCATCCTGTTTTCAACTTTAATGTTCATTATAACTATCTTAATTCCCACGAAATTTGGACTTTGTTTCTACCTCTTTTTTCTGCAACAATAAACTTTTTGAGTCATCGAGACCTACTGTTTCTGATATATATTCCAAATTACTTTATTCTTACCAATCTGTCAACTCCATCGCTAGTCGATTGATCAGATTTCCATTTTCCAGTTAATTATATATGGAAGGATATTAATCACTGCTACTTTACTAATTATCCTACGTACGTACCCAAGTCCCAATTGAAATTGAACTGTTTCACTTGACAAACACATGGTTTTTGTGGCCCTAATCTTTCTTCAACTTGGAAATTAAACTCCCATTAATTTAATTTAATTTATAAACAAGGTTTTTAATTACAACATCGAGCCATGCACGCATGTAGACTGAATCAAAGTTGATTTTAACGAGAGTACTCGAGTCGATCGAAGTTGAATTATATATAGAATGGAATCTAAGTAATCTTTCGCTACATTCCACTATTCAAATTAAAGGTAAAATACTTACATTTTGTAAACTCGATCGTTTAATTAAGATTATTAAGATGAAATTCGACAAGAAAAAAATAGGTATCTGGAGGAAATTCGACAAGCTCTTGTGGAGGAAAGAATAAAAACACAAGAATAAAAAACGTGGGAAGGCTAGCTGGCCAGACTGCCTGACCAGGTCTTTATTCGTTAGAGGTGCGACATTTTCATGAAACTTCCATGGCATTATCGTCGACCCCCTTATGATTTTCAGTCGAAGAAATTCTTCCCCTTTTCACACTGGAATCGTCGAATCGAACGAATTTTCCTCACTATGGACCGCGCGCCTAACAATACTTGTGAACATGTGGGCCAATACGGAAAGGGATTTTCTTTCTTTCTTTCTTCAGTAAAGAGGTGTTGGTCGGGCCACGTTGCTTGCACCTTCATTTTTGGTTCAAGTGAAAGTTGTTTTTTTCTCAAAGCAAAATATTTTAAAAAAGATTACAATATAGCCGACGACTCGTTTATAGGATAGGCCTAGCCTTAACTAATTAATTAACTTAAAAAATTATTAAACGGAAGATAATTTTATAAAGACGAACGATGCTGCCTTGTTACAACAAAAGCAACAAACGCAGAACACTTGCAGCCACGTTGGTACAAATGATGCACGAATCCCAATAACCCGAAGTACAATCAAATGCTGCCTTTTTTTTTTTTTTTTTTCTTTGCACTGGCTTACAAATATTTCTGTCGTCATCTTCCAAATATCTAGACTTACATAAGAACCCGAAATTGTGAAGGAAAAAAGCAACCTATGAGTTCATCTAACAGCCCGATAAAAGATATACATTAAGCGGATAGTACATAGTAGGAAATTTTGTATGCTTGCCAGTGTATGTATGGTGGAAACACAGCCAGTTTCACGGTTATCACCAATCGTCCTCTAGGCTAGCACGGTGGAAACACAGGACAGTACAAACAAATATGAAGAAGGATGTGAACTCGATAAGCATGGCTCCTGTCTGGATCATTTCAGCATGCCTAAGGATTATAGGAATGGCCAAGCTCCCCACAGCTGAAGCTCCTGTAAAAAACTTTGCAGCATTTATCCAACTGCATTACAAAATTGACAAGACAGAAAAAATAAAATTAAAAAAATAGAGTATTTATAGGGCTAACATATCCTAAAGATACAGCCTCAAATCAAATTTATCACTCAAATCAATACACACAAGTGCGCGCACACACACATATATATCGTTTAAATGAAGAGAAAATGATTGTGTAGGTTAATTGGGATTAGATTGAGCAATACTAACCCCCCACTGTCCTGACTAGTCAGAAACTGAGTCGAACCACCTCCGAAAAATAAGCAAGGCATAGGTACCAGCACGTACATTAGAGCTGCGGGTAAAATAAGCTCACATCATCAATATTTACAATGCGATCTAAAATATACAAGACAACTAACTTGAAATACCCTTATTAACCTGATAACATGGGCCACCAATTGTTGTATATTGCACAAGCCTAGCAACAGAGAAGAAAAGACGAGCAGTGAGTAAACAAATATACAAGAAGACTTCAAATTCATTCGGCATAAAAGGCTCTAGGCTTCTCTCATTTTAGCATTCCCTCTCCAATATGGTGATGCACCACTTACATAGTTGCTGAGTTAAAAAAGGTTCATTCAAGGACAATGCCACTCCCCCGCCCCCCCAACCCAAAACTCCGCTCCCTAGCCCCCTAGTGCAAGTTTTTTTTTTTTTGGGGGGGGGGAACTCAAGAAATGGCAAATTCGAGTACACAAGTAGTGTCCAAGAGATACAACTAAGCATTAAAAGGGAAAAGAAGAAGATCCTGAAAGCTATGATCATGATTATAAATATGGGTGGCCACCCAAAGGTAAAAGGGTTTTACTTTAAGCCCGTCTGCTGATTTCTCACGATCTTCCAAACTCCGATAGTTTCTCTCTCACCATAAACACCACACTAGGCATGATGGAGTCACTTTCCACAGAATTTCACCATGGTGGCAGCTCAATGTTCTTTCCAACATGCAAGGAGATTCTCTGCACTTCTAGGTATTGCTAAAACCACTCCAAATAGACTAATTAATGGTTCCTTAAAGCATTTGCCTCATCATGGTGGCGCAAAAGATGGTCAATACTATAGATTCACCACTACTTTGTGACATGTAACACCAATCAACTACCAAAACATGCCTCGTCCATAAAATGTCCTAAGTGAGGATTTTCCCTAAGGCAGTTGTCCTAACAAAATAATTAAAAAAAAAAATACACCTTCTGTGGGGAAACTCATATTTGAATAATGGTCATCGTGTACAGCTGTATGCCAGTCCAATTTGACACTGGTCGCTGAAAGAACACCTATTTAAGTTTTTAAATACAAAAGTTATTTCCAAAGCATTATCAATAACTTGGTGTAAAATAAGGCGTGACCATCACAGTATGTTTTCAGGTACTGGGAAATACAAACCAACAGCACCCCATAGAAATCCTCTGTGTGACTGATGATCATCACACATGAAAATATTGTTGGAAATGAAGTACACATTAGAACCCTTGTCTAACAAACTTTCACTCTTGTCACAACCCTCCTATAATGTAGATATTAGCTCCTTTGATTCTCTTATTTAGTTAAATTTTGAAGATACCAAACCTCATAATTCCAAATGGTTTTTGCAGCAACGAAAAAGGGGGAGAAACACAATAAAGAGGTAACATGGTCTGCAAGTCAATAAATTTCAGGATTATAAAGCATTATTGATATGATAAGAAACAACCTAGGACTATTTATCCCGGGGAAAAAAAAATTTAATAATAAAGCGCATGACCGCCACAACCTTAGAACCAGTCTATTATGAAAACATACCAGGATCTGTAGCAAGATGCTAGCTGAAAACATAAAGGCAAGCCCAGCAAGCCTGCATAGGGGAGGAAAACAATTAAGTTTATTTAACTAAAGCTGCAGACGGAGCAGAGATTACAAGAGTTAAATTTTCCAACTCACACTGTATAGAACATAAATATTTGGCAGTCCCAGCATATCCATGCACCGCAACAAGAAATTATTAGAGCCACAACAATAGATGCATACCAAAAAATAATTAGTACCGGCAAAATTTTTAGAAAAGATTGCGTTAGCAACTTGTATCAAAAATCAAATTGGTTAACTATCTCAACCTACATTAGCCTCTCATACTGTCACTGTCCAGATCCCATATATATAATATTAGAGAGGATTAGTGCTTGAAACCCTGATCATATTCTTTCGGGGCGGTAATTTGCGGCATAACCAAAAGTTGTACAATTTTACAAATTGAAACAATAAAAAAAACTAGTGCAACGAATCGAAATACGAGGAAAAAGAGATAGTCGAAGTAGGAATCGTACCTTCAATGGACATCGCCATAGTTGGAAGGGGGTAGCTCTCGTATTTACCGAAAGAGGAAAAAGGGAGCGCGAAGAGGAATGCGAAAGCATAAAGGGTTCTCAACTTCTCAGACCCACCTTGTTGGGTGACCGGCCAGTTAAGTCACTGATGGTAACCCTGCAGGGAAATAAAACACAAAATACGGCCAGTAAGTTTTTTTTCTTTTTGAACGGAATCGAATTCTAATTTTATTAATAAAAACACGCTTACGAAGGAGGATTCTCTTGTGCAAAAATAACAAAGAGTTGCGATAGAAATCCCAAAAATCATGTTCGTAAAAAAAATATTATTAAAAAACAGTTGAATAAATACAAAAGAAAATTATTAAAAATTGAATAAGAAAACATTATAAATTAATGCTAGAAATTAGGGATAACTGCACCAATATAAAATGGTCAATTATGTGTTTGGGAAGTTCAAAATTTGAGGAAAAACTAAGTAGTAAGGTGGTCCTTTCAACCATTTGCTTACCTGAAAATATGATTAAGAGCAATGCTACATACAGTTGTAGAATGTGTAAACGCCGCGTAATCGTTTTGAAAAATAGTGGGGTTCACGATTAAAAAGTTAGTTTTTTTTTTTATGTGGGTTTCATATTAATTCATTTTTTTCAAAGCGATTACACACCGCTTGCACAATCACTACTGCAAATATCATTTCTCTATAATTAATATTAAAAAATTATTTTTAAAATGTAAAATATTATCTCAAATATGGACACAAATGTGAAATCAACGTTTATTGTAAAAGTTTAAGCCGATTAGAATAGATAAATTTATTTATTTATTTATTTTATTTATATCCTGACTCTCTCCCTCACATATGAATCAGACTCTCTCTCAATAGATGACTGTTGTAAAATATTTAACTAAATAGGGTAGAATGTAAAGTTAGGGTTCGAACTTAAAAATCTTTACTCTAATACCATAAAAATCATCACTTATTCTAAAAGTTTAAACTAATGAAAAAATAAATATATTATTATTTATTTTATATCTAAACAACAAGATCCACGTGATTATCCTTTGCATTTTCATTTCAAACGTATGTTTATTGTTAGCTATGGATATCTTCTCATTGTATTTTACTTTTATAATTAAATAGACCTATAAATAAAATAAAACGATAAAACCGTGTTATATTAAATTAAATAAATAAAATGCATTCCAGATATAATACTTAATATGCAATTATATTTAGTAGACAAGACGTGTAGTTAGATTTTGGGTTGGGTTGAGCGATACCTAATTAATATTTTTCAACATGCCCGTTTTGACCTGTAGTTACCTACGTAACATATATATTAGTAATGGTACTGTAGATCCAATTTTTCATAGAGTAATTCTAGATAAAAACACGTCTTTATGGAAACCTATTAGAGGTAATCAGGATGTACTCTGTTAGAAGTAATTACTACAAGGAAGACACCAAAAAATTTGGATGTATTCTCTAAGGAAGTACTTACCACGTGGTACACACTAGAAGAAAAAATACGAGGGGAGAAATAGAATATTCTTCAATGCAAGTTGGAAAGAGATATGGGGATTGAATGTGACGGGTATTGCTAACATTTTTTTATGGCAACCTAGAAATGACATCCTCCCGACAAGTAAAAATATCTTCAAACGGAAAATCATTTATAGGAAACAGTTGGCCATTCTTTATGGAGTCGTGTAGTTATTCAGGAGCAAGTGGTGTATCATGTGTGGACAAAATCTACTAGCCCTGTACAGAAGTACTGGTCGAGCTTGGAGGAAGCTTTTTGGGAGCTGTGGAAGAAACTGATAACGAAGCTACAAAGAATAATGATAACTTTATTATTATTTTATTAATACTTTATCATTTTTTTAATTTTTAATTTAAAAAAATTTACTTAATCATTAAGAAAGTGATTATTAATAAAATTATATATTTTTAAAATTTTTTTTAATGATTAAATATATTAAAAAAATACTAATAAATAAATAAATACATTACAATTAGTAAAGTGATGGTAAAACATTAATAAATGTATCATTGCCCAGATATCAAATGAGGAGCTAGAGTTGGTGCCAACTGGCAACCATAATGGGAAGGACATGGCTTCGACGAAATGCACTGTTAACTACGAAAATTAGTTTGAAAGTCCGAGAATGGTAGTTCAAACAGCTAGAGAGGGACTAGATGAATTTCACCAAACTCAGATTTCCCAAAAGGAAAAGCAAAACACAATATTTGTGAATGCAAGGGATCTGGCCAAATGGGAAAAAAATTAGGGGAAAATTCAGTGAAAGAAAATGGGCATTGAAGTCATCATGATCAGAGACTAGCTGGAGAGATTTTGGCATCTTTATGGGCAAATAAAAGGAATGTAGTACTACAACCTACCATAGCTGAAGTTCATGCATGCACTGTGGAGGGTGCAAACAATGGATTTGGATGATACCAGAAGGTTTTTAACAGGAATGTCAGGTTGAAGAGTTCACTTGACTTACAGAGATCAGGCTAATACAGTACTAGGTCATCAACTTAGCTCTCTTAGCTTATATAATTACAGAATCATTTATTAACTTGTAACGGTGGAAATTAAAGATTTGTAATAATGCATGATTGACTTTTATGAAATGAAATAGTTTTATTCTTAAAAAAATAAAAAAGAATACAGCAGTACTTGATCATCGATCGTGTATATATATACTAGTTACAGTACCGTAAATGGAGCCAAATCAATGCATATCTCGATAACAATAATGGATGTATAGACTCTAATTAACTCATAATTGAACTCTACAAATGAATTATTATTATTATTATTATTATTATTTTGGGATTCGGAAAGCCATGTCTCATATATTTGGATTTCTAAATTTCCCACTCGAATCCAGAATTATTGTGATCATCGATCGAGACGTTCAGACAAATAATTACATGAAATTGGATAGTACGTGCAAGAATATAATCTCCATTATCAAGCTTTTTGTTAACATGATGAAATTGGATCGGAAAGGAATCTCAATTATCAAGCCTTTTTTTTTTCCCCAAATATGTACTGATTACGTCAACCTCGGCCCGTCCCCAACCTAAATTAACTGCACTAATTTTATTCAGTAACATGGAATAATTCTCTCTAATTGGTATACAAATAGATATCTAAACCTTCAAGACCTGCAGCTTCTTTGAGAACGCAATAGCAATCCAATCCAACTCCATAGGCGACCAACGTACTTGATTGATCTCGGCCGTTGAACCATACCACACTGCTGGCTCCACATCACCGTTAGCTTCTGATCGAAAATCCGTCCCCCCCACTTCCCATATCAAAGCCCTCGAATCGTCCCCAGCAGAGCATAGTTGCCGTCCGCTTCGGGGGGCCCATGCTATAGCATTTACGCTACCCCTGTGCTTGCTCAGCTCGGTCAATGGAGTTGTCGGAAACCTAATGTCCAATATTACAACCTTGTTACTGTCCATCCCAACCGTGGCCATGAATCTTGGGTCAGCCTTGTTCCACTCTAACCTCAATAATGGACAGTCCCTCATAGGATTTTCATAAATTATGGTGGATCTTTCTTTGTCTCTTAAATCGAATACTCTGACTGAACCATCTCCAGAAACAGAAGCAAAGACGTTGAAGCCACCCCAGGAAATATCGTACACTTCTTTGTCGTGTGCTACTAACTGGGTATCCACAACTTCCTTCTCTATGTCCCAAATAATGCAGGTTGTGTCCACACTAGACGTAGCCACACGACGCGTATCGCATTCGATCCAATCGAAAGAAGTAATGGCAGAATTGAATTCACTGCTCTTGTTGCTGTTGAGGAGAGCCTTGAGCTCGATGCGGTCGTCGTGGATTTGCCACAGCCGCAGATAGTCCCCGGACGTGGCTATGATATCGGGATTCATGGTGTCCTCGGAGGGGAAGAACATGAGGTTTGTGGCCGCATATGGGTGGTCGAAGACAAGGCGGCTGTCGGTGGTGAAATCAGAGGTAGCATGGTTGAACTGAACCAGTTCCACCTTGTTGCTGTAGTCTTCGAGGTAGCTTCCTATGGCGAGGCGAGAGTTCTTGTCATGGCGGACCGACCAAGCTAGTGTGCAGATTTGCCATTGAGCGACGTAGGTGTAAACCCCTGGTTTTCTCTCTAGTGGGCTTTGCATGCTGAGTTAACGAAGTAATGGGATTGTTGAATTTGAATGGATTTATGGTCTGGAATTTCTGCATATCATGATAGATATATGGCACGTTAATTAATTAGTTCTGAATATATATATTATATTGCTGTGTAAAATGAATACTTAATTTCTTTTATACAAAAATGATTCAACAGATTAATTAAATTCGTGTTTCAGTCATAAAAGTTCTGAATCCAGTTGGCAGTACTGCATGTTGTAATTTTAATTTGGGACAGACACATATCATTACTCCAATATACCTACCCAGTGGTACTAAATTACTAATTATAGCTGCATACTATTCAATGCCAACAATAACACTATAACATTACTATAAAATAAAGGTCAATGGCCTGAACTCGTGCTTTTGGGACCCAACACCTTCCCATCAGTGCTGACAAATGCCGTCTAATGCTGGATCTTAGGAAATAATAAGCATTAAGCAGTACTGTAGGGCCGTAGCTGGGGCACAGCACATGTAGATAGGCAGATCCAGATGTTTTTTTTTTTTTTTAAACACTAATTATTAATCTATAATATCAAAATTATAATGGCAAAATAAGTTAAGGTACCATCACGGCATCACCATGCATGGTGACTATAAACTTGAGAATTATGCTGGATCGAATTTCATTTACATGCATGCAAGAAAGTGCTGATCAATCAGCAGTAGTATTACTCCGATCGAGGATTTTTTAAAAAAGGGCCTGCAAAAGATCATTTTATATAGTATGTAGAACAGTGCAGTACTACTCCAAGCACCAATTCGATCAATAAGGTTAGGTTTGATGCATACAATATTTATCTTAAATTTAAAATTTTTATCACATCAATATAATTTTTTAAAATTTGTATATAAAATATAATAAATAATTTAAATTTTTCTTAATTTTTTTAAATCTCAAAAAAATGGTAATATTAAAATATATTTCATCTTAAAATTCAAAATTTTTATATTAAAATTATCTCCTACCAAACAGAACCAATGATCACGCGTATATCAATTATAAGGCCGCTAAATTTGAATTCTGTGATAATTTTTTATAAAAATTATAAAAAAAAAAGAAGAAGAAGAAGAAGCGTTTTGCAAAATTATTGCTGCTAGCTGCAATTATTTATATATAGGTCATCAACCATGCTCTTGAGATATGTGGATACAAAAAGATTGGCGAAAACATGCAATGAAAAATTGAGATATATACAAAAAGAGAGAAAAAATAACATACGTGGATACTGTAGATGTTTAAGCATCAGGAAGAAAGCTTGAAAAACCTAAGAATGGAACATCTTCAACTGAATTCCCACCATACATAGGCGCACACAGAGAGAGAGAGGGGGGGGGGGGGGGCGGGGTTCTGAGACAAAAAATAAAATACCATGGGAGCCACTACTGTTATATTTTTCAGTTGCTTAAAATTGCTTAAAGAGAGAGATAGACTTACATTGGTCAAAAGCAGTTTTAGTTATGGTTTGCTCCTGCAGCATACCAACTCTTGCGTATTATCGGAATGAGGCAGCAACTGGTATCGGCTCAGGCAAACTGGGAGATTAAGGCATTAAATGGGAGAGAAAGTTTCAAAATTAAGGAATGGAAGGTAAAGCTAATAGTCAAGGAGCAAGGCAGCACGAGGCCGCATCAGAAGGTCCGATTTCTTTCCTCTCTTTTACTTTTCTTTTCTTTTGAGGTGGGGTTGGGTGGGGGTCAAGTCATAACGTTGAATTTCATTCCTCCAATGTTTTCGATGCCACGTTTCCATCTCAATACGGCACCTTGGTACTGCTTCGGACCATGTTATACATTTGTTACAAAATTGCCCTTTTTGCTTAAAGCTATAACTCGATAGTTCCAACGTACAACTAAGGGAAAGGTCTTTATAAGAAAGGAAGAGTACAGCAGATGAAGGTATGAACTACGGATGAATCGCTAATTATTAATTATTATAAACTCAAATGCCAGCCATTTTAATATAATTTAGAATTGTGAGAATTGAGTAGAAGAACACGTCCATGAGACATTAGTGGGCAGTTGAATTAATTAGTTAAATCGTAACAATAAAAATTACGTTGACGGTTGACTTGAGTCAGTTAATAATAATTGTAAAAAACATCGCATTATCCTTAGATATGTTTAAAATAAAATAATAAAATACAGTTTTTTTCATATAGAAGAAAATGCAGTATACCTATATCGAGGCCACGAGCGTACCAAATCTAATAGCATGGACCGGACGGACATCATGAAATTAAGGAGCGGTGGAACAAACCTTATAGCTACGGGGCATGGCACCTAAAGAATTTTATAATTCAAAATTTCTCCCTATTTTTTAAGTCAAAAGTTTATGAATATACAAATTGACCCCACAAAAATTATAACCCTTATGTACTCTCTAAATTTTTTTTTTCCTATATGACTCAAAATATTATTTAATTTTTGGTGGTGCTACTCCCACCGCTAGGGCTCCCATTAGCACGATTTCAAGTATTTTTTTAAAAAAAATTAAAATATTATTAAAAAATATTTCCTTAATCATTAAGTTAAAAAAAAAATGCAGCAGGAGCCCCCAGTGGTAAGCCTAGCATTATTTTTTAATTTTTACATATATCATATATTTATTATGATGTGGAACCTTCAAAATTAATTTATTTGGCCCCAACAATTATTTCAATTTGATGGGTAGATTCTAAAAAAGCCTAAAACTAAAACTAAATATATTAAAATAATAAACTTATTAATATAAACCCCAAAGTTCTTGATTATACAATATTAATTTTCTTAATATGGAACATAGACTAAAATAAACACTAGAATAATCATTTAAGTTTGATATCTTGCATGAAGAAATAGTTGAGAACTTTTATCCTTTATAACTCATTAAACAATAAAAAAATTTATTTGAAGTCTCGATTATAGTATTATATACTTAATGTGGTACCAAAATATTTAGATTTTACATTAAACATGTATAGACTAGATTATTCCATGAAAGATTGTCGTAAGAAATCTAAAGGGTTGTTCGGAATATGGAGTGGTCATATCTGATCTCTTTTAATCTTATTTCCTTCTCAAATACTACTCAAATATAAACACTTTTTAATTTCAAGTTTTCAACTTTTCTATCTAATCATTACCTAATCATTACAATTTTTTCAAACTTTCAAACAAAATATATATAAAAAAAATTAACTAGTATTTTAACTTTATAATTTTTTTATTGAATTTTTTTCCTCTCATTTATCAAAATCCCATTAAAAAAATACAAGTCAAATAATTTCACTACACTTCACATATTCTTCATCTCATTTCATTATCTAAGCATCACCTAAAAGGGATGGGATGATAAGTTGTGTTTTTTTAAACTTTATTTTTACATGTATATGGAAAATTATATTTTTTTTAATTCGGAATGAAAGTTCTCAAAGACATGCACGAAAGTTCTCGTACATGCAATGACACTCTCATAGACATGCATGATTCAAAGATTGGATTCTCAATAATTTGTAGGGCCGCCACACAATCGGTACTCTTCTTTTTACGGGGATCTGATCATCTGAGGAGATCAGATCCTTTGTTACTTTACTTGCATTGATTTGTTTTACGCCTTTTGTTTGTTTTTCAAATATAAGTTAGACAAATTTAAATAAAAAATTCTTAAAATATATTATTTTTATATTAAAATTAAAATTTTTTGATTTATTTATTTTATTTTATGTAAAAATTTTAAAAAAATTATAATGATTAAGTAAAATGAGATATTTTATTAAAATAAACAAGACCTTAGACTCGTGTGGTGCAGGATGAGGATTGATCTTATCAATTTGATTTTTTTATTTTTATTTTTCTATATCTTTAAATATTTTTAAAAAATTACAATATCATTAAAAAAAAAAAATTATCGGAAGCCATCCTCGAAACCTTTTTTCGGTCACTTTAGATCTTCCCTTTGTTTTTAATAAGTCAACAAAGTTTTTTCTTTTTTTCATTTTTGTCTTTTTTCTTTTGTTCATTTCTTAATAATTCAAAATTCGTTTTTGTTGTCTTGCTTTAGTGGGACATTTGCTCTAGGCTGATTGGAACTAACATGGCGTAAAAGACAAGTTGGGGGTATTCCATTTACGATAATAACGAAGGAATTAATTACAATTAGCTTATAAGATATAGTTATGATATAAATTCATTATTGGTACATATGGATCTTATATATATATATATATATATATATATATATATTTATATTCTGTAATTTCTATACTAAAATATATATTGTATTGTATAGAATTGTAAACTAGTTGTAAGTCAATCTGTAGTACTATCATATAAATATGCATTGTAGTATATTAGTTTAGAGTAATATAATTTGAACAAATTCTAAGTATATAAGTCTGGCACAGTCACTTTATAAAAAAAATGTACTTCATTATAAAAAAGTGTAAAATAATTATTTTTTCACTGAGTCTCAATTTTTTACAAAGAACATGCATGTGCAAAGCGTCAAACTTTAAATTTTATACCTAACAATGCTTATTATTAATTAATTTAAGTACGTAATATGAGTTATCTTTAAGTAGTAAGCATATACTTATAGTTAATGATGGTGCTTTAATAGTCATTGAGTATTCTTTTTAGAGAAAAGATCTTTATATATATATATATATATATATATATATATATATATAAATCTATTATATAATCTTTATATATATATATATTATAAAGAGGTAGGGGGTTTCTAACTCAAGTTTTCAAGTCGGAGAACTAGATCATAAGTCATCAGGCCATTAGGCTCTTGATTTTATATATATATATATTGGTTTTGATAGTTAGGATGGAGATTGTTTTAAGAACTTTGCTACTCATTATCTCCATACACTACACTTTATTTTTAATTTTTTTTAATTTTTGTGGGTTTATTCTTCTTAAACTAATTGAATTATTTTACTCATTATCCATATACCAAACATTTGATAAAAATAAAACAAAAATAAAAAATAAACGTGGTGTGTAGTGTATGAAATAATGAATATAATTTGTTTTTTATTTATATAAGTATATATGATAGATAAAAGAGCTAAGCTATTCAAAAGCTCCACACATAACACGTTTTTTTATTTTTTTATTTTTTATAGTTGTTTTCTTCTTAAAATAATTGAATTATTCTATTCATTATTTATATAATATGCATTTGATAAAAGAAAAAAATTAAAAAATAACATAAATAGTAGTGTGTGGTATATGAGATTTATTAATATAATTTTTTTAAAAACAAATTAAAAAACAAATCATTTGCACTCGTGTTATGTTATTTTTTTTATTAACATCGTATCCAAACTCATTTTCTACCGCTGGTATTAAAAAAATAGAAAAAAGAATGCTTATAGTTAATCAATGTATCAAAAGTTAAATACACAGAGAGGATAAAACTTAGAACAATAGAATTGATCGACACATATTGCAAGTGATCATTGAGCTTTGAACAACCCCCAACTAATAAAATCAATAATATTCGGTATCAAGTACATGTATTAGAGATTAAGATTTTATTACGATTATTTATGCCTGAGAGTGGAAACATTTATCACAAGTTTTGTTATTTTCACTCTTTTCCCGTGTGTCTGAGTCTGACATGACATGACATTTTCAAGCAGACGTTACATACTTTTCATTTGATCATGACACTTTTATTTTTTGCCCGCTTTCATGCCTGAATCAATGGTCCTATGTTTCTTTTTTCAGGTTTTTTTTTTTCCCCTGTACAGAGACAAGACATCAATCTTCCGTTTCAGAGGGCGATAGACAAAGTTGCCTAGTTTATCGTGTTTGATGCCGATCCTATTGATCAAACTCATACAAGCCGAACTTCTAATAAATAATTTAATACGGTTTTAGTTCGGGCCGGATTCAACCTATTTTACTCTTAGATCCCATTTGATCACGCAGTTTAAATAAAAAAAATTTGAGATATTTTAAATAGTAATAAAATTTTTAAATTAAGATCAGATAAAATAATTTATAAAAAAAATATGTGTTTAGATAGTGAAATGAGATGAGATAGTTTTTAAATTTTAAAATTTTAAAAAAGTGTAGATCTCTACTGTTTTATAGAGAGCTGAATTGTACACTGTTTATGTAATATTCACACATGGTTCACGTCAGCTTTCACTATTCATGAACGGTTCACATACTGTTTATTTATTCTTCATGTTAATTTTGCAATGTTCATGCACTGTTTATTGTTCATTACTATTAATTTAAGTAGATGTTTTTAAAATTTAAAGATGAAATATAGTATGCTTGAATAGAAAAAACTATTATACGGTATATATGAGATGAAAACATCACATCTCATTTGTATTCACTAACCAAACCTGGCCTTATACATGATTTAAATAGTGAGTTGAGATGAGGTGAAAATTAAATAAAATATTATTTTTATTTTATAATTAAAAAAATTAAATTATTTATTATATTTTATTTAAAAAATTATAAATATTATAATAATTAAATGAAATTAGTTGAGACTATTTTATAATATCCAAACTAGGCGTTAGTGTTTTGAATTAATCGTACTTATTACCAACCAATTATATATGAACATCAAGAACAAAATTTTAAATAAAATCTGACTATTTATATTGGGATATAATTTAAAATCTTATCTTGAGACCTGACCTTGATTATTTGATTTCAACAAATATATATATATATGAAAAAAGCTAAATGCAGTCGCTCTATGCAACTGTGGTGCAGTCGGGGTCCCACGCGACTTTAATAAAACCTTCCCATTTCATAAATAAAAAATTAATATTATTATTTTTAGATGAAAAGATTAAACACGCCGTTTTGGACAAATTTTACTTCTCGTATAAGCCCCCTCCCCATTCTCCTTCAACCTCTCTCCCTCTTCATCTCAATCAACGTAAATTCTTAAGCTTCGACTATCTCATTTTTTCTTGATTTATGTAGTGTTTCAATTAAAAAAAAATGTGAGCAATAATCATAGAAATTTTCACTTGTCAAGAGTGCCAAGGCTGAATCCCACAAACTCATTGAGGATCGTCATCAATAGTGCCACTAGAGCTAAAACTCCCTCTCCTTCTCAGCTTCCAGCCTTCCCAACCTACTTAGTACACTAACCCCACAAGTGTATTATCCTGTGTTTGGTAAAGTTTGACTTTGATGGTTTTTCAAATTTTCATCTTTGAAATTTGCAATTGCGATCTTGAAAAAAGAAACAATTTTTTTCTTGTAAATATTTGTCTATATTTTTCAATTTATGCTCATATTTATAATGTGTTTAATTTTTTACTAGAAATTTTTCATTTGTTCTTTCTAAAACTACAAAAAGAGAAATTACAGCGGCTTCTTGTCAATCTTCACATTATTGTAAGCCTAATTTTTATGAGTTAAATTAGAAGCCATATTCTATAAGATGACACAGTGATAGCTTATCTTTAGTTATCCACAAATGAAAATCTTGAATGTGTCTTGCATGTTGACTCTGAAACTGGAATTGGAAGAACGTGTCTGGATTTACAAATTAGTCAAAGTATTTGTAAATTAAAACTTTGGAGAAAGTTGTGAAGTGGGTTTGGGAGAACTGAAATTGGGTTTGTGAACCAAGAGAGATCTGGAAGAAAGTGTTTCTGAATCAAACTGGGAGAAAGTCTAAATTTAAAAGAATTGGAATCTAGTTTTTTCGTTGAAACTGCATCTCATCGTGCTTCTTCTTCAACCTTCTTGTTTTGGGTTTTTTTTTTCATTAACACTAATGCCTTGGTCAGACGATTGCACGCCGTCTCCCATTCTCAATTGTACGTAACGGAGCTGAAATATATATCTTTTCTTTTATATATAAAAGCGTGAATCCTGAAATGAACAGTAAGCACAACATTTTTTACAATTTTATCATTACATACATTCTTAACACCTCTTTCATCCCTCAAATCCTCCATCCAATAAAAAATTCAAAATGCACAGTAAAGATAATAAAAAATTCTATAAATCGTCGAAAATTTCCGTGAATACACAGTAACGATGCACAGTAATATAATAATTCGATTCCTACACAGTAGAAATAATAAAAAATTCAGATGAATAGTAAGATAATAATTAAACGCACAGTAATATAATAATTCGATTCCTACACAGTAAAGATAATAAAAAATTCGTATAAATAGTAAGATAATCGTCGAAAATTTCCTTGAATACACAGTAACTATGCACAGTAATATAATAATTCGATTCCTGCACAGTAAAGATAATAAAAAATTTGAAATGCACAGTAAAAATAATTATTTCTTCTTCTTTATTTCTTTTCTCTTCCCATGCGTTTTTCTTTTCTCTCCTGTGCTTCTTTCTTCTTTTCTCTCTCTCCCCGTGCTCTCCCATTCTCTTTTCTCCTTCCCGTCGCTCCTACTTCGGCCGGCCATTGCACCCCCGTCTGGTGGAGGTGTCGTACACCACCCACCCAGTTTTCTTCCCCTCTCACCGGTGAACATCTCCACCAAGTTTCACCTCCATCTGAGCCACCGTTAGCCACCTACAGCCCATCTAAGCAGCACGGTTTTGAGCCGTTTCCGGCGCCGTCGCACCACCTCCGCCCACCATCTCTTCACAGCTTCTTCCCCTATAAACAGGTCTGAACACATCTACAAAGATATGAAGAGATCTGTTTTTTGTTGATTTTCTTGCATTTATTTCAGATCTGTTTGTAAAAAATTTATTCAAGTTTTTTTTCCCTTTCGTTTGATTTCTATTTTTCAGATCCACAGAACAAATTTTTTTCTATCTGTGTTCATATGTTTTTTTTTTCTTTTTGATTCAAGTTTTTTTTCTTTCAGACTTTCATCTTCACTTTCTCTTTCCTCTTCTCTCCGAAAGTAAACTTTTTCTCTCTCTTCTTTTCTTTTGTTCATGTTGAGGATCGAGAACAAGATCAACACGCAGGTGACCTTTGCTAAGCGGAGGAAAGCTGTACGAGTTTTGCTGCAATTCAAGGTATTCACCAGAACAACAAAACCACTTTTGCACCCTCTAAACGACAAAAGGCAAAACAAAACCATCAAAACTGCTTCCTTCTATTTTTATTTTTCTATTTTCTAAGTCATCTTTCTTTTATTTTCATCTCCGAGTTGATTTTTTGAAAGAGAAAAAAAAATTGATTTTTTTGGGTGTTGAACATGTATTTTTGTTGTGTATTGACAGATCTATATCTATTCGTTTAGATCTATTAGTTTTCACTTTAAACGTAGAAGTGAATGCAACCCTCATCTGCGCAGAATATGATTTTAGCTACGAAATATAAAATAGAGCACACAGAATATCTACCAGAAGATAGATACACAATATAAATATTTGTGAGATATTATTTTATTATCTCGAAACAAAATTACAGAAATTTGAGGCTCTTCGCCTCATTCTTCAAACGATCTTGCTCCTCTAAAATTTGCGTAGCATCTCTGTCTAAAGGAGTAGGCAATCTAAAAGAAGAATTAAGTAAGGATTTTAATTTCCTATTCTCTTGCTTTATTGCTTCTATTTTCATGTGAGACTCCTGAAGAAGTCGCTGAAGGATAGAAATTTTCTCATTGAGTTTGTCCAAATCATAAGGTTTGGATTGTAGTCGCTGAGAAAATGCATAAATAGCTGAAGAGTAATGGGTACCAAGATTTACAAGCTCGTAGATAGTTTCAACATCTGACTTATTAGCCAGATCATTATTGTATTGTACTATAGAACCTACAGCAGAAGCAGAAACAACTGGTGAAAATGGTGTAGAATACCTCACGTATTGGTTACGAGAAGATTGCTGGGCCATTGTAGAGTAAGAATGCAGAGAGAGATTGCAAAGTAATAATGCAGACTAATTACAGAAAAGTAAAGAAGATGGGATGCGAATGAAGATGAGGTGAATATTTCTTTTATAGAGAAAATTATGACTAAGCAAATCTATTGCTTCACGGCATCTCTCGTGAAGCGTATCTTTACAATAGACAAGAAGATGTAGCATCATAGCTCTGCGGCGCCTGACAGTTACAGAAAACTTGAAAAAGCTTGCGGTGCTTGTCTGATCTAAAAAGCTGACCACTGTTTTTGTTGAAAAATAAGGTTAGCGGTTTAGCATTGATGAATTCTTCACTAACTGTGTTATTTACAATTTTGTTTCTTCATATTGGGTTTTTTTTCCCCTTTCATTTCGTTGAAGCATATCTTTTTTTCTTTCATTTGCAGAAGAGGCAATGGGTTGTACAGCAATTGATTTCATGAACCACACTGGCGAGGTAATGAAATTATTTAATACAATATTTTATCATACAATATTTATAGTACAATGCACAAAAATATTACGTATAATATTATTGTCTATCAATATCTTCTAAATTTTTAAATTTATTTTATGCACGAACATTTACTATACGTGCAAAATATTACAACACATGTGTCAGAAAAAGAATGGGCCATACATGTTGCTGCAAATATAGATGAATTAAAAAAGCAACGACACAAGAATTTTACCGTCATATCTATGCATCCAGTAACCAAAACAACAAGCTAAGTTACATATGTATATATTAACCTCAAACTGCACGAATAGCGTTTTGTTAGCTTGAAAAAACTTTTATAATATGCATATTGTTCTTCAAAATTTACCTTTGAAGAGTTCCTGTAATATTTTGTTAATATGTTTTATATATATGTTTTATATATTGCTTTCTAGGATCTGTGTTTCAAAAACTTTTATCATAAACTTTTTTTTTTGTGATTTATATATATTTATATAATTTATTAACTCAATTGATATGTTATTAGATTTGAATTCATGCGCAATTGCCTTTTACTCATTTGAGATTTTTCAAGATTCATTGTCCATATCTCACTATAAGAATATAGCAATAAATGATGACTATTAATTTCCAAAACTCACCACCTTTCTTTCTATCACGATTTTATAAAATTTACACCTTATAACCAGTTCTACTGATCTATTTCACAACAAATTGCATCGTTGTGTAAAAAAAAATTACAAAATAGTAATTTCTATGAAAATATGTTTTTTAATTTCCTCCTAACCAGATTGAGAAACACAATAAATAATACAAATTAATCACATTAAATAAAAAATATGTGCCTTGCACATTGGTATCCTACTAGTATATATATAACAAGCGACTCATATTTTCATTCCACAAATTTCGTCAGCCTACTTGGATGTGTGGTCCATTAAGATTCGGTATATGTCGGGTTTGTGAGTACTGTCGAAGTGCCAGTCTCTTCTTCTTCTTCTTTTTTTTTTTCTTTTTTTTTATTCCTTTCTTTCTTTCTAAGCAAGTAGTTTCATTGATAAAAACGTGCAAATAAAAACCTCTTGCCATGTTTCTTTCTTTTTCATTTGAGGACTGTCAGAATACAAGAATTTACAAAATGATCATACAAATTGACGTGTCATTATCTTATGTAATTGTTTTTTTATTTTTTATTTCCTTCTCAGCCTTAATCCTTTTTTTCTTTTTTTGGTTTTTGTTTCCCTCCATAGCAGACCTCTCTCTCTTGGCCTCTCTTTCTCTCATTCCTTCTATTTTTCTTTGCAATTTTCTCAACAATCAAACACAAAACAAATTTTATTTTCCATTCATTTTCTCAACAACACAACAAGAACAAATTGCAATTTTCCCTTCTCAAAAACTAAATAAAGAACAAACATTATTTTCCTTTCATTTTCTCTACAATGAAACAATATTTTTCCTTTCATTTTCTCAACAACTAAATATAGAGAGATATTTGGTGATAGAAAACTGTCGAAGACTTGACACCGACTAAACTGACAAATGGGTCTCCATCCTGAGGAGGGCTCGCTCTTGGATAGTGAAGTGGGGAGAGGGAGAGTGGTCAGGAGGGGGGAGTTAGAAAAAGAATAGAAAAAATAAGTCAAATAAAAAATAGAAAAAAATATATTAAATGAATTTGAAATAAAACATTACAAAAATTATCAAAGGTTAACACGTCACTTTATAGGATCCTTTTGTGTCTTTAATATTTTTCTTTTTTGTTTATATCATCCTATATTCCACATTTTATATATTTTTAAATTATTTTTTATTTTATTTTATTTCATTTTTGTTAAATTAATTTAGTTGTTCTATTTATTATCTATGCACCTCAAATTTATTATATAAAAAATAAAAAATAAAAAGTATAGTATATTAGAATAATAAGTAAAATTATTGTTTTAAAATATATATAAAGTGAAGTGCTATAGAGAAGCCTACTTAAGTGCCGCACACCGGGTTAAAAAGGAAGTAGCTAAAGGAATTGTCTCCTACCTCTCTCTCGCCCCCAGAGATGAGTTCTATCTTGCTCCCACTGAGTTCATCCCCTCTTATGAGTGTTTATACTGGATAACAACAACAATGAACTCTTTAACTTTTCTCACCTACCCCCATCAACCAATTGTAAGACAAATCCACTAAAAGCCAACCTCATCAAAAGCCACCCAACCCCACCACACACCTTTTCTTGAAACATATCTTCATCAACTCTGCTTTACACAAAATCCTCAACCATCCCGAATATGGAACAACAACTACCTGACATTGATAACCTTATCCAACAAGCTCAGTCCATGACGTGGAGTGATCTTCACCTGGAAGCAGACAATAACCCGATCAATCACTTTTCTACTCTCACGCTAGTAGGAAAGCTGGTAGCCACAAAGCCTCTGAATAAGATTTCAATGCATGCCACCATATGTGCAGCGTGGAGCTTCATTACTGGTCTGATCATCGAGGACATTGAAGTGAATAAATTTCTCTTTACTTTTCCTAACCAACAAGGCAGAGAAAGGGTTATGCTCAATAAGCCATGGAACTTTCGAGGATATCATATGGTGTTACAACAATGGCAACCTAGTCTTAGCATTCATGGCGTAAGCTTTCGATTCTCACCATTCTGGGTTCAAATACACGGCCTCCAAATGGAGATGCTGACCAACAAAAATGCAGAAAAGATTGGCCATGTATTGGGCGATCTCCTGGAGGTAGATAAAGCATCTATTATTTTTGGAGTCTCCATGCGTAGGTACCTCAGGGTTAGAGTTGAAATGAACATTGAAAAACCATTACCAGAAGGCTTTGATCTGTCAATACCAGATAAGGAGCTGAAGAAAATATTAATCAAATATGAAAGGCTCTCCAACTTTTGTTATTCTTGTGGCTGCCTAGGACACCTTGAACCATCATGTCCATCGTTGGGAGTGGTTTCAGAAATTTCATTATATGGTCCATCAATGAGAGCTGACAGCCCTTACACTAGAAGGAGAGAACAATTTGGAGGTAACCAATGTGAGGATCATGTACAAGATTATCAGAGGCCATTGTTACACCCAGTTCGTATTCGAAACAATGAGAACCTAGCCCAATCCATGCTTCACTCGAGCAGTCATAATCCAAGAGATAAGGGCAAAGAAAAGTTAGGCACAGAGAGGTCCTCAAGCGTCACTATTGCAAACAATCAAAATTCAGAAATTCATGTATTTGCTGGAACCAAAAGTGACAACCTTGAGTTTGCACCAATTCGAAAATAAGATGAACAGTGGAAATCAAGAGGGAAGGTAATATCATTTAATGCATTCAATACTTCCACACCAATCTCTCATCTGACAAATAGCATTACTCAGCCGACATTCCACACTCAATCACCATCATCTTTACTTCAAAACTCACATCAGAAAATCTTTACCTTTCAAATGGATTAGACAAAATCCAACTTTCTTAAAGACAAACAAGCCCTCCGGTCCATAATACTGGGGACAAAAGTCTACAAAATTTTTTTCTCTCCTACGAGTGATGAACGGGTCAAACCCATTAACCCTCCATCAAATTGGGCCCACTCAACTGGCTTAAACAAAATCCTCACTGAAAATAAATCAGATGTAGACCTTGCCCTGCAACTTAACACCTTAGAGGCCCAAATGTTTACGCTGAATTATGCACCCTCCACCCATACGACAATCATAGTCCCTGAAATAACTCCATCAAAGGTAACCAACCTTCCAATGGAAATACCACAACCAAAATGCAAAAACCCAAAATCTGAGCAGCCCCAACATATCTCATCCCCTCCCCCATCACAGATCATCAATCCTTCAGTGGAGTTTCTGAATTTGACTATCCTAGAGATTCATGAAAACCCATATCCCAACAATCCAGTAAAGACAAACATTCATAAGAAAAGGGAAGGAATTCAGTTGGAGGAAGAGTTTCCACCAAAAAAGAGAGCACTTTTTCTAAAGGCAAGTGACAGAGAGGATAGTGTGAGTTCACAAGCAGCAACAGTACGGGCAAGGAGAACCAGCAGAAGAACTCTTAATGTTCGAAAATATCTACGTGGAAGGGAATCCTCAGCTTCATCGGACGGTAACAATCCGATCAATTCCTCAGTCTGTGATGTTTTGGCTACGGTGGCAGCTTTTTCTAAAGGCAAGTGACAGAGAGGATAGTGTGAGTTCACAAGCAGCAACAGTACGGGCAAGGAGAACCAGCAGAAGAACTCTTAATGTTCGAAAATATCTACGTGGAAGGGAATCCTCAGCTTCATCGGACGGTAACAATCCGATCAATTCCTCAGTCTGTGATGTTTTGGCTACGGTGGCAGAGCCTATCCTGCCACCAGATTCAACATGAGGATCCTATGTTGGAATTGCAGAGGGATTGCCCGACCCTTTGCGGTTCGATCTTTAAGGGCTCAGATTAGAGAGCACCACCCTGATCTTGTTTTCCTTGAGGAAACACTTTTGTTAGATGATAAAACTAATAGTGTTGTAAATAGGCTTGGGTTTTCTATGTATTTGCATTTTCCTCCTCTGAAAAAATGGGGAGGACTTTTGTGTATGTGGAGACCAGGTGCAGATCTGGAACCTGTTTATATGTCTAGTAATATTATGGCTTTTTTTATGTACTCTGATCCTGTTCATGTGCCTTGGTTGCTGGTTTTTGTTTATTGTCCTACTCAAACTAAGGATAAACCTGCTTTTTGGAATTTATTGAATAGCATCATGGATAGTTTCTCTGGACCCATTTTTAGTATAGGAGATTTTAATGATATTATTACTCAATCTGAAAATTTTGGAGGGACAGCCTTTGCTTCTACTTCAAATCTGAATGGCCTTTGCAATTTCATGACTCGTAATGGGTTGGCTGACTTAGGCTTCTCTGGTCCAAAATACACTTGGTCTAATAAAAGATTGGGTGCTAGGAACATTAGAGAAAGATTAGATAGGGGTGTTGCAAAAATTGCTTGGATTAATCTTTTCCCTGATGCTAGAATCCTCCATCTTCCCATCCATTCATCAAACCATGCTCCTTTGGTGTTGGATACCAATAAGATGATGAAACCTTTGAGAACCTTCAAATTTGAGGAATTTTGGACTAGAGATCCTGGGAGTTTAGAAGTGGTCAAAAAAGCCTGGAGTGTTACCATTTCTGGTCCACCAGATTATGTTCTGAATCAAAAACTCAAAACAGTCAAAATAGCTCTAAAAATTTGGAACAAACAGCACTTTGGTCACATTCAAACCAAAATAAAGGAGCTTAATCACCAACTCTCTAGTATCCAAAATCAGGTTCCTTCGGATGAGTCTATGCTTTTGGAGGACAATTTGACTATCTATCTCAATGAGTATATCAAGAGAGAATAAATTCTTTGGAAGCAGAAATCTAGGCTCCAGTGGCTCACCACCACTGATTTTAATATGAAATTCTTTCATATGTCTGCCACCATGCGTCGAAGGAGTAACCACATTCATACTCTAAAAAATCAATCCAACGAGTGGACTCAAGATATGCAGTCTATCCAACAGATGTTTCTGGACCATTTTCAGAATATTTACAAATCCTCTGATCCTTCCGAGCCTAAGGACTTTGATGACCTTTTCCCTCAGAAAATCACAGCCATTGACAATGAATTCCTGTGTAGGACCCCGGATGATGAGGAAATAGTCTCCACTCTGAAACAAACTCGTTCCTCTAAAGCTCCGGAACCTAATGGCTTTACAGGACTTTCTTACAAATTCTATTAGGAAGTAGTAAAAGAGGACTGTATAAAAGTCATAAAAATTTTTTTGAATTCGGAAATAGCATGGAGGCTCTCAATCACACCCATATTGTGCTTATTCCTAAAAATGACTCTCCAAGTTCTGTGCATCACTTCCGTCCTATCAGTCTGTCCAATGTCTGTTACAAAGTGATTGCCAAAATTCTTGCTAACAGACTTAAAAAAGTTATCCATAACTTCATCTCTCCACATCAATCGGCTTTTATACCGGGAAAGGTTATCCAAGAAAATACCATCATTGCTCAAGAAATCTTCCATCACATTAAGCAGAAACGAGGGAAAAATGGGTTAATGGCTGTTAAAATTGATATGGAGAAAGCCTTTGATTTTATGGAATGGAGCTTCCTCTTCAAAATTTTCAGCTCTCTAGGTTTCCATCAGAAATGGATAAATTGGATAAAGCAATGCATCACAACTGTATCTTTCTCAATTTTGATCAATGGAGATCCTGTTGGTCACTTCCATCCTTCTAGGGGCCTTAGACAAGGGGATCCCTTATCTCCTTTCCTTTTCATAATTGGAAGTGAAGTCATTTCTAGGCTTATTATAAGGGAAGAGAGAGAGAGGGTAATCTCCAGGGTATCAACATTAGTAGGGGTGGACCTTCCATCACTCATCTTTTGTTTGCAGATGATCTTATTCTTTTTGGCAAGGCCAACACCAACAATGCCTATGCTTTCCGCAAATGTATTGATTTGTATCAAGATTGGTCAGAACAAAAAATCAACAAGAACAAATCATCCATTCAAATGAGCAGGAATTCCACTCTTGCTGACACTCGCAACATTAAGGACATTTTTTATCTTAAAAAATCTTCCGTTAGAATCAAATATTTGGGTCTCCCTTTAGGTTTTGAAAGAATAGGAAGAAGCCACTACAATGAACAGTTAGAGAAAATTCAAAAAAAACTCTCAGGTTGGAAACTAAAACTTCTTTCTCAAGCTGGTAGAACCACGCTTATCAAATCGGTGGCTTGCTCCATTCCCTCTTATTGGATGTCAAGCATCCTTGTACCCAAGTCTGTCTCAAAGAAAATTGATCAGTCTCTAATGACTTTCTGGTGGGGGTTAGACCCAAAGAAGAAACACAATTTCACCCATAAATCCTAGAAATCCATCTGTAAGCCTAAATCTTTGGGGGGGATTGGGTTAGACTTTCAGCTGATTTCAACAAGGCTTTGTTGTGCAAATTAGGATGGCATCTTCTCAATAATGATAACTCTTTGTGGAAATCGTTGCTCAAGGAAAAGTACTTGAAGAACAAACACTGGATTAGTATTCAAGCAAAATCATCTAACTCTGTCTTTTGGAAATCTATTCTCAAACAAAGATAATTCATAATCTCTGGCATGTGTATTCAAATTAATAATGGAGTGGATACAAAAGTCTGGTCTGACCCGTGGATTTCATCTCTAGCTCCGGCAAATCCTATTCCCTCCACAACAATGATTGGCATAGACCCTCACATGACTGTTGCGGAATTGACTCTTGAGGAACCAAGAAGATGGAACTCTCTTATGCTCAATACTCTTTTTTCTCAAAACACAGTTGAGGAAATTGAGAAAATCCCTTTGGCTCAACTTCACTTCATAATGTCAAAGATAGACCAATTTGGAATTATCATTCTTCGGGAAATTTCTCAGTTAAATCAGCTTATGCGGCTATTGTTAAACAAGCCATCAATAACCCTGCCCTTTTCGATGGAAAAAAAAATTTGGAAGCTCAGGGTTCAAGACAGGTTGAAACTCTTTTTATGGAAAGTTCTTAATGATATTCTCCCCACTCGAGTCCGCCTGAAAAATTGTCTCTCTCTCCAAGATGATTTACTTGAATGTCCTCTTTGCAATTCAGGCGAAGAAAGCCTAACTCATTTATTCCTTGAGTGTCCCTTTTCTAGGATCCTTTGGAGGCAATCTCCTTGGCCTATCAACACTACCTCCAATAGGCTTCTTGACATTAACACTTGGATCCTAAGTATTTTCAATCCTCTCAACTATTTCCAAATTGAGGAGGATGACATTCATAATTTTCAATTATTTGCTGTGATTGCCATGGACAATGTTTGGTTTTATAGGAATCAGGTGATCCATAACTCAGAAAAGAAATCTATTCAAGAATTCCTAAAGCAGGTTAAAAAAATCATATCATGAGCATAGTAGAGCATGGGAATGACAAAATCAACAACAAGGTAACATTTGGGTCAACCCTCCCCCAGATTTTGTGTCCATAAATTTTGATGTAGCGGTAAGAATAGATGGCAGCACTTCAGTGGCAATAGGATGGAACAACAAATAAATTTTATTTTTAGTAGCAGCACACTCAACCAGTTGCAACCCTCATCAAGGTGAAGCTTTGGCTGCTTTTATTGGAGTCAAGGAAGCTCAAAGCAAAAGGCTAGAAAAAATCAGACTCTCAAAGAACAATATCAGGTTTAAATGATCCCAACAACATTCAAAATTGGATTGCAGAAGGAATCACCAGAGACACTAGAATCTTGCTGGATAAATTTGCCTCATGGAAGGCGATTAAGATACATCGATATCAGAATCGATGCGCGCATGAATTTGCGCAGTGGGCAGCCTCCAATAGTATTATTGGAAGCATACCTCTTATTGCTATTCCTCCTTGCCTTCTTGATTTTCATAGAGGCAAAGATCCACCTGTTGTGTAATTTCTTGATTTAAGTATTTGTACTTGTTCTTTTTCAGTTATATTAATGCAAGTATTTTTCAAAGAAAAAAAAAAAGTGCCGCACACCGACTTGTTGAACCTAAGATTTCAAATTTTGTGTAATTATATATCTACACATAGATTTTGATGACAACAAATGATTTCAAAGAATGAAGGATTCTCAAGCTCAAGTTGTCCACACAATAGAGTCAAGCACATCAAAGAACCAAGCATGAGCAAGAAGGAAACAAGTTCACATTAAACTCATAGAATAATGTTGTAAATCTCTTAAAATTCGAAATTAGGATTAAGGTTCAAAATTAATATTTTATCATAAAGCATTAAAATACATTTTCCACATGTGCATGAATATTTTTGAAAATTAAATTTGAATATTTTGAAAGATAATTTATTGTCATCTTTCACATGTGCATGCCATGATTAAAGGTTTGAACTTTGAAAATATTAAAGATGATTGATTGTCATCTTTCACATGTGCATGTTTTATTTGAATAATTTCAAAAGTGATTGATGCTTTTCTTGACTTATGCAAAAGGAAGATGTCTTTGTTTGAAAAATTTGAAAAGTAAAGTGTGCTCCTTTTGTCATATGCAAAAAGTAAAAGATTAGGTTTGATTTTTGAAAAGCAAAGTGTGCTCCTTTTGTCATATGCAAAAAGTAAAAAGATTAGGTTTGAATTTTTGAAAAGTGAATGATGATGTTCTTTGACATGTGAATCTTTTTAAATTTGAATATGAAGTCTCATATGCCTATAAATAGATCATTTGAGAGCTTCACATTCACAACACCAAGAGCATACAATATTCATTCAAAACTTTCATTCTCTCTTCTCTAAGCATTGAGCCTTAACCCTTGTTCATTTTGAGAGATATAGTTTGTGCTGTATTGTTCTTATTTCACTCATTGAGGAGTGTTTTCTGATATTCTACCCACTATCAATTCTTGTATCAGTAAAAGGGTGTGTATAACCCTTGTGCGTGTAGAAAGTGTTCTACATAGGGAATAGTTGAATCACCACGTGTGAGGTGATTGCAAGTGTAGAGGGTGTTCTACACGGATCCTTTGTAGCGGTGTTGTTCAAAGGTGTAATAGGTTTCTATCTCCACCTGAAGGAGGTTGAATAGTGAATTCGGGGATCCTCAAGGGGTAGCTTGAGGCGAGGACGTAGGCAGTGGGGCCGAACCTCGTTAACATACTGAGTTTGCTTCTCTTACCCTTACTCTTTATATTTATTGCTATTTTATATTTTATTTATATTTTATATTGTATATTTGATTTATAATTGTTATTTTCTTAAATACAACTCAATTCACCCCCCTTCTTGTGTTAGTCATCTGGGCAACACGACTGACATGTATTAAAAAACCGAAGGAAAATGATAAACTTAGTTCTAATTAACAACTTGTATACAACTATATAATAAAATAATATTATTTTAACTCTTCTTTTGATTTGATGTGTTTAAATATAATAAAAAACTATTATTATATTTAAAATTATTTATAAATTGTGAATGGGTTGTTAGCCTATCATCATCAAAACGAAAATACAAAAAATAGACAGTGTTCTCCTGGGATCAGCAATTTTTGTGCCTCAATTGCACACTTCACATTTTGCCCACAAACCTAGCACTCAACTTTGTGGAAGGTAATCACCTCTCTCTCTCTCTCTCTCTCTCTCTCTCTCTCTCTCTCTCTCTCTACGCACACCAAATCACTGGCAAAAAAAATCGTCATCACAAACAAAAAAATTTCATGATGTCATCACTGTTTCAAAGCTACAAACGATCTCAATAATATTCTCATTTCACCCATCTTCATCGCGATCTCATCATAGACCAAAAATGGAAGTTACAAAAAATTATAAAATACGATTTCATTAGTAGGCAAAAAAATCGTAGACCAATGTATCATCCTAACTCTCCACAAATGTTGAAGGGTAAAAAGGGTAATCTATTGCCAAGGAAAATTGAAGGAAGAAAGTATAACCCATGATTTCTACATCAAACGGCTATTGGAGATGGGAGAAAGGATCTGAATTCGTCGTGGGCACTTCTACTGCATAAAGAAAATGGGAGAAAGGGGAATGTAATCGGCCATGGGTGAGTAGCAAGGGAGATAAAATTTATGATTTAAATGGGATAATATAGATATTTGACAATGCTGATTTGCTGGGTGTGCAGTGTGCTTCATTAGAAGGGACTTCTAGCAAGAATTTTTCATTTCTAAACAGTAATAGAATGATTTGGAGTTAAATACTTTGAATTAGTATATTTTATTAAATTTTAAAATATGAGAGAGCAAAATTTAAAATATTTTAATATTATTTTTATTTTAAAGTTTGAAAAAATTTAATATTTTTTATTTAAGAATTTGAAAAAATTGTAATAATTAAATTAAAAATTAAAGATTTAAAACTAAAAATCATTTTGTGATCCAAAAATATTTGAAAATAAAATATATTAAAATATCTAAAAATAATTTAAGACACTTGTATTCCCGAGCTATCCCTACTGTGTCGCTTCATAATTTTAATAAATAAAAACTGAAAAATGTTTAGGATAAAGGGTTGGGCTAGTATGCCACTTGTACCTTATCACTGTAAGTGATCGCTAATTTTAAATTTTGCTTTTATTTTGTTTCATTTTTTATTTACATTTTTATTATTTTTAAAATATTAAAAAATACATCAATATATTAAAATTTATTTCTTTAATTATTAAGTAAAAAAATAAAAAAATTCCACCGAACAATCAAATGGAACGGTAGACTTATACTAGCTGTTCTCTTAGCACAAAATGATTGGTTCACGGACACTGTTTGCTACAGTAAATTCTGTAAAAGCGGTAAAGCTGTTAAGGAGCAGCCACCACTTATTTATTTTCACATTTACTCCTTTTTATTTTATTATTATAATTTTTTAAAATTTTTAAATAAAAAATATAAGAGATTTTATTTTTTAAAACTATAAAATAAATAAAATAATTATTATATTTTAATCATATTTTATTCAACATATATAAATATAAAATAATTTTAATTTTTTATTCCCTTTTCTCGTCTTTCCCGCTGCCATGACTCTCTTGGTTGCAATGGGATCAGTTTACATCGTATCCCGTAATTCAGGAGTCAGTCTAATCATTATTCGAGCTCTCTTTAGCTCTGTTTTCGCAGGTGTTGCTGAACAATAAGGGTTGTTTGGCCCACTTTGTTCAGGAATCAAGACTCGTACTTCGATTACAATTTGCAGTTTTTGTCTTGTATTTGGTGTCTAGTCAGTTTCTTACTCGTACCGTCGACGATGGGCCGTACGAAAAGAAATATTTCCTATCCAAAATATGCCTGGCAAAATTTTTTACACAAATATCGCTTAAAAAATCGATATTTTCCGATTTTAATTTTATTTATTTTTACTTATTTATATTTTAATTAAAGTTTAAAGGTATCGTTTAACACGTATTTGATATTCCGAGTAATAGTAATACATATATATAGTCAGGTGTGAGTCGGATCAGGTGAGAGTATGAAATAGTGCTGAATCCGCCGCCATCTTCGTTTGGTAGGACCGAATCTGTGCCGGTGGTCTTCTTTGTGGATAGCCGAATTTGTGTCTGTCATCATCATGGTGGGTAGAACTGTCGAGCTTGTGGACATAGGCCTATGCAATGACCCGCCCAAGCAATATATTGGCCCGACCCGAGGTGACCCGCGATCCAGCCACATCAGAAATAATCTGAACCGACCCGTACTGATTCGGGTCGGGCAAAACTATCGGTTTATATTATTCCTCATCTCCCTGCTTCTGCCTTTCTCACGTAGAGCAGAGCAGAACACCACCTACTGCCTTACCACAACCTCCCATTGCTTGTGCTCCAATCCAGTACACCCACAAAGATGCTCGCCCTCCCACCCATCTCGGCACTGGCCCACCCCCAAAGCACACCAAGCGCAGAGCCCCAAAATGTCTCCGAGTCTACTCCACCCCTGGGTTCCCTTATTTTCTCCCCAAAGATGCCGATAATTTTGTTGCCTAGATGACTAACACAAAAGGGGGGGTGAATTGAGTTGTATTTAAAAAAATAACAATTATAAATCAAATATACAATATAAAATATAAACAAAATATGAAACAACAATAAATATAAAGAGTAAGGGTAAGAGAGAAGCAAACTCAGTATGTTAACGAGATTCGGCCCCACTGCCTACGTCCTCGCCTCAAGCTACCCCTTGAGGATCCCCGAATTCACTATTCAATCTCGAGAAATCTGGAAATGCATTGTAAATGGACCTTATATTCCAACAAAAGTGGTTGATGGAGTAAAGGTCAAAAAGGAAGAAGAAGAGTTTAATCGTGAAGACGATAGACTTTATACTTTGAATTTAACTGCTATGAATTTATTATATAATGCTCTCAATGGTAATGAGTTTAATAGAGTAATGACTTGTGCTACGGCAAAAGAAATTTGGGATAACTTGGAAGTTACTTATGAAGGAACTTCTCAAGTTAAGGAATCAAAAATTTATATTCTTACTCATGAATATGAAATGTTTAAGATGAATGATGATGAATCTATTTCTAGTATGCACACTCGTTTTACTAACATCATAAACAGCTTGACAGCTCTTGGCAAAATTTATTCCAAAGTGGAAATGGTAAGAAAAATTCTCAACTCTCTACCAAAACGTTGGGAATCAAAAGTGACAGTGATTCTTGAAGTTAGAGACCTTAATAAGCTCGAAGTGAATGAACTCATCGGATCACTTATCACCCATGAGTACACATTAAAAGAGGAGAAGAAGAAGGAAAGCCAAAGAAGAGCTTGGCGCTTAAAGCTATTCCTCATGAAAGTGAAAGTGATGAAGATGAGGAAAATGACGATAAAGATGAAGAAGTTGCGATGATAACAAGAAGAATTCAGAGATTCTTAAAGAAAAATAAAACTCCTCCGAGGAAATCCTTCAAAAAGTTTTCCAAGAAAGATTCAGGTAAAAATGATACTTTAATTTGTTATAAATGCAATAAGCCTGGTCATATCAAGCCAGATTGTCCTCTGCTAAAGAAAGATCGAAACAAAGGCAAGAAAGCAATGAAAGCTACATGGGATGATGATTCAAGTAGCTCAGATAGTGAAGCAAGCAATGAAGAATCAGCAAATCTCTGTCTTATGGCTAAAGATGACATTGAGGTAACAAATTTTGATAATATTGAAAATCTTTCATATGAAGAATTGCAAAATGTTTTAGAAGAGGTATATGAGGAATTTGAAAAATTGGGTATCAAATATACTGCTTTGAAAAAGAAAAATTCTTCTTTAACAAACGAAATTGATATTTTAAGAAAAGAAAATATTGTTTTGAAAGATGAAAATCTTGAGTTGAAGAAAAAGAAAACTGATTTAGAAAATATTGTTGAAAACTTTACGAATGGAAAAAGAAATTTTGAAAAACTTCTTGGTAGTCAAAGATGTGTTTTTGACAAGGCAGGCTTGGGATATATGCCAAAACAAAAATTCAAACCTTATAAAAACTTCTTTGATAATCCTTCTACATCAAAGTCTAATATTCAAAATTCTTTTCGTAATAATTTTGTCAAAAAGGGATACTATTATAATCACTCAAGTTCTTCATATATGCCACATGCTATTTGCAATTTTTGTAATAGAAATGGTCATAATTATCATGCTTGTCCTATTAGAAGAAAGCATACAATGACAATTAGGGCCATATGGGTACCTAAAAATCTTTTTCTTCTAATACTAATAAATAAAGGACCCAAAGAACTTGGGTACAAGAAAAATCATTTTAATTGTTTTTATAGGTATGCATGAAGTCCTCCACAAGTAAAAACCAAATGAGTTTTTAGAAATAAGAAAGATGAGTCCGGAGTCATAACTAGAAATAAGCTCGACTTGTAACCCAATGTTTCAATTAAGAAGAAGGAATCGATTATGATGAGACATATGCACCAGTCGTAAGATTAGAACTATTCAATGCTACTTGCATGTGCTTGTTATAAAAATTTCAAACTTTTTATGGATGTTAAAAGTGCTTTCTTAAACGATTTTATAAATGAAGAGGTATATGTTGAGCAACCTCCAGGTTTTGAAAATCATATTTCTCCAAATCATGTTTTCAAACTCACAAAAGTACTATATGGATTCAAACAAGCTCCTAGAGTGTGGTACGAGAGACTCAGTGGTTTCTTGATTAAAAAAGGTTTTTCAAGAGGAAAAATCAACACAACTCTTTTCATTAAATCGAAAATGATGATATTCTTTTGATTCAGATTTATGTTGATGATATAATATTCGGTGCTACTAATGAAAATATGTGTCAAGTTTTTGTTAAGACTATGCAGGATGAATTTGAAATGAGCATGATGGGAGAGCTTACATTCTTTCTCGGATTGCAAATTAAGCAAGAAAAAAAGTGGGACATTCATCAATCAATCGAAATATATTAAGGAATTGCTGAAGAAGTTTGGAATGGAAGGTGCTAAGGAAACTGGAACACCAATGAGCCCATCCACTAAACTTGATAAAGATGAATCCGGTAAACCAGTTGACTCGAAGGTATATTGAGGTATGATTTGTAACTTATTATATTTGACAGCTAGTAGACCAGATATTATGTTTAGTGTGTGCTTATGTGCACGCTTTCAATCATCTCCAAAAGAATCACATTTAATTGCAGTTTAGCGCATTCTTAGATATCTTAGTGGTACAATTAACTTAGGGTTATGGTATCTCTAAGTACACATCTTTTGATCTAATCAGCTACACAGATGCAGATTATGCTGGTTGTAAAATAGATCGAAAAAGTATATATTTACACATGGATTTTGATGATAACAAATGAATTCAAAGAATGAAGGAGTCTCAAGTTCAAGTTGTCCACACAATGGAGTCAAGCACATCAAGGAACCAAGATGAGCAAGAAGGGAACAAGTTCACATTAAAGTCATAGATAATGTTGTAAATCTCTTCAAAATTCGAAATTAGGATTAAGGCTCAAAATTAATATTTTATCATAAACATTAAAATACATTTTCCACATGTGCATGAATATTTTTGAAAATTAAATTTGAATATTTTGAAAGATAATTGATTGTCATCTTTCACATGTGCATGCCATGATTAAAGGTTTGAACTTTGAAAATATTAAAGATGATTGATTGTCATCTTTCACATGTGCATGTTTTATTTGAATAATTTCAAAAGTGATTGATGCTTTTCTTGACTTATGCAAAAGGAAGATGTCTTTGTTTGAAAATTTGAAAAGTAAAGTGTGCTCCTTTTGTCATATGCAAAAAGTAAAAAATTAGGTTTGAAATTTTTGAAAAGCAAAGTGTGCTCCTTTTGTCATATGCAAAAAGTAAAAAATTAGGTTTGAAATTTTTGAAAAATGAATGATGATGTTTTTGACATGTGAATCTTTTTAAATTTGAATATGAATCTCATATGCCTATAAATAGATCATTTGAGAGCTTCACATTTACAACACCAAGAGCATACAACTCTCATTCAAAGCTTTCATTCTCTCTTCTCTAAGCATTGAGCCTTAACCCTTGTTCATTTTGAGAGATATAGTTTGTGTTGTATTGTTCTATTTCACTCATTGAGGAGTGTTTTCTGATATCTACCCACTATCAATTCTTGTATCAGTAAAAGGGTGTGTACAACCCTTGTCGTGTAGAAAGTGTTCTACACAGGGAATCGTTGAATCACCACGTGTAAGGTGATTGCAAGTGTAGAGGGTGTTCTACACGGATCCTTTGTAGCGGTGTTGTTCAAAGGTGTAATAGGTTTCTATCTCCACCTGAAGGAGATTGAATAGTGAATTCGGGGATCCTCAAGGGGTAGCTTGAGGCGAGGACGTAGGCAGTGGGGCCGAACCTCGTTAACATACTGAGTTTGCTTCTCTCTTACCCTTACTCTTTATATTTATT
>QGSO01000143.1:1105172-1379229 GCA_011037825.1 Carya cathayensis
TTTTACTTTTTGCATATGACAAAAGGAGCACACTTTACTTTTCAAAATTTTCAAACAAAGACATCTTCCTTTTGCATAAGTCAAGAAAAGCATCAATCACTTTTGAAATTATTCAAATAAAACATGCACATGTGAAAGATGACAATCAATCATCTTTAATATTTTCAAAGTTCAAACTTTTAATCATGGCATGCACATGTGAAAGATGACAATTAATTATCTTTCAAAATATTCAAATTTAATTTTCAAAAAAATTCATGCACATGTAGAAAATGTATTTTAATGTTTTATGATAAAATATTAATTTTGAGCCTTAATCTTAATTTCGAATTTTGAAGAGATTTACAACATTACTCTATGACTTTAATGTGAACTTGTTCCCTTCTTGCTCATGCTTGGTTCCTTGATGTGCTTGACTCCATTGTGTGGACAACTTGAACTTGAGACTCATTCATTCTTTGAATTCATTTGTTATCATCAAAATCCATGTGTAAATATATAATTACACAAAACTTGAAACCTTAGGTTCAACAAATTTCAAGTGAGCTTCTCAGATAATTGTATAATGAGTAGTTGCAAGAGGCCATTGATACAAAGCAAGACAAGTCCAGTGGTTCTTCTCCATGGTTTTGACAGAGAAATTTGGAGCATGAGAAACGGAAAATGCTATGCAAATCGACTTGATCTTGGAGCTGCGGCCGAATGGTGATGGTGAACAGCGAAGGAGAATGCCGATGGAGACAGCGACAGAGAACAGCAACAGAGAACGCCACTAGCTAGGATTTCTGCAGGCAGCTGAAGTGTTTGCTTGGAGTACTCGGTTGCTTGGAGGCATGATCGAGGAGAGAGAGAGACTCTGTTGCTTGGAGGTGTGATCGAGGAGAGAGAGAGACTCGGTTTCTGCAAGCGTGGTCGAGGAGCAAGAGAGAAAGAGAGAGAGGTCTACGTTTTTTTGAAAGGAGATACGGCCTACGGGTTGGTTTAAATGCTTCGGTTTCGCCCGCTATAATCTTTGGATGACCCAATTCTGATTTTAACCTGCTTTTATCGGGTTGGTAAGGTCGGGCCTTTCGGTTTGAGCAGGCCAGACTCATTTTTGCACAGACCTACATGGACATATTCAATGACCCCCTTCCTCTTGTGGTCGGCGACCAAAGTGGGGTGAATACTGGACACTATCTCACGGTTGAATCGCTCCACAGCGTCCAAAGGCTCCGCAGTAATGGACCTCGGATCAGGGTTCGATGCCGACAATAGAGTTGAAGTGATAGAGAGGCTATCTTCTACCAAGACTTGAACTTCACCCATGAGGAAAAAGTTGTACGTTGCTATTACAAAGTATACAATGCAAACCCACCAATCAAGAATTTAGAGAAACCCTTAAAGAAACAAAAAATGAGAGAGAGAGAGAGAGAGAGAGAGAGAGAGAGAGAGAGAGAGAGAGAGAGAGAGAGAGAGAGAGAGAGAGAGAGAGAGAGAGAGAGAGAGAGAGAGAGAGAGAGAGATTTCCCGCTATTAGCACATGTGTTTGATCAAAAAGGAAAAAATGTAGTTAGGATCATTGTAAATCAAATTCCACAAGATGAAAAAGGAGTGAATTCAAATTGAAAACATTTTTTCTATTGCATAATGGAAAACCTCCCAAACCCTCTCTCTACCTACCAATGAAGAAAACCTTTTACAAAATTTCTCATGTTTCAATTGATTTTTTTTAATATATCTTGGCTGACGTGATTTCCCGAGGGTTCCTCACCCCCGGTTGCCTGTAGTAGAACTGCTAAAATATTATACCTTTTATGGATTATCTACCCATTTCCAATCGGGTTGGGTCGAAGTTTCATCCGGACAAATTAATGGATTTGTTGTACGCTCTGACATGTTTTCGTTCAATTAGACCAAATTATATCTCTTGGGATTATGGTAGTGTTAGCCTTGTGAGTTGTGTTACAATGTTTTTTTTCCTTGAAAATACACTTCATTACTGCATTACTTCAATACAGTTCAAACATACAGGGAAACACTAGAATGTAACAGCTTACATGAAAATCAAGGAGGATCCTTGCCACTATGAAACTCCAAGAGGCACTGTGGGATTTTGATTATGGATATATCTCCAAATACTTGATTTGTAGATATCCATTGCGTAATAAAATGTGCACATCGATTTTGATATCAATTTATCTTGATTGCTTTCCAACTTTCAAACTTGTCTAGTCTTGATCTTGTATCATTTGTTAAGGCTTCCATGATCCAGTCTAAACTATTATGAGAATTGTTCAAAATTGAGATTACATTTTGAGAGTCACATTCAATGATTATTTTATATTTTATGTTTTTTTTTTCCTCCTCTTACGCCAACCTAATACCAATGAGAGCTACAAGAGCCTCACCACAATTTGGGTTGCAGCTTCTAGTAAATTTAGTCCTATAGCAAATGAGGTTTCCTATATGATCTCTACAAACAGCCGTGGCCGTACTTCCTGAATTGCAAACAACAACATCAAAGGAAATTGAAATATGATCAGCTGGGGGAAGATTCCTATGAAGATTGTTAGAATTCTCATTTCTATCTCGGGCTCTTCTATGATCTTGAGAAGTTTTCAGAACTAAGTCTATAAAGAGGTAGATTGATTTGGCTTGAGACCCATGAATGATTTGATTCTTATAAAACTAAAGACAATCCATTGCTACAATAGCAAAGAGTTGGAAATTATGGAAATCTTTAAAAAGACTAATTAGAGCCGAAGTAGGTTTTGGGTTGTAAGAATCCAAGATGAAATTTTTAGACCTACAACTACTTCAATATCTAAAGGCCAATACGAGTGGCCCCATGTAATCCTAAAATAAGGACAAGAAATGAAGAGATGGGAGATAGTTTCTTGTGAAGAATGACAAATAGGATAAATAGTTTGTTCTTCAGAAAGAGAGAGGCTGTGCTTCAACAAGGCTCTAGTGGGAAGGATCTTATGAAGAACTTTTCAACTAAAGAGTTTGAAGCGATCTTGAATATGCAAGGACCATAATCTCTTCCAAACTGGAGGGGGATATTCATTAAGTTCTATTTGTGTTGCAGTGTTACTTTCTTGTATAATATTAAGATCTGGTTACTTTGTTATAATATTAAGGCATTTTTCAAAATAATAATAACAATAATAATATTAAGGCATTGTTTGTTTTATAAATTGTTTCATCTCATCTCATCTCACTTAAACATTACAATTTTATCAAACTCTTAAATAAAATATAAAAAACAATTCAAAATTTTAAAATCTCAAAATAAAAATAATATTAAAAATAATATTTTATTCAACTTTCATTTTATCTCATTTGTGTATAGAGGAGGACCTATATTGATGGTTGATGCCCCCAAATCTTTTTAAAAAACATGATTTAGTATATGGTTTTTTTAAATATGTCTTAGTATAAAGATAACAAAAATTATATGTACAGTCACTTTTGTGTACTATTTTCTTAATTATTCAACAAATTTTTCAAACCTATACCTATTTTTTGTTATTAATAAAATTTCTCATTCTTATTTTATTTTTACATCTCATAAGAGGCAATAGAATATCTTGATTTCTTTTTATAAGTTATTTGGTAAATTTACAACCTCATTTTTTCTATTTATTTACACTTTTCTATTCAACTCTTCCACTAGCCAGCTTATTAATTTGAACTGTATTTGTTAGTAAGTACATACAAACTATCATCTAATTAATAATTAGGAGCGAATGCAAAGATAAAACTATATAACTAATTTTTATCGTTTGTTTACTTAATTTTTATTATTTGTTTCAACAAATCTGCCATAGCTATTTATTTTTGAACTTTTATCGTTCACTTGAGTCTGATGGAGTTTAAGTGAGAGACTTAGATTGACGACTTTAATAATTTAATTTATCCCTAGATAGCTATCTTATATGATTAATGTTAAATATTGGTAACACACTTTGTTATCCTAAATATTGGTTACTGTTTACCCATACATACGACAAATTTTTCTAATTGCCCCCTCATGCACTAAATCCTAGTTCCACTATTGTTTGTGTATTTAAATGAGGCCTTATTAAGAGTTAGGATCATGTTGGGGGCACCAAAAGTCAACTAATTAAGTAAAATTAACTAATTTAAGTCTCAAAAACCTAATATCTCCGTTACGGTTCAGTTTAGATAGTGAAAGTATTTCATGTCATGTCATGTCATCTCATAATGACAATTTTTTCAAATTACTACACAAAATATAATAGAAAATTTCACTTTTTCAATTTCAAAATAATAATAATATTCTAACAATATTTTATTCAACTTTCAAATTTTATCTAAAATCATCTCATCTCATATCATTATCCAAACCGCATTTAGATTTCCTTTATATTGTTTAGTAGCAACATGTGACAACATTTAAAAGTCGATACATAAAGCTACTATGCCACTTGAGCGGTACCGTTCAAATGTACCACTCGATAAAATTATTATTATTATTATTTACTTAATGAGTAAGAAAGTGAATAAAATTATTATTATTATTATTATTATTTACTTAATGAGTAAGAAAGTGATTATCATACCCAACGATAAGAGCTGAGCCGCAAATCCGAAGTTGAGAGATGGAATCCCTACAATTGGCGTCGGCTAGAGAGAGAGAGAGAGGGAGAGAGAGAGAGAGTTGGAAACTTGGGATGATGTTTAAACATTTATAATCAAATATTGGTGAAGACAACATGGAAACACATGACGACAAAAATAACCGAGTAGGGGAATGACCCATTTAATAATTTGTTAATAATTATCTATAGACTATAACTGTTCAATCGAAATGGGGTTACGATAATCACGATGCTTTATTTGAGGTCTCTCCAATTGGAAAGCCAATTTGCAGAAGTTTTAGGTCCCAAAATTGTTCCGTATCCTAAATTTTAAGGTGCAAGTCTAATCTGAAAGTCTGAAATGATTTTAAATAATTTGTAAATATGAGTAAAAAATTATTAAATAATAATAATAATAATAAAAATTATTTGCAAATAATAACAGCAGTGCCACCTTCCAAAGTGAATCCAAACACCTGTGTTCAACGACGGGGTAATAATGTAATATTTGTAGATATTATTTGTTTAATTTTCGAAACCCACGCTTACTCTGGGGAGAGAGAGGAAGGAGCCCTCTGGATAAATATCATAATACCGTCGACACGGAGCACGTTAACCACGTCATCATTTGAACGCCGGGGTTATTTTAAGCAGCCTCAGCAGCAGTGGTATAAAAGCAAATACCGGCGGAAAACAAGGTTTAAAAGACAAAGGTTATAACTTTCCTATATGCCAAACGTTGTAAATAAGGGACGGAACATCGGGGAGTCTCTGGGGTTTTTGGGAGGCATCGAAGCACTGTGTCGGAGAGAGGGTGAGACCGTCTCTCTGACTCTCTCTCTCTCGAACTCTCACTGTCTGAGCCGAGAAAGAAAACCTTACCTTGTGCGTGTAGCATTCGAAGAAGCTCACGACCTTGAGTGTAAGCGCCGAATCCTAATCGTTTGCGCAATTTCTCACCCTCCCTTTACTCTAATTGAATCCCATTTCTTATAAATCCCTAATATTTAACCCGCTAGACTACTGTGCTATAATGTTTTTAATTCCAATTTGTTACTATAATTTATCCACGCGGTTTTTTGTTTTGTTTTATTATATTTTGTTATTTGTTTTTTTTTTTTTAATTTCTTATGATCAGTTCGTATTAGAGATTATAGCTAGCTAAATAGAATGACTACTTCGATCCTGCTGTAGCTTAGCGTTTCAAATTTACCCGTTTTGCGTGTTCTATTATTCTTACCGAAGGTCATGTAGTAGTTGGATTAAACTGAATTATTTTTTATGAACTTATCATTTCCAAGGCCTCAAACCTTGATTTTTTGCTTTGTTCGTTTTATAAAATATGACAATTTTCAAATGTACTGGCTGGGGATGTTGTATTTCTGGTTGAAGTTGAATTTTGAAGAATGAATGTCTGTGTATGATGGTTCAGGTTCAGGAAAGTAAGGTTGTTGATGTGCTCTGATGGCCTGGTCGGAAAAAGTTGTTGGTAATGGGATAGAGAGGGACCCGATTCGAGATAATGGTTTCTTAAGCGGATCACAGCCGTCTCCCAGTAATAGTGGCTCACCTGTGAGTGTCTCCCCGGTGCAGAAGAGGTTTGAAGGGAAAGATGCTATTTCTTATGCTAACATTCTTCGTTCGAGGAACAAATTTGCCGAGGCTCTTGATCTCTATGAGAGTGTCTTGGAGATAGAGAGTGGGAATGTGGAAGCTCACATTGGCAAAGGAATATGCCTGCAGATGCAGAATATTCCAAAGCTTGCAATCAACAGTTTTTCCGAGGCAATCAAATTGGACCCACAGAATGCTTGTGCACTAACTTATTGTGGCATAGTGTACAAAGACGAGGGTTGCCTAGCAGAGGCTGCTGAGGTATGCTCATGACAGTTAAGTCACTTCTTTCATGGTAAAAAAATAGTCTGTAGTGTTTTCCTTTTTTATTTTGTGGGGGGAGGGCGAGTATATAATGGAGGCTAGTTGCAGGATGTGTGCAACAAAGTTTCATTTATAGGTGTGACACACAACATATTACTCGCAACAGATACACAAGGATCTATATTCTTCTATTCTCCCTGCTGTATTTTACCACAAAGAACCGATTATGTTTTGTATGAGTGCCATTATAGTGATTATTTGTAAGTTGTTGACATTGATCATGTTATTACTTTCATTAGCTGGGTAAGACCATTTAACTAGGTTCTTTCTTTCCACATCTGCTGTGGTATCATTTATAGTCAAGATCAATGTCAAGATCCCATTGATACGAACTTCCGTCTCTGTATATAGTTGAGGTAGATGCCTGTTTACTTGGTTTACACACCCTTTTTAATAAAATTTTGGTGCATTTACTTGTACAAAAATCATATGGTCGAGGTAGATGACCGTTGTGTGCTGAATGGGGCTACGGCTGAGTTTTGTTTTGAGTGTGATGATTCTAGCTAAGCTAAAGCCATCCTCAGCTTGACCTGGCTTTACCCATATATAAGCTGTTCTTGTAATTTTTATTTGCTGTGCATAACAGTCCCAAGCTTTATTGGTCACACAATGGCCCTGTAACTCGTAAATAAAGGGTGGAGGGTGAGGTTATGTTCAATTCCGTATGGGTGCATGACCTGTTTTACCTATCAATGGAAGAAAACAAAGTAATTTATGTTGAACTAGATCTACATTGTGTTTTGAATAATTGATTGAAAATCTTTACTGAGTTTTTGTGTATAGCCTTGATCAATTTGATTTGGTGCAGTCATATCAGAAGGCTCTGAGAGCAGACCCATCATACAAACCAGCTGCAGAATGCCTGGCCATTGTCTTAACAGATCTTGGGACCAGCTTAAAGCTTGCTGGAAGTGTTCAAGAGGGGATTCAGAAGTACCATGAAGCACTCAAAATAGATCCGCACTATGCTGTAACTTAATATTGTTGTTTACTCACACTTTCTGCTGCTGTCTGCCTTTCTTTTTGGTACTTAACACAAGTATATATCCTTTAAACTTTGATACATGCAGCCTGCATATTATAATCTTGGTGTTGTCTATTCTGAGATGTTGCAATTTGATTTGGCCCTTAATTGCTACGAGAAGGCTGCATTAGAGAGGCCTATGTATGCTGAAGCATATTGCAACATGGGTGTCATTTACAAGAATCGTGGAGAATTAGAGTCAGCTATTGCTTGTTATGAGAGGTAATTTGTGAGTAAGCTGTCTGGCTTGCTGCTTGCTGTTTGCCGGGCCTGTATTTTTTATAATCTTTCCAGATTTGAGCTGTACCTTGCATGCGATTTCTTTATTTTTCTTTCTATGGAATTCCTGTGCTGATGCCATGTGTGCTTGCTTGCCTTCCCGTTTCAGGTGTCTAGCCGTTTCGCCTAATTTTGAGATTGCAAAGAACAATATGGCAATAGCCCTGACAGATTTAGGAACAAAGGTGGTTTCTCATCCATTTATTATTCATTGACTTGTCTTCTTGTAGCCATATTCAAGTTTTCATTATGTATGTGCTAGTAAGAACTAGTTTTAAAAGCTTACAAAGTGCATTGCCAATAGATCAACATCTTGCAAGATTCTGAAATCCCTTCAATCACTAGGCTTTTAAATTTCTTAACTTCCACGCTGCATTTTTGTACTTTTATCACTAGCCTTTGTCTTTTTCCAGTTGAAAAATGGTTGTTTTGCTTACTCTAGACCATAGAGGTAAACATGATGGTAAGCACTTGCAATGGTTGCAGTCTCCATGTCTCTTTTCTTTTTCCCCCTTGTGTGTTAGTTGGATATCCTAACATAGTATCATTCCACAGAGATTTGTTCACAGGATGTTTATATGAATGTGTTATCAGACACCCTAATGGGTTATCTGTGCTCTGATTTTGGTTTGTAGATTTTGGTTTTCTTTTATTAGCAACTTTTCAGTTGATCTATGCCTGACACTTGATTTGGGATGCCTTTTTAGGTTAAATTGGAGGGAGACATCAATCAAGGTGTGGGATATTACAAGAAGGCATTGTATTATAATTGGCACTATGCTGATGCTATGTATAATCTAGGGGTTGCTTATGGTGAAATGCTTAAATTTGATATGGTGAGTGACTCCTGGGGGAAACTACATTATCTCAATCTCTACACACAGCCTGTTTGTCTATTCTATTTTGTTATATTGATTGCAGCCATTGGAAACTTAAATCCCATAATCAAATAATCAATTTATATATGTGTAGGCTATCGTATTCTATGAACTTGCTTTCCACTTCAATCCCCAATGTGCGGAGGCATGCAACAATCTTGGAGTAATATACAAAGATAGAGACAACCTCGATAAAGCTGTAGAGTGTTATCAGGCAATTTTCAATGCTTGCGGAAGATACTTTTTTCTCTTTCTCCCCTGTACTCCCTTCCCTTCTTTGTGTATAGAGTTAACTTTACCGACGTCAACATCCTCTTCATGATCCTTATTATTTATGATCATTTGCAGTTGGCTTTGTCGATCAAACCAAACTTCTCACAATCTTTGAACAATCTTGGTGTTGTTTACACCGTCCAGGTTTGATTTGAATGTTTTCTGATGGCTCGTGTGTGAAATACACATAGTCTAAGACAGTCACGACCTTCTTTATCATTGACAGGGTAAAATGGATATTGCTGCAAGCTTGATCGAGAAAGCCATCATTGCAAATCCCACGTATGCAGAGGCATATAATAATTTAGGTCTTTCTCTCTCTCAATCTTTTGTATTTTGTTTCTGCATCCTCTCATACACCAGTCACTGGACAGTGCATGATTTTGTAAAATTAATAGTCCTATGATGTGAAAGTAATTGTCTGTTAATTCATGTGAGAAGTGTTGTCACTTTTAGGCTTCTGCATGCTGGAAGAATGAATTTTTTAGGTCTGATCTGAATGGTGCGTTATTTTGATAATCTATCTGTGAGCATTTGGAAGCCTTTTTTAGGCGTGTTTGATTGCATTAGAAGGATCATCTTCAACTAGGAAATAAGGAAGTCTACTCTGCTTTGGTTATCTGAACCCATGATGAATCCATAATGATATTATTATTTTGGCGCGACCAACCCTGGGAATTAGCCTTCTGTTGAGTAGAATTAGTGCAATAAATCTCAATCTATACATGTATAGATTGAGAAGGTAAATATGAAAAGGTGGGTGCTTACAGAAAGCTGGAGAATTTGAGGGGCAAGAACTCCGTTATTGGAGGATGGACCTAAGAGCTTCTTAGTGGTTCCTTATGAATTTTCATAATCCTCTCCCCTGATTCTAAGGATGGTAAGGATAAAGTTTGGCCAGGCAGATGCTATGCATAGTGAATTCAGGATTGGATGCCAAAGTTTGTCATGGTGACCTGGCGTTTTGGAGTTTCTAGGATATTCGTTATTGTGGTTCAGCCGTCAGGGCACCTTGTTACTTCCTGTTTTCCACTTCCTTTGTTTTCTTTCAGGGGATTTTCTTTGGTTATATCTTTTTACTACGATCACTTGAAAGCTGCTGTTATAAATTCATTTTAAAGTAATTCTGTTGTAGATTCATTCCTCTGTATTGTTCTGTGTAGGGGTTCTTTATAGAGATGCTGGCAATATATCTCTCGCTATTGACGCGTATGAGCAATGCCTTAAGATAGATCCTGACTCTCGCAATGCAGGCCAGGTATGTTCACTCTTGCTAACTCCTGGGTATGTGAGGTGCTTGTTAAGTGTTGTCAGTACTTGTGATTGTGTGACTTCAAAGTTTTTCAGCGCATGAAGAGTTTTTTTGGTAGTGGTTTGATTCTGAATATGTTTTTGTTAATAACGTGATATATTGACCGGGGATTGATGCATAATTATGAGATGGATCGCTACTGAATGGGGCTTGATTTGGTTAACGAGATAGATGATTACCATTGATATCTGATGCCCCAAGAGTGTGTTAATTCGAACCAAGTTGTTCTCCTGTCCTCATTGTGTTCGTTGTCTCCGCTAGCCATTGAACGAAGCAAGGCATTGGGCTAAGAGGGCATCCAGCAGCAACTGGAGCAAGGATGAACAACTGCAATTTCAAGTGCAGAAGAAATTTTCACTTAAATATTGGATGGAGAATTCTTGCAACATAGAAATTTACCATCTATTTGATCCACGATGCTTGCAATCTTGTGAGTTTATTGTGGGAAAATGTACGATGGGTCGTATGTGGAACCACAATTGCGGTTAATTGTTTGTAGTACTTGCAGAAAACCTTTGAGGTTGGGAAGTTGGTGAGGGCCTCTAGTGGTTTTTCAGGGTGCGCAGAATTTTTTATCTTTAGTAATAGGAAATTTTATTAGACTAGTAAATAGGTATAGCCCAAGTACACATGTATACAAGAGAAAACACCTAAATACAAGTTAGGAACTAGAGTAGGCTGAAAGCAAATCATGAAGACTATCTCCATTCAATACAAGAACCTTAGCCCAAATACACAAAGTACTAAAGAAAAACTCTCTAAGTTCTCCCATTGAGCGTTCTCTATCTTCAAAGCACCGTCCATTCCTTTCCAATCATAAACACCACATCAAACATGAAGGAATCATCTTCCATATCGCAACAATGCAGTGCCTTCACTAAGAGTCTTGAGTTTCTATTTTCTTCTTGTATTTGGTGGCTTGGCCTTTGTTTTTAGGGAGGGCAGGGGTTGGCGAGGGGTGGCTGGGAGATTTTCAAATTAATGCCTGTTCATAAATTTTTTGTTAGATTTGTCCTTTTTTCCCTAATAATTGTTGGACCCAATTTGTTGAACGATGTGTTCTTATCTGTGTATTACGGACCCCTTTTTATTTTTGCAGAATCGATTGCTTGCAATGAATTACATAAACGAAGGACATGATGATAAACTTTTTGAGGCTCACAGGTTTCAACTATCTCTAATTAACTATTATGCATTTGTTCTTCATTGTATGATAACTAATGTGAACTTATATTTATGTATTACAAAATGTATGCTATTAATGATATATTCCTAGGAGCATGGTAGTATTCCTGCATTGCCAGAAACCTTCTTGTACGAATTTACATATCATCATCCTTTGTTACAAAACTTGACGAACTTCTCAGTTTTTTGGCTTTTTTCTTGTTTCGTTTTGTATTTTTCTGGGGACTGGGGGGCACTGAATAGGGTGGGCAGGATTTGTGATCCGCTTGTTCTAGAAGAGGATAACGATGTAGTTTTCTGGGTTACCTGATGCATATTGCACCTCAGATTTATAGAATTTATTGCTCCTCTCTTTTGCTATTAGGCAGATGCATAATTACATGGTTGGTATAATGGCTCTGTTTGGTAGGCTACGCAGCTGTCTGCTGGCTGAATTAGTGAGGCCTTCTTTCCTTCTTCAAATCGGGAGATCCATCTTGCCATACTTGGTTTATAATTGAAATAATTTTGTATTTCGAGAAAGTCTTTATATATTGTTATGTGCATAGGAATATGGGATCGACTTATATTCTTTTTCATTTGTGCTTGTATGAGTCGTGCAATGAGTTTTTTAGTATCTTATTGATCCACAAAGCTAAGTGTTCTAAGTTGAGAAAACGAGAAATGCTACTCACTATCAAACTTCACAACACTAATGTTGACATTTCCTTATTTTTTTTCAAGTTTTAGTTTCTTTAACAGAATTAGGAAAAGCAAGAAACTTTAAACAAGCACTTTTTTCCCATTTTTAAAAGCAAGAGGCTTTAAGCAATATTATGTTGAATGCATCTGTTTAGACTAATATTTATTACATTTACTGTGCAAGATGGATCATTCCACCTAAATGAAAATTCCATATGGGGGTTGTGTAGGCTTTTTTTTAGGTAAAAAAACTTTATTGATAAATGATAACTGGGCCGAGCCCAAGTACACGGAACGTATATAAGAGAAAGCACCTAGCTAAAGGATTAGAAATGGATATTGATATAGGGAAATCATGGAGACTTGGCTAGTTTGGGTACTAGAGTATTATGAGAATACTTCACTACTATTCATTATTTTATCATTATTTTTTGCCTATTTTTCATTACTTTTTACTACTATTCAATATTTTATCATTACTTTTTCACTACTATTCACAGATAATCTAAGATACTCTTAGTATCCAAACGGAGCCTAAGGTTGCGTTTGGGTAGTGAGGTGGTTGAGTTTGGGTAGTGAGGTGATCTCAGATATTTTGTGAATAGTAGTGAAATTGTTTGTGAATAGTTTATGAATAATAGTGATATAGTCTGAGAATATCTGAGAATAGTTGTGTTCTGAAATAGGCCCTTAGCCCATTGACATCTGTAACTATTGCCATAGAAACAAGGTATTGATAAAGAGACTTCAATGTTCATCGATCTTCAGAATTCCGATAATTTCTTTCCCTCCAAATACACCATGGTAAGCAGATGGCGGCTATCTTTCAGACTGCTGTGACTTGGGGATTGCCATATAATCCTCTCCAGTATGCAAGAAGATTAACCGCCCTTTTGGACATTACCCATGCTAACCCGACTCTCTTGAAGAAATCATTCCACAAAGCACTTGCAATCTCACAGTGAAGTAGCAAGTGATCCACTGTTTCTCCACTTTTTTTGCACATACAACACCAATCCATTGCTATAAAGGGGCTCATACCATGATTTAGGATAAAAAACCTTACTTAAATTGATACTCACACAAGAGATGGTCTCTTGTTCAATTGCATGTGTTCAATACCAGATTTTGGGCATTTCATATATAGTCCTACATCTGTCTGTTTGAAAATTTAAGGTTGCCTGAGCATTAGTATGTTATGTAGCATGAGACACATTAGATCTAATTTGAAATCTATTCATGCAGGGACTGGGGTAAGCGCTTTATGCCGTTATATCCACAGTACACATCGTGGGAGAATGCGAAGGATCTGGAAAGGCCGCTTGTGATTGGATATGTATCTCCTGATTTTTTTACTCATTCTGTATCCTATTTTATAGAAGCCCCCCTTGTCCATCATGACTATGCAAATTACAAGGTGGTTGTTTATTCAGCAGTTGTGAAGGTATTATCTTCAGACTTAATACCACAAATATTTTTTACAACTTGCTCATGTTGCCTTGGAAGTCCAGATGTTTGTGTTATTTGTAGCTCTATGCTTGCTGTTGTGATAGGTACCTTTATATTTGCCATATTTGTTTGCGAGCTTAATTAAAATTAAGCTACCCTTTGCTTTCAATTCCTGTTTCCACTTGGAAGCCCAAAGGAGACTTCAGATTGGGTATTCAGTTCTCTATATTGCATAGATTAATTATAGCATTACGCTCTCAGAAGAAATGCCTTTTCTTTTCTCGTAATGTTTTAGTTTAAGAGTGGCTAAAGAATTGTTTGTAATTATGTTTACGCTAAGATAGCTTTACTGTATGAGCAAATATTTTTTATATACGCTTTTCATTTTTGGATTTTCCTAACAGTCTGAATTTTATTTTTAAATGATGTTACAGGCAGACGCAAAAACCATTAGGTTTAAGGAGAAAGTCATAAAAAAGGGTGGGATATGGAGAGATATATACGGGATTGACGAAAAGAAGGTGGCAATCATGGTTAGAGAAGATAAAATTGACATTTTGGTAGAACTTACTGGTCATACTGCTAACAATAAGTTGGGAATGATGGCTTGTCGACCTGCACCTGTCCAGGTATGCTAGGGGCCATTATCTTTTTCATTTTTAAAATTTCTCCACGTTTTTCTGCAAAAGATCTTCTTATCATATAGTGCATGTAATTTAAATTTGCTCTATATGTAAAATAATTTCCTCATGCTTTTTTTTTTTTTTGACAAGTAAAAATTTTATTCAACAAATGTAACAGGCGAAGCCCATATACAATTTTGAATTTTCTTATGCTTTTTATTATATTTAACAAGCTCAAATGATTGAATTATTTCAAGAATTTCTGTGCAAATTTTATGTGAGTATTGTCTTATGAAAAGACAGTTCTTGATTTACATTATCTTCTGACACTTAATATTATGTGAGTCCAAACTTAGGAACTTTCTTCCTTAGACAATAATCACCTTATTTTGTTCATATTGTATGAGATTATTGTTTCCTACTGTTTGCTATCTAATTATTCATGCATGGTACTTGGGCTATGCCTATTTTCTTGGAATAAAATTCTCTTATTAAGTATTAAAAAAAAATAAAAATTCATGCATCATTACTTAAGAGAATGGCGAGCATTGATGGTCCATGATGTTGTGTCCTTGTTCAGAGTTTTTCCATCTTTATGGAGTGAAATGTGCTCACTATGCATATCTGATGATGGTTGCATTGGTGGTATGCCGTTCTTGATATGTTCTGCTGTTGTTGAACTTGTAGGTGACTTGGATTGGCTACCCAAATACAACTGGTTTGCCGGCAATTGATTATCGAATCACTGATTCATTGGCAGACTCTCCTCATACAAAGCAAGAGTAGGTCTCCTTTTTTCTTATCTCCATGCATAATTACTGTGCTAAAGTTGGTCTTAGCGGCGTATTGCATTCACACTCCTCTTTTTACAGAAGTATTATTAAATGGCAGGCATGTTGAGGAGTTAGTTCGATTACCAGAATGCTTTCTTTGTTATACCCCTTCTCCTGAGGCTGGGCCAGTCTCCCCAACTCCTGCTCTTTCCAATGGCTTTATTACTTTTGGTAGCTTTAATAATCTAGCAAAGGTATTGCTTAAATTGTAATGAGATAATCAAATTACTTGTAGATGTGTATCTACTAAAGTCATACTGATTTCTTTTTGATTTAATGCTTTGTCTTCCTTTCTGTTTGTTTGTCCTTCATTAGATTACGCCCAAGGTGTTGCAAGTTTGGGCAAGGATTCTCTGTGCAGTTCCAAATTCTCGCCTTGTGGTAAAATGTAAGCCTTTTTGTTGTGATAGTGTAAGGGAAAGATTTCTTTCAACACTGGAGCAACTGGGATTAGAACCTCTACGTGTTGATCTTCTGCCACTGATTCTTCTTAACCACGATCATATGCAAGCATATTCTCTTATGGACATTAGGTAAAGTTCAATTTCTAGTCCTTGAGCTAGTAAGTCTGGCGAAATGCCATTTTTTTTTTCCTTCCACATTCTTTGATCTGTAGGTTTCTGGATATTGTTCTATACCATGGGCTGGTGTGCATAGTTTTTATCTTTGATCACTAACTATTATTTCTACTGCACCCGTGTAGGATTTAACACTTGGCCTCACCCTCTACCCCTTGTTTTGTCATACATTTGGCTTTAATTAGTTTTATCTCAGTGACATTCCTTCCAATAGCTGCTAATATCTTACAAGACGCCTCTCTAGGACATCTTAGGTGGGAATTTTTTTGAGCAAGTAGGAGGTTATGTAAGAGAAGGAATGAATTTGATTGTAATAACTGTCCTAGAATTTGATTATATGTGCTCAAGAAAACCACCATTTGGCCATAATAAATTCGACACTTATGAGTTTGTAATCGAATGTGTTCTCATTTCACTGAAGTCATCGTCTGTTATGCTTACAAAGCAAAACTTGTGCCTGTCATATTCTCAGTTTTTTATGAATGTAAATGTAACGCTTGGCATATAAAAGGAAACTATGGTATGGTATGTTAGTAAGTTGACCATTATAATAGATTTCCCGAATGCGAATTCATACTTTGAATTGTGACATAAATTACTTATAAAAAAAAAAGAAAAAAAAAAAAAAGAGTTGCGACATAAGCTCATGCTCTTCTTTACATGGACACTTGAAATCATCTAGTACCTGTGTCGGACAAGGAGGCATAAGATGGAATCTGTTAGAAAAATCTGCTGTGTTGCATACCTAGTGAGCTTTTTTGCTGTGAGGGAAATACGTTCTCCTGGGAGATCTTTGCATAAAAAATTCAAATCCTACTCAAATGGCATCTCCCATTTTCCATATAAGAATGTGGTGGAGGGTCAAATATGTTCAGGACTCAACAGGTGCTTTGAAATGACCAGTCAAATTACTTTTAGGAAGAAATGGACACTTCAAAATTACCTGTCCTATGCCTGGCACACAAACCTAATTTTATGTTGTCTTCTTTTTCCATGCTCGCATACCAGTTACTAACATGCTTATCTGAGTTGATGTGACAAATAACCTACATGGGAACATTTTTTATTCCATTTTTCTACCTCGTGTTGTGTTGTGATTGGAATTAACCTGTTTTCTCTGGATCAAAATCAAATGATATTGTCGAAGACCAGTGACAGTAGAGCTCATAAAAACATGCTCTAAACTAATGATTCGAAGTTCCTTTCATTTTTTTATGTTTTCAGCATTTCTCAATGCTTGTCATGTATATGGGATGGGTGCTGAAGTAGGTGGATAACCTCTTAAGATTCTATCATTTTGGCGATGATGGTATGAAACACCAATTGGACTCTTAGGTCCATGTATCTATGAGCTTGATATCAAACAACCTTTCCTACACTTCTAGAGTTCATCTGTTTTAAGGAGGATGGCATATCAGTTAGCTGTAAATTCTTGTGGCTTCTCCTATGCATCCTATTTAGAGATTCTTATATATGTTCTCTTCATGTAGTTTGGATACTTTTCCATATGCTGGAACCACCACGACATGTGAATCTTTGTACATGGGTGTCCCTTGTGTCACTATGGCCGGTTCAGTGCATGCTCACAATGTTGGCGTGAGTCTTCTCAGCAAAGTTGGTGAGGAAGCATCCCTTCACACTTCTTGATTAATATACATCTGGTGCCTTGTATTTTGCATGGTTGGGGTGTGCCTAGTTTGTAACTTGTTGATGGCTTAGAAGAAAGCCTATATCTTCCAAGCTTTAGACATCTGCAGTCAAGCATATATTCTAATTAAGGTGAACTTCTCCATTATGTGCTGTAGGCTTGGGACATCTAGTTGCCAAAAGTGAAGATGAATATGTCCAATTGGCACTGCAGTTGGCCTCTGACACAACAGCACTCTCAAATTTGAGGATGTCTCTCCGTGACCTCATGTCCAAGTCCCCCGTCTGTGATGGAATAAACTTTACCCTTGGTCTCGAGTCAACATACCGAAAAATGTGGCACAAGTACTGCAAAGGCGACGTGCCATCTTCAAGGCGCATGGAAATGCTAGAACAGAAGTTGGTGGTTTCTGAAGAATTGGCTATTAAAATTTCAGAATCTACAAGGAATAGTAAGTCAAGAGAAAGCCCTCCTGGAGATATCAAGATCAATGGATATAGTCCACTACCACAATCTATGCCAAACTCGTCCACTTGATAAGGAAATGGTGATCAGTTGAGTCAAAATATAAAATGGGGCAACCTGGGGTGAACTTCAATTTATCCGACCGTTGCATGTCTGTGGCATTTTCGGTTTGAAGCTGCATTACTTTGTTGGGGTTAAACTCGTGTGTATATTTGTAGTTGGCTGCTGCTGCTGCTGCTGCTGAAACTGAGGCTGGTGATTACTGTTGCGGCAAAACCTAGTGCAATCTTGCATAGGATGACATTTTTTGCGGAAAGAATGCTGGCAATAGCTCGTCATTTTTACCTTTTTTTTTTTTTTACTGTGCCAGAAATAGAGATAGAGGAAAGGAAAGAGGTGGTGATGCTATTAGCTGCCTCTTTTTATATCTAGCTGTATTGCAAATTTTTTTTTTAACCTGAACGATAGGAATTAGTTGTGGTGGCTTGTATATTATAACGAAAGTTTTTGTTTTTGTATTTTTTTTTGGCATGGCTTGTTTATCTGATTACGAATTGGCATGAATAATCAGATGACTGAAGGGCGAGCAGTCATCTAAGGAACGTTTCGATGTCACACTCTTGAGTTCTACTTTTAATTATTGAAAACATATTGACTTACCATGAGCAGAGTTTCTGCCAACTTTTGTCTACTTTACCATAGATTGTGTCAAGTACTTTTTCTTCTTTGAAGCTCGTTAGGTGACCGATTTCAATAATCAGATAACTGAAGGGCGAGCAGTCATCTAAGGAACGTGTCGATGTCAAACTCTGAGTTCTACTTTTAATTATTGAAAACATATTGACTTACTATGAGCAGAGTTTCTGCCAACCTTTGTCTACTTTACCATAGATTCTGTCGAGTACTTTTTCTTCTTTGAAGCTCGTTAGGTGACCCAGAAATGGGTGAGTCAAAAATATTCGGCTGGTTAAAAACTCAATACTGAGGGTTCTTCCTTGGGTCGAAGATAATCGACAGTGGTTGTTATCATTTACTTATATAAAGACTGACAGAAAGGCATGGGACTTGAAACAGTTTGGTTAAAAGATAAATTAACTTGGGTAAAGGAGAACAAGCCATTGAAAAAGAACAGCAGTCATCATCACTAGAGTAAATAAAATCTTCAAACCAAAAAAGAGCTCCAAATCCAGACAGATTATTCCCATATTTTCTCTTACATTTTGTTTTCAAAACTTCTGCATGTGTCCTACAAGCCCTTCCAAATATGGCGTCACCGTATGAGTCTTGACCATTTTAGTCCTTGACCGATGTCCGTAGGATTTTCACGTCATGGATGGGTCTGTCAAAACAAAAAATATCAGGCACATATGAGACACAAAAAGTGAAGCCTTTAAAACTGTGCAGAAGACGGCAATCACCAGAGACGAGTTACAACGAAGAATATTTGAGCGAAACCTACGAGCTGTGATTGCATTATTTTACAAATCCAACATACATGGAGGGAACCTATTTCCTAGCTTTTTTATTTTTTTTGATTGGCACTGAATGTTCAGGAACAATGTCTCGACCAATCCCGGGGGTGCACAGGCCTCGGCAAGGAGTTTCCTGCAAGTGCACCTCGGATAATTCAAGTAGAAAATCTCAGTCCGATAGCCCCTAGATATTGTTTGCACCTAAGGGGACTTGAACCCAAGTCCATGGGGGGAGCATACCCTCAAGCCCAAGGCCTTTACCGCTTGAGCCAACCCCTAGGGGTTCTATCTCCTAACTATATTAAGATAAAAAATGTTGTCAGATTGCAAGGCCGATGGGGATGGTCACTTATGCAGACTCGGCATACTTGCAAAAGTAATGATTAGCTACATGTATGATGTTTCACCAGGTCCCGTTTTAAGAACTAAATGGGGTTTTTCAACATCCGATTTAATCCCCTACTTGCATTTTTTACTCACTAAATGGGACAATCATCTACTCTGTCATTATTTTTGAAGTTCACTTCACTCTGCGCCTAGCAATGAAATAGATCAGCAACCATGCTGAGCCATCTCAATAACACTCATATCATATCCACCTTTTTTGAGACCATAATTATTCTCTCAGTTTTCAGTTTTCAAAACCAAGGCTAATCAAGCAGTGATGAGTTCTTTGGATTAATCCAACCGAACTGGCCACATTTTTTTTATCAGTAAATAAGGAAGTGAACTGGCCACATTTTGCCAGTAACTTGAGGAGTTTTAGAACATTGGTACCCTTGGGTGATTGTTAATATCCGTGTTTTGCTCCCTATCAAACAGTTAGTTAGCAACCAAAAAAATACAAATTATATCCAAATAAGAATGTCACAGTTAACTCGAGGCGTCCCAAATCAAGACCCTTCAAGGTACTTGACAGATCCAAGGTAGACATACCTATCATTATTATCAGTTTGGACACTGCCAAGTCTTTTGATTATCTCCATTCCCCTACAAACCCTACCAAATATCGTATGTTTTCCTGCACAGAAACATCAGCTCAGCAACATTAGCAAACAAAAAACCTTCCGATATAGAAATCTGCCGAAGAAAAGGACAACCATAATTATCAGTTTCCTGGTGGAATACCCAATAATAAAAATATCATTTTCGAGACAATCCAGAACAAGTACTATATAAGAAAGATAATAAATGTCAGATATAGTTGTTGCTCAAAAAATGACATCCGATCATTAAGAGGCCCAAAACATAGGAATAACAACTTCTAGTGGTCCATTCATGGACAAGTTTTGGAGATTCTCCTTTTCTCACTACAGACATGTCAGCAGCTTCAAAATCAATTTACGAAGGAATTCACTAAAATTTGTTGGGGAAAGATGCTCCAACACCCAAGTCCACATTTGTGAGCTGTCATCAAATGAGAATTCAATGACCTTGATAAAAAAAATAATGTCTTAGAATTTTTAAAATAATACAATGAACTAAGTGAAGGGAAAGCACATTAACTCCTTTGACTCTCTATGATATGTGACTTCTTGGAACAGGAGAACCACTTCTTTCTTTACACTCGTTGGATTCAGGAAGCTCCAACCACACCTCTTCCCAGCGAAGACAGAAGAAAAATCCAAAGATAAAAGGAATAAAAATATTACAGCCACTACTGTTTGTAATAAGGAAAAAATAGGTAGCTATGTTTTTGTGCAAGACAAAGAGATGAAGAAACGTTTCCTATCACCCAACGATACTTCTGCCCGACCAAAAATGCAGCATGTACTCACCTTATGTTTGCAAGTATGATAGGATCCTAGTATTTCTGATTGGCAGTTTCATTGCACAAGTTTGTAACTTTTAAGACTGTCATCGGATTTTTAAGTGACTTCAGCAGTTGAGACCCAATGTATCATTCACGATATAAATACAATAAGAAAGATAAAGTTCAATCATACAATCAAAACTCAATTTTTTATTTTATTTTATTTTTTATTTTTATTTTTTATTTTTAATTTTTTTTTATAGGTAAAATCAAAACTCAAATTGGCCCTAACCACCCTGTACCCTAAGTAGAAAAACCACCTCTAACGTCGAGTGTTGTTATTTTCTGCAACTGAATGATAAAAGTAATGCACTAATCCATTTTACATTCCATACGTTTGAAAAAATCTTAAATGATGGGCAGGATCATCTCATTACCGTCCAGAGATGGACATGGTGCCAGGGTGATAAAGAATTGACTTCCATTTGTATTTGGACCAGCATTTGCCATGGACAAAATCCCAGCCCCAGTATGCTTCAACTCTGGTTTAATCTCATCATCGAATTTTGGGCTGCAATGCATCATAAAAAGAGTCATGTAAGAAGTTCCTCTCAAATTAAATATCAATATTACAGTATTCATTCACAGTTTTCAGTGGTTCAATGCAATAATACTGCGGTCAAAAAAATCTGGGAACAGATTGGATAAAAGGAGAGCCCAAGGGATTGAAAAATGGAATATGATATGTTAAGGCTATGCCATTGATTTCATAAGCTACTTGAAGAATAAGCTTCCACATATAGTTGTTATAAATGATCAAATAAAAATCAAAGCATACCCGTATATGGATTCTCCACCCCTTCCGGTCCCTGTAGGATCCCCACCTTGCACCATAAAATCCTACTCGGCAAATCGAACAATATCCATGTGAACAAAAAATTTCTCAAAAGAAAAGGCACAATGGAAAGACAAACATGTATGCGCGTGCATAGCGCGTGTCTATACATCGATAGACATAAAGAAAAGATAGACCTTGATGATTCTGTGGAATTTAACGTTGTCGTAGTAGTTTCTGCGAGAAAGTTCAAGGAAGTTCCTGCAAGTTCTCGGTGCGTGCTTGTAGTATAGCTGTGATTTACAAGAAGGAGCATGAAAAAAGAAAATAAATTGAAGTTCGAAACCTAAACTTCTTCGGTATAGTATGACTAAGGTAATTAAGCACAAGAAAGCACCTCAACGGTGAAAGGACCCATTGACGTCTCGAGCGTGACCTCCGAAGGCCCTCCTTCTGCGCTGGCCCACATCTTAGAGAGAGAGACAGAGACGGAGTCGGAGACGGAGGGGGAGTGTCTGAACTGATTTGTTTTAAGCTCAGAAGACACAGCTCGAATTCACAGTGAAAAAACCGTGAAATAGCAGGGTAACTAAACACAAACTTGGGCTACTGGAGCTAATAAATGGGCTGTTTGGGCCTGGCCTAACTAACAAATGCGCGTGCATGTGGCCAATGCGGCCGACCTCGCTCTCAACTCAATAGGGAAGAAACTGAAAACGCCTGGAAGTGTGTAGTGTGCTGTACAGTGTACTGCGCATTGACCACGACTGGTCGGAAACAAATTTCATTCCGTCAGAGAATCCGATTCCGAATATTGAAACGCAAAACGCCCAGAATGAATGACGGAGCTCAATTATGAGTCACATTCTCCCAATCGCCGGTGGGGTTCCCTAGGCTGTGCGACCATCTTATGAGACCGATCAAGCTTCCCCAACCGCCCAGCGGGATTTCGGGCTTGCCCGACTTCTTGCAAGGTGGGGTCTCCTCCGCAATCAGACGGGCGGTCGTAATTGGAAACGGTTTCGCGGGCTCAGAGAATCAGAGCATTGGTTTGGTTCGCGCTATCGGTCTCTTTGGTCGCCTAGCCTTATACGTAAGCATTTACCAATGAACCGATTTATTTTTCTTTTCATCCATTTTATTTTGCAATTCTATCAATTTTTTCTCATTGTTTCAGTTTGGTTGCTGAGAAAATGAATGAGAATGCATTAGTTCTTTGTGTATATAATCATGGTTTAATTAACACGGAGTTGAGCAAAACTAATTCAAAAAGTTAATTTTCACTGGATAAGTATATAATATAACTTTAAGTTACTCATAAAATATATATAATATAAATGTAAGTTGAGATTTCTCGGGACGAACCTTTCTATTTTGAAATTGTTTGCATGGTTTCTTCTTTGTCCATAGCCTTGAGCAATACATATAAACGTGTATGATGTATATATGTATGCATCTTTGGATTTCTAATGGCATTGGTATCATTCTGATCTCTATGCGGTAACTCTGAGCATTTCATGTATCGTTCTTGGTAATGATATATATTGCAGCGTGTTACACGGCCAAGAGGAGGAATCAATGAGTGGCTTCACTGGCTTCCAGTTTCTCTACACAAAAAATTATACTTTTTCATGCAGCGAATCCGAGGCGAGTTGGGACTTCAAGCAACATTTAAAAAGCAAAAAGTGCTGGCTCTCTCTTCTGAAACTTGCGGTAGCGTACACAGCACAGTTCACCCTTAAAATATGTATGAGATGGGTGTATAGTAAAGATAGTGGTTGCTTATGATGGACAGGGTGAATTTGTTCTTAAATTGATTAGAATTGAAATTCAGATAGCATTCTGGGAGACAAAACTGATTAGTCATTTCTGCTGAAAATGGTGGTTTCACAGGCTTATCTAATATTCAAGAAGCTGATGCAAAGCACATTTCAAAAATGGCTCGTGAAACGTTTGAGAAGTATGCATCTTCTTCCCCCCACCCAACCTTTCTTTCATTTTCTGGAGTATATCTGGATTACTTTAGGTTAAATGGAGTCATATTAACGATTGTGATTCATCATCCATATTCCATGGAAACTTACTTAATTGAATATAGTTCATCGTTGATGCATTAATTTGTCTGCTTTTGCATGCTCTAGTTTACATGATAATTTGACTAATAATTAGAAAGACAAATATTTGCAAAACAGACAGTTAATTGCTCATTTTGGTGCCTCTTTTTTGTTATTTTTTTATTTAATATAGTTTTGTATTTTTTTTTTATCCAGAGAGGGCCCATTATTGGTGGTTGCATCTGGCCGAGATACTATTTCTGTTGCGAGCTCCATAAAACGTTTGGCCCCAGAAAATGTCTTTGTTGTTCAGGTCAAACATTATTATAAAACGGTTATCTTTAAATGATATGATATGAAAATGTGATTTTGTTTTTTTGTAATCTTTTTCTCCTCCTAAATTGGTGTTTGTCTTTAATACTTCCAGTGTACTTGAGTTATACCTTACAAATTTGTTAAACTTCCATTTTGCGATGATTTAACTTTCCATAATGCTGGCAGCACTGTTTCTTTTGGGAAAACAGTAATTTGAATTGTTGGGTAGTTTTCCTTTTAATAGAGTGATAAAGTGAGGGTGTTGTTGAACCATTCATTTAAAATTTTTTATTCATTTTGGCGGTAGTAATTCTTCTCATTCAGTTTTTCTTTGTTCCACCACCTTCGCAGTAGTTACTATGCAGTCTTGATGAATTCATGGATGCAAACACTACAATGTCTGATTCTAGATAGTTTTTTCTTTGACAATATATTTCAGATTCAACATCCAAGGTCACATTTGAATAGGTTTGACATGGTAATTACTCCGCGCCATGATTATTACCCATTGACTCCTCATGCACAGGAGCAAATTCCTTGGTTTCTCTGCCGGTGGATAACTCCACGGGAACCTCCTGGCAAAAATGTGGTAGGTACTTGGCTGTAGGATATGATCTTAGTTGCTGCAGTGACTTATGAAGCTCATATTCACACATGTAGGAATTTGAATTTCAGGTTCTCACAGTGGGAGCTCTTCACCAGGCTGATTCTGCTGCACTTAGGAGTGCCGCTTCTGCCTGGCATGATGAGTTGGCACCAGTTCCAAAGCCCTTGCTTGTGGTCAATGTTGGAGGGCCTACAAGTAATTTCCTTTGCACCTATGATCTTTCAAACTTTTGCTCCTTTCAAACCAATTCAATTGAAGTCAGAGCAATCTGATTTCCATGCATGGAGAACTGTGATGTTTCATGGTTTAGTCTGGTTTTTCTAGATCAGCAACTGTGGTTATGTCTATACTGTGAAATAATAGTTGTTTGAATAAAATTTCATCCCGAACCCCTCTTCTTTTTCCCCTTTTCGTGATGTTCCCCGTGTGAAAGGTTGTCATATTGTATATTCATAATATTTTCCTAGAAAACTGTCCATATGGTGCGGATCTTGCCAATCATTTAGCTGCCAGGCTGCAGAATGTTCTTTGGAGCTGTGGCACTGTCAGGATATCTTTCTCTAGAAGAACTCCTGAGAAGGTACACTTGTTTCTCACAATTCCTTTCGAAGGTATTATTGATGGTTACACAGTCATTCATGACACTGTTATCAACAGGTGTCCAACATTCTAGTAAGAGAATTTACAAGCAATCCTAAGGTTTTCATTTGGGATGGTAAAGGTACTAAGCTGCTACAATTGTAGATAGAATATTTAATTATATTACGAAGAATATTTGATGAGAAGGAAGATTAATTAACATTCATGCATGTAATACTGCTTAGGTTCAAATCCACATATGGGACATCTAGCTTGGGCTGATGCTTTTGTCATCACAGCTGATTCAGTAAGCATGTTGAGTGAGGCTTGCAGTACTGGGTATGTTTAAAGTATGATGCTGAAGATTAACCTCTGAGAATTTTGGGTTGAGTCATTCTTTTGAACTGAAGTTCATATGTTTTGATAATAAGACTTTCTTCCGGCTATAGGAAGCCTGCTTATGTAGTTGGAGCTGAGCATTGTACATGGAAGTTTTCTGACTTTCAGAAGTCTCTTCAAGATCGAGGAGCTGTTCGACCATTCACTGGTAAAGAGGATGTAAGTTGTCAGTTGTCTTCTTTTGTTCTCTTCTGCTGAAATATTGTGCTTTACCTTAGTATTATTTCTTCTAAAAGTTGGTCCGTGTGAGGAGAATTATCTCATGGCCCCTGTTGTGAACCTAATTTTAGCTTATTGATTCCTCTTAATGATTCAATATCGCTCTAAACCAGTTAATTTTACACAACTGTGAACTTAATTTTATAATATTCCTTAAAAATAAGTAGGTAAATGCAACTAGCATCTACAATTGTACTAGTTACAAATATCAATGTGATCAATTCTTATGTGATAGAAGTAAATGTCGATGTGCCTTGGACTATATATGTCGAAACTGGTCATGTTAAACATAATCAACATATTCATTCACTCTGTGTGGTTTGATTTGTAGATATCAGATAATTGGAGCTATCCTCCACTTAATGACAACATAGCGGCTGCTAGTTGTGTGAATACGTCTCTTGCCGAGCGTGGATGGAGTATATACACTTAATTGGTTTTCCTTATATTGCATCAGTACCTAGCCCAGTTGTCTACCAGCAGTTGGATATTTGGCCCCAATCAGGAGCATTCTTTTACCTGGAAATTCCAGAGGGTGAAGATGTGCCAATTTTGCAACAGTTCACTCTGATCAGATTGGCCAATTTTGCTTGTACCCTGTTTTAGTTCTTTCCATTGATTTTGTTCCATACCACAAGGATTTTGAAATGTTTGACAATTACAATGGAAAACAGTCTGTCATTTAAATTTACGATACGTGATTCAACTAGTTTGGTTTAGTTGAGAATTTTTCCGCTCTTTGCTTATTTATGCACATAGGGGTTCGATTCCAAGGCCTCCGGTATATTTGTTAAAACGAGGTTGATGTATTCTTCGTGCGCACGAGTATTTTAAACCAAATAACCATTTTGATTTCCCACCTTTCATTTTCTATCGCTTGAGCTTGAGCATGATTTAAGGGCGGCTTTGTGAACCATCCCCTCCATTTAGGAGTAGTGCATTTTGGAAGCAATTTCCGGGGAGATAAACGTTGTTAATTGTCATATATTGAGCTCTCTCTTCGAACTAAAAGTTTAAAATAATAAATGATCGATAAATGGCCTTGAGTCATGCCCATAACAGGATGCATTTTGTTTTCCTTTTCTAATTAGCTTTTGAAATAAAAATAGTAAGGGTGAAGGATAAAGACTTTAAAGTACGTAGGGTGGGAAAGATTCGTACACTCCTTGTTGGATTAGCGAGGCTACATGGTTTAGTTGACGGATTAGGAGAATAAGAAACTTTGTTAATTTTATTAGGTAGGCATTTTAATTTAAATTATTATATGCATGAGATCAGCCTCCTATGGACTCCCCACTCACTACTGCATGCTCATGACCTCCAACCTGTGAAAAATATAAACCTAATATTATTTCTACGAGGTCGGGAATGGTTGAGGTTGATTATTGCAGTTGGAGCAACTAATTTTATGTCCATGATCTGCTGTCATGCCTCTATAGTCTCTACTTGCTTAATTCCTGATAACGAAAAGAAAGTAAAGTCATCATCATGACTTTCATTTTTTAAATGCTTACTTTTTCAACCAATTCATTCATGCTTCTCTATATAATGTTCGTTCATTCATTCGTTCTCATCATTCCCAGCTTTTGAGCACATTCTTTTCTCATCAACCATTAATCTCATTTTGATTTTCTAGGTCTCAATCTCTCTCTATTTTTGGGAAAAAAAGAAAGAAAAAAAAAATCATGAGGACTGGTGATTCAACCACAGTTGATGTTCCAGAATCGAGCGCTGTCCCTAAAGGGAAAGCAACTGTGGTGACAGTCGCAAAGCAGAAGGGTGGATGGAAAAGAGGAGTTGCCATATTCGACTTCATTCTCAGACTAGGAGCTATCGTGGCTGCTTTAGCCGCCGCATCCACCATGGGTACTAGTGGCGAGACTCTCCCATTTTTCACCCAGTTCTTCCAGTTCCAAGCAAACTACAATGATTTGCCCACTTTTCAGTATGTGATTTTTCGTCTCTTTCCTGGCCTCTCTCTCTATCTCTATGCTAGCTGTTGTTGACCTTGATGATCTATGTATACTAGCTAGTACTAAATATGTATGATCAACTTGTATAATTTCCTGACCAAAAAGCCTGTAGATGGAATGCATGAAATTGTCAAATTTTCTAAGATATTTTAAAACATGCAGGTTTTTCGTCATCGCAATGGGAATAGTTGGTGGGTACCTAGTCCTGTCGCTCCCCTTTTCCATTGTATCCATCGTTAGGCCGCATGCAATCGGACCAAGACTGCTACTCCTCATTTTAGACACAGTAATTATTATAGTCTCTTTGACTCAGCATGCAGCATGCTGCATCCTCCTCGGAACTAATATATATTCATTTCCCATCAAATTATTCTTTTCGTTTTAATGCAGCTTTTGCATGTGAAAATCCATTTTTTCAATTTCAGGTGGCGCTTACTCTAAATACTTCTGCTGCCGCTGCAGCTGCTGCCATCGTCTACTTGGCTCATAACGGCAATAGCAAAACGAATTGGCTGGCTATATGTCAACAATTTGGTGGTTTCTGTCAGAAAGTGAGTGGGGCCGTGGTGGCGTCGTTCGTTTCAGTGGTTGTGTTCATGTTCCTTATTTTGTTATCTGCTTTGGCCATCCGAAGGCTTTGATGAGATCATCAAGATGGACCAGCTAGCTACTGTGCACTTAAATAAACTTTTTTTCTTTGTATTGTTGTTTTATATATGAATTAAAGTGTTTCTTTCAACTCTTTGTCGTCGTGTCGTGTGAAATTTGTCAAATGTAGTTTGTTTCATTGTACGCATGGATGGCAGTTAATGAAAAAAATATTGAAAATTTGAGTCCAATTCGCTTTCAAGCGTGCTTTGTTTTGTACTTTCACGTCAGATCTTACGTCCCATTTCTTTTTTTTATAAAAAAATGCATGATAAATTATTAGGAGTAAAAAAAATTCATGCGTTATGGGCCGGGCCACAGATGACATGTCTCAAAGGACATCCTGTTTTTATTCAAATCTATCTTTTCAGCAGTGGTGTGGACCTTCAGCTGGAAACATGAATGAGCCTAAGCCTGACAGGCCCTCTGAAAATATGGGCCACAAGGCCCATAAGGAATCCTATTATTGCCCATCTCTATTCAAGTTCATTTCAAATTTTTTTATTTTTTTATAATTTTCTTTTAAGTATTTTTTTTACATCCTTAATCACTAAAAAAAATTTAAAAAAATATATAACTTTACTATTACTCACTTCTTTAATCATTAAAAAAAAAAGCAAATACAAAAATAATAATAAATAGGTAGTACTAGGGTAACCCTATCATTATTCTACAACTAATAGAGAACAGTACTTTCTACCAAATTTATATTTGCTTTATTACTAATATAGTAACATATTTTCACCAAATGATAAAGGATGATATTATATATTTCTTTAGTCTTATCATGCATAATTCTAATATCATATATCATAACAATTTATTTTATATTTAATATCATAAATTCAGGCCTCATCAATTCAAACTAAACAATTATTATGTATTATTATTAAATTCCTAATTACATAATATCAATTTCAACAATAATTATTATTAAACATTATTGAAAATTATTATTTTAAGCATTTGATCTATAACTTTTGCATGCGATCCATGGTGATCTTAACATAATGCTTTATATGTTGTTTATTAGAACATATTCTGTATTTTAAATTATGAAATAAAAAAAATTAAAATAGTTATTGATGCCTAAGAAATCTTTGTAAAAATTAAAATAATTGTTTTGAAAAGTTAATTAAAACAATAAGCAGAGAAAGGCTATTTTAGTAATCTTAGTGGAACTACAAAGCTCATGCCCCCCTCCTCTCTCTCTCTCTCTCTCTCAATGACTTTCCCGGAAAAGTAAATAGGAAGGAAAATCCAGAAGGAAAATATTAATTTAGGGTTTTTTTATCCGTCCAGTGGGAGCATGTCTCAGACCGGAAAGTTGATGCCAAATCTCGATCAGCAGACCACCAAAATGCTCAACCTCACCGTGCTCCAGAGAATGGATCCCTTCATCGAAGAGATTCTGATCACTGCGGCGCATGTTACGTTCTACGCGTTCAATATAGAGAGCAACCAATGGGTTCGTTTCTCAATTGGGTTTTTTGCCCTCCGTTTAGATGCTGAGAAAATGATTGAAAGTAAACGAAAATTAGAAGTTTGGAATCTTAGATTTTTCATATTTGGTAATCCAAGAAACCTCGATCCAGCTGTGCCTAATACCATTATATTGCCTACTCAATGCCACTTTTTAACTTTTAGTAAAGCAATTGAATGCAAAGTACTATTTTGCAGAGTCGCAAAGACGTTGAAGGATCTCTTTTTGTCGTTAAGAGGTAACAATTGTTCATCTTTTATTTATGGCTTGTGATAATTTATGCTGTTTATATGGTTTGGTTTTTTTTTTTTCCCTCTTTTTCTGTCCTTAAAACTTCATAGTTAAGTTTGTTGTGTTACAGTTTATGTGGTCAGTTGTGGTCATATAAATGATTTTGGTTGTCTTGCTAATGCTGTTGTTAGGAATACTCAACCGCGGTTCCAGTTCATTGTAATGAATCGCCGTAACACAGGTTCGAATTTTACTGTTTTATTAGGTTAACTATGATAGTGTTTGTGCTGTTTAATACTTCGCGGTGAATCTTGGTAGTTTTTTGTATAGAGTAGAAAAATCAGGGCCCATTTGATATGAAGGTGAGAATGGTGGATTATTTTATTCTCTCCTATATGCTGATGAGGACAACCTGCGTATTTCCATATGTAGAAGAATACTCTTCTTAGGGTCATATCATGTTGAATGAACAAGAAAGTTGCTGGGAAAAAGTATGTAATCGCATGATAATCGAGTGTTTTGTCTTCTAAAAAAGGATTTCAAATCCATCAGCGGTTGGTTGCCTGCTAGAAATAAAGCTACATTTGTTTCATTTTCCTACTTTTACTTCTTGGGACTGCCAACAAAGATGTTACATGAGCCTTGACATGTTATTTCTCTTATCTCTATTTCACTTTAACCTTTTTTGTTAACAGATAACCTGGTGGAGAATCTATTGGGAGATTTTGAGTATGAAGTTCAAGTTCCATATCTGTTGTACCGGAATGCATCCCAAGAGGTTAATGGTATTTGGTTTTACAATTCACGGGAGTGTGAGGATGTTGCAAATCTATTTAGTAGGTACAGTATTTTCTTTGCCTAGCCCAGTTACTTAGTTTTCGGTTTTTAACTTCTTGTTTAAACATCCCAGTGGGTATTGCATATTGTGGAAGGAACTATGTAGATAACTTGCACAGAGGGGTAGAGGGTGGTTTTAAGAAATACTAGAGTGCCTAAGGAAGCTCTTATGTGTGGAGTTGGGTTGTGCATACTCCCTATAGAGTTCTCATATATGTTAATTTGTGTTTGTATTTATCAAACCAATCTTGGATGCTATACTAGCTTATGTTGTATAAAGGAATTGCATTGTAATTCTGCCAACAAGATCAAGATGTATAATTAGTAAATGCCTTATATGTCTCATTGTTATGTTTTCTTTCTGCAGGATACTCAATGCATTTTCAAAAGTTCCTTCAAAGTCAAAAGTAGCTTCAAGCAAAAGGTAACCATATAAAAGAAGAAGAATATAGTTATTTCTTTTCAAAATAACGAAACTTCTAGAATGTTTATGATTTCCAGGTTGGTTCCAGGTTATTCACAATGTGTTTTCGCAAAAATATTTTAGTAACATTTGCTGCTAGCTGCATCCATAATTTGATCATGTTGATTGCAAACAAGCCATAATATTATGACTAACTTTCTTTCTTATTCCTCCCCCTCCCCCCCCCAAAAAAAAACAATCTTTTCCTGCATTCAGCGAGTTTGAGGAACTTGAAGCAGTCCCAACCATGTCGGTGATGGAAGGCCCTCTTGAGCCATCATCATCTGCCACTGATGCTCCTGAAGATTCTTCTTTCCGAAGTATTTTTAGTGTACGTGGTCTAGTTTAGCATTGATTTTAACATTTAGTGGAGCACTGATGTTGTTATTCTTGAGGATCTTAATTACATGTCTTAATGTTAAGCTTGTTCTAAAAATTGTTTAATGATCTATAATCACTATTTTTTCTGTTAAGACATAATTATTGTTAAGGCTTAGTTCCTCTGGATTGTTCCTTTTTCGGGGGGGGGGGGGGAGGTGAGGTTACAAAGATTTTAAATAACTGATTTTACTTGAGCTGCAAAACTCGGTGATTGGATCCCAAGATGAAACCAGTGTGTGGAATGATGGTGATGCTGGTGGTGAAGGTAAACACATAAATTTCGAATGAGTTAATACAGCCAATGTGTACATTTCCACCATCCAGCTAATGTATTTTTGTACAAAGAAGTTTCGAAGCAATTACGAATAACAAATGGAGTTTTAAGCAATATAGATGTCTTTGCTTATTATTTCTTGGAATGCATGCAAAATTTTGTAGGTTATGTATTCAGCATAGGTATTACTGTTTATTATTTGAGTACTATAGCATACACAAAATGCTACATAGTGATTGCACAGGTGCAGTGTTGAGAAGTTTATTGCTCTAAAGATGTGAGGTTTCTTCACCATCGTCCTTCTTGTTTTACATAAAAATTGTAGGCTTGTTCTGTTTTACATAAAAATTGTAGGCTTGGCTTGGATGTTCCCCTGGCCCTCTATAGTCTGAAAGTGGTTTATATGATAATGTAAGCTTGCTGGCTGACATGAGATACTCTTAAGTTCCCCATCCTTGCCTTTTGGCCCTTGGATGAATACTTCTATCCCTTTCCTGATAAGTTATTTTCACATTTACCATTCCAGGCAGCTACAAATATTGGAAGCAGTGGCTTAAACCTAGCAAACTCAAGACAGTCATCACAGCCCTCCTATCATTCTTCAGCAACTCTCCCTCTTTCTTCTCATTCACTCAGTGTTGTTTCCTCTCCTGCACCAACTCCACAAGTTTCATCACTCTCTCTTTTGGCTTCCTCTAATCCGACACCCCTCCATGAGACTTTTGATCCAATCAGCAACAGCAATCAGGTAGCTAATCTTCTAAAGCCCTCTTCATTTTTTTCACCCCCATCTTCCTCATCTGCATTGATGATGCTGCCTATCTCTTCATCTGTGCCAACCGCTCCTGCTCTTCATCCTCCCTTGAATTTGCAACGCCCATATGGCACTCCAATGCTTCAACCATTTCCACCACCGACTCCACCACCATCTCTTACTCCTAGCTCTGCTCCTCAAAATGATGCACCATTTATTAGCAGAGACAGAGTTCGTGATGCACTTGTGATGCTTGTTCAGGTATTTCCATTTTCTTTTTTCTTTCTTTTTCCCCAGATTATCTAATCTGTTCTGGATGTTTACTGAATAATTTGGCTCATATGTCCACAAAGTATACCAGAATTAAAATGTGCCATGGTATAAAGGTTTATGGTAAGACATTAATGTATTGATATTGTTAGGCTTATTGATTTCTGATGCATTGTCTAGTGTATTAACTGCAACTGCAACTTATCTGGAAGTTAGTTGCATGCTTCCTTGTTCTTGAATGTCGTTTTTTAATTGCATCATGCCTGGCCTTTTAGACTAAGATTTATAAATTTCTGGTTGACTCAAGGAACTGTTGTTTTAACAGGACGATCAATTTGTTGACATGTTTTACAAAGCATTGGTGAAGGCGCACCATCCATGAGTACCTTCGGGAACCAGTGTGCTTTCCTTCAGAAGATTTTTAAGATGTACATCTACAGAGTACCCGTAGAGAAGTAGTGAGCTCCTTCTGGATGTTGCTGAGACAAATCTATTGTAGGATCAGTTCTGTATATAGCTTGTTTACTCGGGTTTCAGAAACAAAGGCAGTTAATATCTTTCTGGTCTAACATGACACTAGAACTTCAACCTCTTTGGAACCTTGTCCACTTTGAGAAGTTGTTTTCTTGGAGATTGGAAGGGTGGAGCTCGCTTGGTTGGTTCCGTTATGTTATTATCTTTCCTAAAATAGAATGCTTGTAACAGTTGAAATAGAGATTTATTTTCATTTCAAAATTTCAGTTGTTTTTGTCTTCTTCTTCTTTCCATTTAGCTTTATTTGTTTGATGTCATTTCTTTAGATTGCACCGGGTTGTACTGATTTCCATTGTTCTGTTAAAAGAAGTTTATTGGAAGCTTAGCCATTAGCGTGCACAAAAACCTTTTTATTTTTTCAGCTTAATGTCTGAGGTTCTCTTAATATTCCTGAAGAAATTCCTTCTATAGCAGAATGATTATGGAATGTCAATTATTTGAGGTCTGTGTCACTGTCAATTTGTCACTGGAGTCGCGACTCGTCCATACCGTTTTCTTTCCGAGTTCGGTTTGGACGTTGAGTTTAGTTGAAATAAAATAAGTTTTTATTTATTTATTTGTATTTTTATAAATAATAGTGAATGGAGATGGTGAAGTAAGTTTTAAAAGGGTCATTTAATATGAGTTTAGATGTATTCGGATGTTAATGTGAGTTTAGATATATTTATGAAATATTGAAAAAAGTTGTATTGAAAAAAGTTGTGGGTTCTACGTGTAAAGAGTTGTTAGGTTGAAAAAGATTGTGGATTTTACATGTAAAAATGTTTTTAATTGAGATGAGTTTAGTGATTTGAAAGTTGAGTTGTTAGATGTAAAACTCAATTTAAAATTAGATTGAAATAGAAAAAAATCCAAATAAAATATAATTACTCTTTTTTTCCTATTTAGGATCAAGTAAAATATAATTGGATGGTGCAGCGTGTGCTGCTCCCTACCGTTAGTTATCATGGTGTATTTTTTTGTATTTTTTACATGTATGTTTTTAACATTTTTAAATATAATTTTTTTAAAAATTCACAATATCATTAAAAATTCTTCTTTAATTACTAAATAAATAAATAAAAAAATTCAGCGGGGGATTATCATCTTCCAATATAATTACCCACTCTCTGTGTCTTTGCTTTATTCCTTCTTCTCTATATGTAATACCAATATTTCATACGTACGGAGTTTACACTTTACACCACATACCTTGCTGCAGAACCTATCCTTTCCCCTCTTCCCTCTCAACAATAATGGCAGCACTGAGAAGACTCGTTGCTCATAATCCTAATTTATCATACGCTTCCCTTCTTCCTCCAGCTCTTCTAATTTGTTGCAGAGGAATAGCTTCCAAGCTTTTCGTCGGAGGTACTTACTTGTCTATCTCATTATTTCTTTCGTTGATGTAGTTTTTTTCTTGGCCTTTCGTTGATATTGATTCGCTACTTGTCTGACTCAAAACAAGGACAGCGATGGGTTTCACTTTCTACATACTGTTCCGTCTGGTTTGGTTATTTGGAACAAAACCATAACCTGTTCGACGTAATGTTTCTTCGAGTCTTTCTTGGGCCTTCCGTTTTTTCTTGACTATTGTTTCATTTTAGTGAGATAATATTGCATAAATTTCTGACATTTCTCTAGAAACGCTCATTTAATCCATCCATAACAGATATGAATTGACTGCTGTATTGGGGGGACCTGGCAGGCTAGAGTACACTCAGATTCTATACCAGTTTTCCAACTTCGTTCTACTCTGTAATTTGTTCTCGTCACTTAACTAAACATCCTTTTATATTTTTTCCTGGCCAGAGTTTAACGTGTTGTACATGCAGTATTCTGCCTGTATTACATTCGGAATTGGGGATACTAGTTTAGATCAATGGATGGTTTCAACAAATGAACCATTTGAGTCGTATCTTAGTCCGGAAGCTCTTCCACTGCATTGTGATTTAGTAAGGAGAGCACGGAAACCAGAGAAGAGAAGAGAGGGGGGAGAGAGAGCTCTTATTTCGCTTAGAATCTCTAAAACTTCAACTTTTAATGGTGCAGGATTGTCGTTCTACACGACAGAGAAAGGATTATCAGAAGCATTTTCTCAACATGGTCAAGTTGTTGAAGGTGACCGTGGGCTTTTTATGTGCTAAGGCATTGACTCATTTTGTAGTCTCGTCAAGCCAGTACCAATGTTCATTCGATTAGAACTTAACACTTTCTTTTTCTTTTTCTTTTTCGGCCAGCTAAAATTGTGACGGACAGAGTCTCAGACAGATCAAAAGGATTTGGATTTGTGACCTTTGCATCAGAAGACGAAGCCGATAAAGCCATTACAGAGATGAATGGAAAGGTCAGCCTCTTTTTTGATTTCCCCATACGACTCTATTAAGCTTATAAATTCCAAACTAACAGTAACAGAGGATTGCTAGCAGACATTGAATGGACGTGTCGTCTTTGTGGACTATGCAAAGGCCAAATCCAATTTTGGGGGCGGAATGCCAATAGCCAGAGGGCCTCCAGAACCGATTGTGGCTGACAATTGATTACTTCCATGAAGATGTTATTTGTGCAAGGACCACTATCACGCATATCCGAACAATCTTTGAATACAGTTTTTTTCTCCGTACGTTTTTATAGGAATATGTGTTAGTTGGGAACATAAGATAATTTCGTTTGGTTATATAGTTCATCTGAGATAAAATGTTTTGTTGAAATTTGAATAAAATATTTTTATAATATAATTTTTTAATATTTATTTTGTTTTGAGATTTGAAAAAGTTGAATTGTTTATTATATTTTGTGTGAAAATTTGAGAAAATTGTAATAATTATATAAGATGAGATAGTTTGATTTTGTGTAATCAAACCAACCCTTAGAGTGGTGCTTTTTGGAATATAGCCTCACGGATTGAACAAATGGAATTAAAATCTAAAGCTACATGTGTTAAACTGGAAGAGGAGAAGAAGAGTTAGTTATTATAGTTAGTTTACTTCATTCATGAAAATATTTCCAATTCATCTCCACAATCTTTTCTCACAAACCAAAATCTTAGTTCATCTGAAATTTGACATGGTATCAGATTGAAAATCATTTTGCTTCCGCAATCGCACAAAGATTTTGCTATGAAATTTTTGTAATTTTTCTTATACCTACTTTCTTGCATTTCTTGGAGAAATTCTAGAAATGACTTCTGACGACAAAGATTCTATTAGTTCTCATACTTCTCCTCGCACGATCAATCCTTCGAATGATCCATCAAGTCTATACTTCTTGCATCCAAGCGACAATCCTGGTGCATTACTTGTTTAAGAAATCTTTACTGGTGACAACTACATTGCATGGAGTCGATCAATCACCATTGCTCTAACAATCAAGAACAAAGTAGCGTTCATTGATGGTACGATTCTTGCTCGTCTTGTTAATCAACATGTTCTTCACACTGCTTGGTTGTGAGCCGATAATTTGGTTCTCTCGTGGTTAATGAATTCTATTTCCAAGGAAATAAGGAATAGTCTTCTTTATGTTGCATCTGCTGTTGATCTTTGGAAAGAGTTGAAAACAAGATACTTAAGAAGCGATGGTCTGAGAGTTTTTCATCTTGAAAAATCTCTAAGTTCTATTACTCAGGGTTCTTTATCCATCACTGAGTTTTTTAATTCTTTCAAAACCTTATGGGATGAGTATGTTAATTACAGACCATTCCCAACTTGTAGCTGTGGAAAGATGGCAACATGTACCTGCAACTTGTTTGATTTTCTGCTAGTTAGATAGCAGTCTGATTATGTGTTAAAATTATTGGTTGGCTTAAATGACTCATATGCTTTAATTCAAAGCCAATTGCTTATGGTTTCACCATTGCCAAGTATGACAAAAGTATTCACTTTACTTCTTCAAGAGGAAAGTCAGAGACAACTCAATAATTCTGTCAGCAATGAAACTCATGCTTTGCTTGCCAAACAGAATAATCAACCATTTGTTCCATCAAAAATTTCCAAAGACAAATAGAAGAGATCTTCTCTATATTGCATTCATTGTGGGTATAATGGACATACAGTAAAAAAATATTTCCAACTTCATGGTTATCCTCCTGGCTAGACTGGACCAAAAGGGAAGCGAAATCCACCCACTGCTTATGCTGCTATGTCAATCTTTGAGGTCCACATTCAAAATAGTAACGAGGATCAAAAGTTTTCTTTAACTTCTGAGGACTTTAATAAATTGCTAGCACTTGCAAATTCTAACTCATCTCTAATATCTACCCAAACACATACACCAGCTATAAACATTGTTACTTCTCAATTTTCTGGTAAACCTTCAAACCTTTGCTATTCTATTTCTTCATCTTTACAGTATGTATCCTTATGGATTCTGGATACAGGTACAACAGATCATGTGATCTGTCCACCACTATTTTATTCATCTACACCTAAATCAATCAATACTTCTATAAATCTGCCAAATGGAAACTCTGTTCCAGCTTTACAAATTGGCAATATTTGTCTCTCAAACACATTATATTCGCATGATGTGTTATGTGTTCCCAGTTTCTCATCAATTTACTATCTATTTCTAAACTAACAAAGCAGTCTAATATTTGTGTCTCTTTCTTAGACTCCCACTACCTTTTACAGGACCAATCAACAAAGAAGATGATTGGGATTGCCTTTGAGAAACATGTACTGTATCACCTATCTCAAGTTACTTCAAAAGCTGCTACCTGCAATCAACCCAAGTTTAATTCTTCATCTTTTGTCTCATCTATTACTCAAAATCAATTAGATACTTGGCATTACAGATTAGGCCATGTTTCTAACTCAAGATTACATTTTCTTAGACAGCTAGAGTCATCTATATATTTCAATTCTACCAATTTCTGTGATATATGTCATGTAGCAAAGCAAAGAAAGCTTTCATTTCCTGTATCTCAAATCAGTTCAAATAAAATGTTTGACTTGATCCATTGTGATATATGGGGTCCCTTCAATGTTGTTTCCTACTCTGGTTTCAAATACTTCATTACTATAGTTGATAACTATACACGTTGTACTTGGGTATACATGCTTAAGATGAAATCTGAAGTTCCTTCTATCCTAAAAAATTTCTGCAAAATGGTAGAAACACAGTTTAGTGTTCCTATCAAAACAGTAAGGTTAGACAATGGACCTGGATTTCTTTTGACTCAATTCTATAATGACAATGACATTATACATCAAAGAAGTTGTGTGGAAACTCCACAACAAAATAGAGTTGTGGAAAGAAAACATCAACATTTATTAAACGTTGTGATGGCCTTAATGTTTCAAGAAAACATACCTTTAACTTTTTGGAGTGACTGTGTGTTAACTGCAGCACACATTATAAACAGAATTCCTACTGTTCTTAAAAAAAAAAAAAACACCATTCAAAATGCTATTTGATAAACCACCTAATCTTTCCCACGTCAAAGTTTTTGGCTGTCTTTGCTTTGCATCAATACTCACAAATCATAGACATAAATTTGACCCGAGAGCTACAAAATGTCTATTCTTAGGTTATCCTTATGACATAAAAGGCTACAAATTAATGGATCTTAACACAAATAAGGTATTCATCTCAAGAAATGTAGTCTTTTCTGAAAATGTCTTTCCTTTCAAGGCTTTTCCATCTAATCATGAAACACATACCTTCTTATTTCCTCCAACAAATTCTGTTTCAAATTTCTACTTTCATTCTTCTGATATTCATTCTGATCAAAACCTTAATTTAGATCAGAATTTTACATCAAATCAAAACCTCACCTCAGATTAGAATCTTACAAATCATCAACTACCTTTGGACAATGAATCTGTTCCTCAGATAGTTTCACGACATCTTAGAAAATCTTCAAGAACAAAACAAATGCCAAATTACTTGCATGATTATTATTGTGTTACTACTTCACAGGTTCCAAATGCAACTCACTTATCTGCTATTGCTGATTGCTCTCATAATAAAGGTATTCTATATCCCATATCTATTTTTCTTTCTGCAAATCGACTGTCCACTTCTCATAAAACTTTTCTAGTATTCCTTTCAGCTTCCCAAGAACCTAAAAGTTATAAATTGGTTGCTAAAATTCCTGAATGTCAAGCTGCAATGCAAAATGAAATAAATGCCTTAGAGTTAAAAAAGACTTGAGAACTTATTACTCTTCCTAAAAATAAACAAGCCATAGGTTGTAAGTGGGTATTTCGAATCAAGTATAAAATAGATGGAACTATAGAAAGACACAAAGCTAGATTGGTAGCTAAAGGCTACACTTAACAAGAAGGATTGGACTTCTTTGACACTTTCTCTTCAGTAGCAAAGATTACTTCCATTCGGCTACTGCTTGTTATAGTCGCTATTAAAAATTGGCATATTTACCAATTAGATGTTAATAATGCATTTTTACATGGTGAATTGCACGAAGAAGTTTATATGGAGTTGCCCCTTGGTTTGGTTGTCAAAGGAGAAAATAAAGTTTGTAAACTTAAGAGTTTCTATGGTTTGAAACAAGCATCCAAGCGATGGTTTGCTAAATTGTCCACAACATTGCTTAATTATGGTTTTACTCAAGGTAGCTCATATTGTTCTTTATTTATCAAGAAATCTGAATCATCCTTCATAGCTTTACTAGTCCATGTAGATGATATTCTTTTGGCAAGTGATTGCTTGCTTGAAATATAATTTCTCAAAACTTTTCTACATGATAAGTTTACAATTAAAGATTTGGGGGAACTCAAATATTTTCTCGGATTGGAGGTAGCAAGATCTAAAACTGGCATATCAATTTGTCAAGGAAATATGCTCTAGACATACTTGAACAAGCTAGACTTCTTGGTGAAAAACCTGTAGCTTTTCCAATGGAATCGAATTTAAAGCTCAATGCTTCAGATTCTGATTTATAAGAAGATCCTTCAGCCTACAGAAGATTAGTTGGGAGATTGTTATACTTAACAATAACTCGACTTGACCTTGCCTATTCAGTCTAAGTTCTTAGTCAATTTTTAGCCAAACCAGCTGTTAGTCATTACCAAGCAAGCCGTTTGAGTTCTTGGGTATCTGAAGGCAACCCCTGGACAAGGATTATTCTTCCCAGTTTCATTAGAATTGCAGTTCAAGGTCTTCTCAGACAGTGATTAGGTAGGGTGTATTGACACTCGAAGGAGTGTAACAGGTTTTGCCATCTTCTTGGGTGATTCATTAATTTCATGGAAGAGTAAAAAGCAAGCTACAATAAGCAGATCTTCTACAGAAGCAGAATATAGGACCCTTGCTTCAACAGCTTATGAGATTCAATGGCTCCTTTATGCACTGTAGGACCTAAGTATTAACCACCACCAGCCAACTTTGGTTTATACAGATAGTAAATCAGCATTATCCATTGCAACTAATCCAGTCAAACACGAGAAAACAAAGCATACAGATAGACTGTCATCTTATTAGAGAGAAGTTGCAAGAAAATATTATCAAGCTCTTCCATGTCTCTTCAAGATTACAACTGGAAGATATTTTAACAAAGCCTCTAGGCTCTATTCCATTTCATCATACTCTCTGCAAGATGAACATCCTAAATATACATGTTCATCTTTAGGGGGGGTGTTGGAATATAGTCTCACAGATTGAACAAATGGAGTTAAAATCTAAAGCTCCACATGTTAAACTAGAAGAGGAGAAGAAGGGTTAGTTATTATAGTTAGTCTGTTATTTCTCACTTTGCCTTGTATAAATATAGTTTAAGTACTCTGTAATTAATTCATTAAATTCATTCATGAAAGTATTTCCAGTTCATCACCTCTGTTTTCGTCTCCACAATCTTTTCTCACAAACCAAAATCTCAGTTCATCTGAAATTTGACATGCTCAACTGTTGTTACTTTCATCGGTTAGCCTGTTAATGAAGAAATGACATTGGATATATGGTCTTCTTTCATTCATCATTATTTTTATATAATTTTTACAAGTTATGCTGTATTAGAATATTCTAATTACACTTTTATTCCAGATGTGCCAATTGTTGGAAACCCTCTAAGTGTGAAATGGCATTTAGGTTTGCAGCCACCCACCCACTCCACCGAAAGTCCCTTGTCCATTTTCTGGTAGCAAATATTGACTAAATATTTGTTGCACCAAAAGAAGCCTTCAAGTTGCCGTATGTGTGTCTCCCATGGCTTCTCCTATAAAAGGAGATGATTTGTGAAGATGAAGATTATCCTCACTGTGGTGAGAGATCAGGCAGAGGGCAAAATTTGGGTTCTGGGGAAACTTAGAACAGAGTGCCATTTGAGAGATAGAGAGATTGTTTATGAGTGTTTGTAATTTTGTACAAACATATTGAAAATATTGAAATTTTGCTTCAATTGACGTAGGCAAGTTGCCGAACCACTTAAATATTGTCTCTATATATTGTGGGTGTGATTTTTCGGCAGATTTAGGCACAACAATTGGTATCAGAGCTTCAGTTCGTGCTACCTAGAAAATTACAGTTAATCAAAATCCACTTTTGATCACACCACAACGTTCCCCTCGTCAAGAAGGATCTATTTCCGCAAACGGCATTGAAAACGGATGTCGGAGGAGCCCGTACGCGCCCCTAGAAGTCGGAGAGTGCGATGCATGCGCCTCAGTCGCACTAGAGGAAGAAGACGCGTGGGATTCACTCTCACACGCGCTCCCTAGGAAGACTCGGCGTGTGAAACACAACCGCCTCACGCGCTTCAGACGCAGCGCAGCAGCGCGTGTACTGCATGTGCCAGATGATTTGGACCGTTGGTTTTTCAGATCTTTGTTGGGTTAGATCTAAGCCATTCTGAGTCTGACTTCAATGATCAAATAGTATTTTCCAACTATTTGGATCATTCCAGACTTATCCGTACGGTGGGAGTATTGAGATTCGCCATCGGTATTGTCGATTTGAGCCATGCATAAGTTGTAGATCATTTTGGGCTAGAACTAAGCCATTCGGGGTCCAATTACGATGATCAAATGGTGTTGGCAAACTATTTGGATAATTCCGGACTCATCCGTAAGGTGAAAATTTCAAGATTCTCCATCGGTGTTTTGGATCTGAACTGTTGATGAGTTGCAGATTATTTTGGGCTAGATCTACGCCAGTTGGAGTTCAATTGCGATGATCAAATGGTGTTGTCAAACTATTTGCATCATTTCGGACTCATATGTACAGTGGGAATGTTGAGATTCTGTCACAGCCCCCAGGAGATTTGCCCGGGACTACACCTCGACACGACTCATGGAGGGTCAGGACAGTCACATGGCTAGCTTGCTTGCATGCCTTGGCTCAAACCATGATATGCAGCGGGTGACCGTGGAGGCTACTGACCGCGGGCAGACCATGCGTGCAGGCTTGCGCGTGCCCTTGAGCGTGCATCTGCGCGCATGCATGCGCACCCCCACACCACTTAGCGAGGCTAGTGGCGTGCCCCCACAGGCACGTCATCTAGCGCACGGCTCCAGCCCGTGCCTTGCAGAGCAGGCTAGTGGCGTGCCCCCACAGGCACGCCATCCAGCGCACGGCTCCAGCCCGTGCCTTGCAGAGCAGGCTAGTGGCATGCCCACCAGGCATGCCAACCAGCGCACGGCTCCAGCTCGTGCCTTGCAGCCCCGTAGCTTAGACCGTCAGCTTGGGCCATGCATGCTCATCACCCAGGCCACCAGCCTGGGCCATGCAGGACCACCGCCCAAGCCACTTGACTGGGCACCACAACAGCAGCACGGCATCAACCTGTGCCCACCATCAGGCCTAGGCTTGGCACCATGCCATGCCCACCATCAGCAGGCCATGCACAGCGCCATGCCGTGTCCACCACATGACCAACGTGTGGCCTCATGCCACGCCATGCAGCGCACCGTGGACCAGACCATGAGTAGCCTAGCCGTGGACCATGCACCACCTTAGCCTACCATGGGCCATGCATGCCACGGCCACCATGGCTAAGTTTATCTTTTTTATTATTTAATTTATTTTTATTAAAAGACTTGAATAATTATTATTTCATTGGTTTTATTTATTTTTGCCTAGGGACCTTTTGGGGGTTTCCACTTTGTAAACTCTTTAAATAGGACCCTTAGTCATTTGATTATGATCTTTTGGCATTTTGAGTATTGAGTGGCCGGCCATAAAGGCTTGGATTTGGGATTTTCGGTGCACATAGCACTTGGGCTCTTTTGGGGTGCAATTCGTGAATCCCCAAGGAGAGGATCTTCATCGTGCAATTCGTGAATCGGTGTTGGTTCAATTTATCTTAATATATTGAGGTTTCCTTTCAAATTCTTGTGCAATTCGTGAATCAAGATTTGTTTGGTTCCTTGTTTATGTTCTTTTCTCTATTTGGTGTTCTTGTGATTTATGATTGCTTGGATTGGAGTGTGGAGGCCGAATCTCCCATAGAGGAATTCGGATTTGGAGTATTTTGTGTTAGATCTATTGTTTGCATGTGAATCCTCACATGTGCATGAGATCTCATCAAGTTGTGTGAAGAATTCCATCACCCTTAGCAATTTCGGCCAGCTCCATCATTGGCCCTTTCCACCACCTTCAATTGCCTCAATTCACCAAACCCTAGCATCCCATCTAGCCATACACGCCCTCCCATCCATTCCCCTAGCCAAAGAAAACACAAAAATCCCTAGATCTCACAAAGAGCCATTTGGCCATAGCCTCCTTGGCTTGGATCCTAAAAACCCTCACTTCCAATTTTCCCTCCATCATTTGATTGGTCAATTTTCTTGATTGACTCATTCAAATACCACCCTATCACCAAAACACATTTTCCCTAGCCATCATAGTCATTTTCGGCCAACCCTAGCCTCCCCACATCACTAGATCTCAAACCCTATTTTTTAGGAATTTCACAATTCCTAACTTTTAGGATCTCATAAGCCTTCTTGCCCTAGCCGAAATTCCCACCAAAAACCTTTTGCCGAAACCCTCATTCAACCTAACCCCACTCACTCACTTCTAAACCTAGCCAAGACCACACCCTTCATCAAACCATAGCACCAAGGTGGCGCCTAAGCAATTCAAGGGCCACTAAACGTGCACCATCATCACCTAAGCCTTGATCACCTAGCCCAAACACCACCCACCAATTGACCCTAGCCTCACTTCACCCAAGCTCCCATTGGGCTACACGTGATCTACACCAAGCAAGGAGTCCCATCGGTCACTAGAGGAGCAACAAGGCGAGGATCGGACCCTTAGTGTTTGGAGGCTTGATCGAGGTCCCCAACATTAAATTGGTGCTTTCATTGAGAGTCTCATCACGAGACTTGTGCTTGGTGTTATTTGAGAAGTTCTCACTTCTCCAAGAGGTAAACGACGCGTTAACTCAACCCTTGTGAATTTGATTGGGAGGTCCATGGAGGACCTCGACATTGTTTATTATTATTTTTTTTTTAGATTATTGTGAATCTGAAAATTGTAGTTTGGGGGTTGAGGAGGAGGTCGGAGTAGTGTTACTTGAAGGGGTCGGCCACCCTTGAAGGTAGAGGACCCGTGGTAGGACTTGTGCTTGTGCAAGAGGGGTTGTCCATCCACATAGGTGGGCAACTCAAGGTTGGACCTTTGAGGACTTTCCTTACGTCCAAAGAGTGTTCAAGTTGCTGTCCAAGCTCCATCAAACTGAAAAATTTCAGTTTGCAAGTCGGTTTGCAAGTGTTTGAGAAGCTAGTTTGCAAGCGCCATGTCCGGGGTGAATATAGAAACCGAAGGAGAGAGGAGTTCCAACCGGGAACGCCTTGAGGTGCTTGAGGGGCATACATTCAAGATCATGGACATTCTTGGTGAGGTCAACACTAACATGGTCAAACTAAGGATGGCCTTGAATGCCACCTCTCGGGATAGTATTGAGAATAGAAGAGCCTTGGATTCTATGCGGAGAGAGACCCATGAGAACATAGAAAGGTTGGAGAGAAGACTTGTTGAAGACCAAGGGCAACGCCATGAGACTAATGGACAAAAGCATGATGCTTTTGTTGATGGTGTAGAAACAAGTGTGACCGAATCCATGCATGTGCCACCTAGAAAAGAGTTGAGAAGAGGAGGTCGTGTTGAGAACAACCATGTGGCCGTGGAGAGATGGATCCGTGATGAGGGGAATCGTACTAGATCCCCAAGCATGAGAGGATAACCATATGGGGTGAGGTATGAGATCCCAAGGCATGAGAATGACCATGAGGCCAAGTATGAGCATGATAGAGAGAGGCCTTTGGGCCATGATAACCGGTATGAGAGAAGACACTATGACCGTGAGAGAGATGGAGGACATCATGGTAGAAGAGATGGTGATGGTCACCATATGATGAGAGAGTTGGAAACCGGACTTATGACCGGGGACCTAAGAGACCTAAGGTGGACTTCCCTAAATTCAATGGGGGGGATCCATATGAGTGGTTAGATAAGGTGGATCACTACTTCCGTGTGTATGATGTTCCAAGAAGAGAAAGAGTGTCTACGACTTGTTTTTATCTTGAGGGAAGAGCAAGTAAATGGTGGCGTTGGCTTCGGGATAAATATGACAAAGAGAGGAAGCGCCTAGGATGGACGGCCTTTGAGAAAGAATTTTTGATGCAATTTGGGCCTTCACCAATTGTCAACCATCATGGGCAATTGGCCAAGTTGAAACAAGAGGGAAAAGTACACCGCTTTATTGATGAATTTCGGCAACTCCAAACCTTGGTTAGGGGTTGGTCCGAAGAGGCACTAATTGGTACTTTTGTAGATGGATTGAAACCTTGGCTTGCCAAGGAGATAAAGTTGAAGCAACCAAGGAGTTTGCAAGAAGTTATGAGAATGGTGGAGATACTTGAGGAAAGCACTTACATTGAGAAGCGTCATTCTAAGGATATGGGGAGCAAAGTTTCAAAACCTTTGCAAACCAAAGTTCCTTGGAAAGGCAAGGAGGGAGAAGCGAGTGCATCAAAACCAAAGCCATATGAAGTGAAGAAGTTGTCTAGAGAAGAGGTCCAAGAAAGGATAAAGAAGGGTCTTTGTTTCAAATGTGGTGACAAATGGAGCAAAGAGCACAAGTGTAGGGCCGGGCAAGCATATGTGTTGCTTGAGGATGAAAACAATGAGATGGAAGATGAAGCACATGTTGAGACAACTAGTGAGGAGTCGGAGCAAGAGAGGGCCGAATCTAGTGAACCACTAGAGGAGGCCGAATTATCATTGAATGCCATTTCGGGTGTACCTAGACCCACATCAATGAGAGTTATGGCATGGGTTGGACAATTTGAGGTGACTCTTTTGGTGGATAGTGGATCCACCCACAACTTTGTCAACTCCAATATTGTCACCAAGATTGGGTTGAAGCCGTGTGCCATAGACCCATTTGAGGTGAAAGTTGCAAATGGAGACAAGTTGAAATGTGAAGAAATTGTCAAGGAAGTGAAGATGAACATACAAAGTGTGAGGATTGTAACCGATCTTCATGTCTTGGCACTTGGAGGTCTGGAGATTGTATTGGGCAACGCTTGGCTTAGAAGTGTTGGAAGAGTGATCAATGATTATGGGAAGATGACCATGTAATTCAAGCTTGGGACCAAGAAGCACATGTGGACAGCTTTGGTACCTAAGGAAGAAAAGCCTTGTGTGGCTTTGATATCCGAGGGTAACTACTTGTTGTGGACTACTTATGAAAAAGATGATCCTATGTTGATGGCCTTGAGTGGGGCCGAATGGAGAGTATGGGACAAGATTAGAGAGGCCACACGCATTGATGCCTGGGCCTTGGAAATTATTGAGCTACTTGATGCCCAAGGTGGAGGAGTGGTCGGTTTCAAGGTTAAAGATGGTCTCATCTATTACAAGGGGTATGTCTATGTCCCTAATGTGCCGAATTTGAGAAAGGAGATTCTTGATCACTTCCATAATAGTAAGGAAGGGGGTCACTCGGGGTGGCTAAGAACCTACATTAGATTGAAACATTTTTTCTATTGGGAATGGCTCAAGAAAGAAGTGAAGAAGATGGTAGCCGAGTGTGACATATGTTAAAAATCCAAGTATGACACAAGGCCACCATCCGGGTTGTTACAACCATTACCAATTCCAAACAAGATTTGGGAGGAATTGTCAATGGATTTCATTGAAGGTTTACCTACAAGTGGGGGTTATGAAGTGATCTTTGTGGTGGTTGACCGACTTAGTAAGTATGCACACTTCATTCCTCTCAAGCATCCATACACGGCCAAGAGTGTGGCCAAAGCCTTCATTGATAATGTAGTGAAGTTGCATGGGTTCCCTAAAAGCATTGTGTCGGATCGAGATAGAGTTTTCATGAGCACATTTTGGAAGGAAATGTTTGAACTACAAGGGAGTAAGTTGAAGGCTAGCTCTTCATACCATCCACAAACCGATGGACAAACCGAAGTTGTCAATCGAACACTTGAACAATATTTGAGATGCTATTGCCATGAGGAACAAAAGACATGGGGAGAGTACCTTACATGGGCTGAGTATTGGTATAACACTTCATTTCATGCATCTATTCAAAGAAGCCCGTTTGAAGTAGTCTATGGGAGGACGCCACCCATGTTGGTGAACTATGAGCATGAGACGGCAAGAACAATGAAGTTGAGCAAGAATTGATGACTAGATTTTGGTCAAGGTCAAGAAAGAGCTCAAGAGGGCTCAAGAGAGAACGAAGAAGTATTATGATGAAGGGAGACGTGTGGTTTCATTTGAGGTAGGCGACTATGTCTACTTAAAATTGCAATCGTATGGCCAAAAGACCTTGAGGAATAAGATGACTATGAAACTCTCCAAGAAATACTATGGGCCTTTCAAAGTGTTGGAAAGGTTGGGGGAGGTGGCTTATAGATTGGAACTTCCTCCATCATCTAAACTTCACCCGGTATTTCATGTGACTTTGTTGAAGAAGAGGATTGGGGACCCGAGCCTTATTGTGGAAGAGCTTCCTAACTTTGATGATGAGGGAAGGATGCTCTTACAACCAAGAGCGGTTCTGGAGTATAGGATAGTGACTCGAGGGAGAACAAGGAGGAAGGTATGGCAAGTATTGATCCAATGGCAAGGGGTGCCGAGGGAGGAAGCATCTTGGGAGGATTATGATGACATGGTGTTGAGGTATCCAAATTTGACCCTTGAGGGCAAGGATGTGCTTAAAGGGAGGGGGAATGTCACAGCCCCCAGGAGATTTGCCCGGGACCACATCTCGACACGACTCATGGAGGGTCAGGACAGTCACATGGCTAGCTTGCTTGCATGCCTTGGCTCAAACCATGATATGCAGCGGGTGACCGTGGAGGTTACTGACCGCGCGCAGACCATGCGTGCAGGCTTGCGCGTGCCCTTGAGCGTGCATCTGCGCGCATGCATGCGCACCCCCACACCATTTAGCGAGGCTAGTGGTGTGCCCCCACAGGCACGTCATCCAGCGCACGGTTCCAGCCCGTGCCTTGCAGAGCAGGCTAGTGGCGTGCCCCCACAGGCATGCCATCCAGCGCACGGCTCCAGCCCGTGCCTTGCAGAGCAGGCTAGTGGCATGCCCACCAGGCATGCCAACCAGCACACGGCTCCAGCCCGTGCCTTGCAGCCCCGTAGCCCAAACCGTCAGCTTGGGCCATGCATGCTCATCACCCAGGCCACTAGCCTGGGCCATGCAGGACCATCGCCCAAGCCACTTGACTGGGCACCACAGCAGCAGCACGGCATCAATCTGTGCCCACCATCAGGCCTAGGCTTGGCACCATGCCATGCCCACCATCAGCAGGCCATGCACAGCGCCATGCCGTGTCCACCACATGACCAACGCGTGGCCTTATGCCACGCCACGCAGCGCGCCGCGGACCAGACCATGAGTAGCCTAGCCGTGGACCATGCACCACCTTAGCCCACCATGGGCCATGCATGCCACGGCCACCATGGCTAAGTTTATCTTTTTTATTATTTAATTTATTTTTATTAAAAGACTTGAATAATTATTATTTCATTGGTTTTATTTATTTTTGCCTAGGGACCTTTTGGGGGTTTCCACTTTGTAAACTCTTTAAATATGACCCTTAGTCATTTGATTATGATCTTTTGGCATTTTGAGTATTGAGTGGTCGGCCATAGAGGCTTGGATTTGGGATTTTCGGTGCACATAGCACTTGGGCTCTTTTGGGGTGCAATTCGTGAATCCCCAAGGAGAGGATCTTCACCGTGCAATTCGTGAATTGGTGTTGGTTCAATTTATCTTAATATATTGAGGTTTCCTTTCAAATTCTTGTGTAATTCGTGAATCAAGATTTGTTTGGTTCCTTGTTTATATTCTTTTCTCTATTTGGTGTTCTTGTGATTTGTGATTGCTTGGATTGGAGTGTGGAGGCCGAATCTCCCCTAGAGGAATTCGGATTTGGAGTATTTTGTGCTAAATCTATTGTTTGCATGTGAATCCTCACATGTGCATGAGATCTCATCAAGTTGTATGAAGAATTCCATCACCCTTAGCAATTTCGGCCAACACCATCATTGGCCCTTTCCACCACCTTCAATTGCCTCAATTCACCAAACCCTAGCCTCCCATCTAGCCATACACGCCTCCCCATCCATTCCCCTAGCCAAAGAAAACACAAAAATCCCTAGATCTCACAAAGAGCCATTCGGCCATAGCCTCTTGGCTTGGCCGAATCCCTAGATCCTAAAAATCCTCACTTCCAATTTTCCCTCCATCATTTGATTGGTCAATTTCCTTGATTGACTCATTCAAATACCACCCTATCACCAAAACACATTTTCCCTAGCCATCATAGTCATTTTCGGGCAACCCTAGCCTCCCCACATCACTAGATCTCAAACCCTATTTTTTAGGAATTTCACAATTCCTAACTTTTAGGATCTCATAAGCTTTCTTGCCCTAGCCGAAATTCCCACCAAAAACCTTTGGCCGAAACCCTCATTCAACCTAGCCCCACTCACTCACTTCTAAACCTAGCCAAGACCACACCCTTCATCAAACCATAGCACCAAGGTGGCGCCTAAGCAATTCAAGGGCCACTAAACGTGCACCATCATCACCTAAGCCTTGATCACCTAGCCCAAACACCACCCACCAATTGACCCTAGCCTCACTTCACCCAAGCTCCCATTGGGCTACACGTGATCTACACCAAGCAAGGAGTCCTATCGGTCACTAGAGGAGCAACAAGGCGAGGATCGGACCCTTAGTGTTTGGAGGCTTGACCGAGGTCCCCAACAGATTTGCTATCGGTACTGTCGATTTGAACTATCCGTGAGTTGCAGATCATTTTGGGCTAGATCTAAGCCAGTTGGAGTCTAATTGCAATGATCAAATGGTGTTGACAAACTATTTTGATCATTCGGGACTCATCCGTATGGTGGAAATTTTGAGATTCGTCATCGGTACTTTCGATCTGAACTATTGATGAGTTGAAGGTCATTTTGGGCTTGATCTATGCCAGTTGGAGTTCAATTACGATGATCAAATAGTGTTGACAAACTACTTGGATCATTCCGGACTCATTTGTACGGTGGGAATGTTGAGATTCGCCATCGGTACCTTCGATCTGAACTGTCAATGAGTTGCAGATCATTTTGGGCTTGATCTATGCCAGTTGAAGTTCAATTACGATGATCAAATAGTGTTTACAAACTATTTGGATCATTTCGGACTCATCCGTATGGTGGGAATTTCGAGATTCACCATCGGTACTTTTGATCTGAACTGTCGATGAGTTGCAGATCATTTTGGGCTTGATCACACCAGTTGGAGTCGTGATGGACTCATTTGTTTTGAGCTTGATCTCAGCCAGTTGGAGTCGTGATGGACTCATTTGTTTTGGGCTTGATCTCAGCCAATTGGAGTCGTGCCAGACTCATTGGTTTTGGGCTTGATGTCAGCTAGTTGGAGTTGTGTAGGACTTATATGTTTTGGGCTTGATCTCAGCCAATTGGAGTCGTGCCAGACTCATTGGTTTTGGGCTTGATGTCAGCCAGTTGGAGTCCAATGTTGCCGGACTCAGTTTATTTGGGCTTGATTTAAGCCAGTTGGGATCGTGAAATTTGATGGAGCAAACTTCAGATCATTGGACGATGTTGATTAACTTGTTATATCAGTAGGTTTTGGTAGTCATACAATTCATGGAGCATAATGTTATTAAGAGGAGAACCGCAACGGATCTCATTGTGGCTTTCTTTGAAAAGCCAGTTGCAAATAACAAAGTGCAGATGAAGAAATTGTTTAACTTCAAAAGGGCAGAAGGTACTTTTGTTGCCTAATAGTATTTGGCGTTGTGGTCAAAAATTTGGGAGGTCATGAGAATGGCTATAAGTAATTCTGAAAAGAAGACAAAGTTGGAGTTTCTTAATGTAAGAGATCTTATCCTAGATGAAGACGTGCGCAGAAGAGATCTGGCAAGATCTCAAGTTTGTTGGTCTTGAATGTTGATAATCAGGACAGAAGCTTGGATTAGTCAAAGTCCAGGAATTGTGGCAAGATAGACAACAAGAGACTGCTAAAATTAGGAGAAAACTGAGAATGATGTTGTGAATATGGTGACTGAAGAAATACATAACGTCGTATTTTTTTGCAGTGCACAATGCTGTTAAAGACAGCTTGAAGACAACAGTCATTCAGGTGTGTTTGCTCAAAAGGCGTGGAAGGTCACGAATGATTCATTAGTCTTGGCTCGTGGTAATGGTCTTGTGAATTAGATGAGAAAGTTAAAGGAAGTCAGTTTTACTTTTTCTCATCTAAATCTGAAGAAATCTTTCTAGACCACGACATGAAGCAAATGTGTGAGAGATGGGAACAGAATGTCAGATGTTCTAAGGATGTCTACACCTAAAGTTGATGATCACATAATTGCCAAGATGATCAGACCTCCTTGGTGGTTACTACCTTAAATTGTATCCTGCTAAATGAAGGTAGTGAACTACGGTATGAAGGAAAAATCTTGCAAGAAGGGAGATTATGCAAGTCGGAGACTGCACACAAGATGGGCACATCGATTGAAGACAGCAACTGGATGATGAATCAGTCGCCCAGATCATAGAAGGAGACCTCAGCAACAAGTTCTTTGATATATGTCAAGGTTCGTGTGAGACCATTGATTCCCAGTGCAGTGGGAGATGTGTTGCCCTATATAGATGTGTTGATTAATGGCATTGTACGTGATGAACTAAAGTTATGCATCACTTTAGTTAGTCTTCTAACTTGAAGACATGAGCTGTAAAATTGCATAGATGATAAGGGATCATGCTGGAGATAGAGGCCGGCATGTTGAGAACCAATTTCCAAGTTCGAGATTGGTGTGATTGTAGGATTATGGAGCCTGGTTTTAAAAGTTGTAAAGGCATCAGGTAGATTGTTCGCTCGGCTGTGGCTCGAGCGAAACTCAATTTGCTCAAGGTGTACATGAGTGCGGACTCATGGACTCAAGCAAAAAGAAGAATCCTAGAGAGTTGAGATTGTGCAGTAAAGCACTTGTAAATCTCATCTGAAGAAAATTCCTTGCAAGCTCCGTGGGTGTAGATGATGCTGAAGCATTTGAAAATGCATTTGGAGAGGCATCTGGACATCCATTTGAAGACGTACCTGCAGATGCATTTGACAGTGGAAATCTCTCATGGCTGACAAGCATTCCAATGAAGGAGTGCAATCATTTGAAGGATGCAACCGTTTGTAGCATCTTAATATGGCACACTTGGGTGGAGGAGGTGATTGTTGGAAACCCCCCAAGTGTGAAATGGCATTTGGGTTTGCAGCCACCCACCCACTCCATAGAAAGTCCATTGTCCATTTTTTGGCAGCAAATATTGACTAAATATTTGTTGCACCGAAAGAAGCCTTCAAGTTTCTCTGTGTGTGTCCCCCAAGGCTTCTCCTATAAAAGGAGATGATTTGTGAAGATGAAAATTATCCTCACTGCAGTGAGAGATCAGGTAGAGGGCTGAGGCCGAAATTTGGGTTATGGAGAAATCCAGAACATAGTGCCATTTGAGAGATAGAAAGATTGTTTATGAGTGTTTGTAATTTTGTACAAATATATTGAAAATATTGAATTTCCACTTCAGTGGACGTAGGCAAGTTGTCGAACCACTTAAATATTATTTCTATCTATTGTGGATGTGATTTCTGGACGGATTTAGGCACAACACCAATTATATATTAGATTAATTTTTATTTTTTTTAATTAAAACAATAAATTCAATGGAGAACTAATAATAATATCATATAATCGGATACTGATAGGAACGATATCATAAGACTAGTGCAGCATATCACATGATTTTCTATTTCCAACATGTCATGTCTAGCCTGAATGTTCACTTAAAGATGATTCTGTGATCTGTAACCCATGCTTATAATTAAAACCATCGCCTACCAATTTTCTTTGAGAGTCGTAAACTGTTTTTGGGAATTTAATTTCCCTGGAGGGAGAAAAACTAGCTAGTGACCTCGCTTTTAATTACGACAACCACCCTACAACTCTATATTAAAACCTCCTAATTAACTATATTAGAATCTTATTTTTATTGGTCGAACGAACCTAAACACCTAATGGTTGTTGACAAAATAGCATACTTGCTCTTTGTTTGGCACCACATCCTTATTTTATCCGTTTGTCTTTTAAACTACATGGTTCCCAAATTCCTGCATAGATACGTATGAAGAAAGTAATTTAAAACCGTTACCAATTTAAACTCTTTTGCCAAAGTGTGCTACTTTAATCTAATTGAAATTCCTGCATAGATACAAGATAATTAAGATGATTAATACTAGTTGAGAAAAATATAGAGACCTTATATAGCAAGCTAGCTAGCTAGTAGAGTATCATGTACGTTTACAATAATTCCTTGCTTTTATAATTCATGTAATTGCACAGTAGAAATGAAATCAAGAGTGAAAGAAATTAAAAAAAATTAAAACGTGATTTTATCTGCACAAGATGAACATCAGAAAACTGGAAAATACCAAGACACCAAATGCCATACACAACGTGTCTAATGTCCCTTCCGTTCTCAGCTTTCTCGCTTTTCTCTCTCTCTTTCTCTCCAAATAATCCTGGTACCTTTTCCCTCCCTCCTCCTCTGCCCTCCTTCTCTTCCCTCCCTTTTTGCCCTCCAACACCCTCCCAAGTATGGCCAAACTGTCCTTCCCGTTCAAATGCTTCCCATCCATGTTTTCCACCTGCAAGCTTACCTCCCTCAACTGCACCTCCCCTCCCTCCGACCCGCCGCAAGTTACCACAATCCCGTACTGTACGAACTCCCACGAGGATCCTCTTTCACCAGTCAGGATCGTCGCGAAACGTACTTGTATCTCTCCGCTCAGCCAGTGCCGCTGAACCGACACTGCCTTGTGGCTCGATAGGTTCACCGCCCGCCGTCCAATCGGTTCGATCATAATCCAGCTCAGCGCAAGGTCCTTCTCGAGCTCTAGGCAGGCGTCCTCGCAGTCCGGGAACCGTATTGGCGTTGAGACCACGTCTTTTGGGTCCAGAAGGTCGAGCCGAAACGGCGAGCACCGGAACCAGCCGGACACGGTCTCGGTCTCGATGACCTTGCAGAAAACGAGCTTTCCTTTGTAGTAAAGATCGACGGCAGAGATCAGCTCGGTCGGACTGTCGGGCTTAAGCGGGGAGTCGGCTGTGGGGGTGGGATCGGAATTGGTGAGAAGCGGAAAGGAGTCGGTGAAGAAGGAGCGGGACCCGTTGGGGAACGTGGAGATGAGGTGGAGGAGAAGTGGCGTGTTGGTTGAGGGCCACGTGGAGTGGCATATGTTTGTCCAGAGCATATCCTGATTGCAAAGGGTGTAGAGCTGGGAGGATGTACAGGCGACGGAGGCTAAGGTGGGCCCGTCTAGGCGGGTCAACAGATGAGTTTGAATAATTTCAGGATGGATGGAGGAGATTGTGGTGGCGCCGCCTTCATCTACGGTGACGGTGGTGGAGGAGATGGTGGGTGGCGTTGGAGTAGTATTGGAGGAGGGAGCCATATTGTATGTAATCACGTAGCTTTGCTTTGCTTTACACAGTTTGGTGAGGGAGAGGTTTATCATGCGTCAAGGCTTTATATAGGAAGGAACGATGCTGCGAGAGACTAGAGTACTGCTATTTTGGTTTGGTTTATTTTGTCTAGACGTGAATGCCCCCCAATTTTGCAATAATCACCATCCACTACTAGTCCCAATTAAGTTAGTTGACTGCAGCTGGTCATTGTTAATACGGTTTGACTTTTAATAATAATAAAAAAAATTTTAAATCCAGTTTTATTGCATCTGACTTTCCTTCTACTTCGTTAATATATATATATATATATATGGAAAATTCTATTTGTAGTCATTACTTGGAGACTGTATAAGCAGACTTTTTATTAAATGAGAATAAATATTATTTTATGAGAAATATTTTTATAATTTTAAAATATTTTAAAAATAAAATTACCTAAGTCTGAATTGCAGTCCCAATTTAAGGATTGTATGTAGCATTGCTATATATGTATGTATAATGTTTTAGACTTCATATATTTAATAATTGTCTGCAATAATGTATACTATAATACTATTACCATTTATTTAACATCAAGATTGAGATTGGTTAATACTACAATCTTATAATATAATGAGTTATATGATTCCATGCATATCTTCATGATAGGAATAATATCATGTAGAGTACTTGAGTTGAGGCTTTCTATTAATATATTCCTTTCCGATTGGGATTGGGTAATAAATAAATAATATATCTTTGACCAAACAAGTACGCGCTAATATATATATTTAATTAGGAGAAAGAGCCAATTCTAGGTTCAAGCTTTACATCATATATAAGATCATGATATTAAATCAAGACATGTATGTATCTGTGTGTATTTTTATATATATAAAGTGGCTATCTAACGGAATTTTATTGGTTTAACGGTTTTTGTTATTTTACCGTTAAAACCGTTAGTTACATGAATAAATTAAAGTGGCTCTCTCTCTTCTTAAAAGTTCTTAATTTTTTAATCTCTCTCTCCCTAATCACTTATGAATAAATTCATAATTATTAAAATTCATGCAGCATGCATGATCCTATAACCTATGCACTGATGATCATTTATTTATGAGGTATATTAGATATATATATATATATATTCTATTATATATATCTATATAAATTATATAAATATATATTCTATATTCTATTATATATATATATATGATATTTTATATAATTTATAATTTATATATAAATTTATTTATGTGATTTAAAATTTTTATTTATTCATTATATAAATAAAGAGAAATGTAAAATAATTAAGTTTAAATCTATTTACCAACTACATTTATGAATATAATTATCCTAATAAAATATTATTTATTTATCAATTTAAATTCATTATGAAAATTAAAATCAAATAATAATATCTTATAAAAATCTTAGTATTTTATTTCTTTATAAAAATTATGTTACTTTTTAAAAATAATCTTTATTAAACTAAGAAAATGTGCTATGCACGTTCCTTTACTGTTAACAGTTTATCTCCTGTACTGCACATATTTGGTTCAATGTTTTTTTTTTTAATTCTAAATGATTTAAAACTGATTTAAGTCTATCTTACTATTTGATGTTAGAATTGATATATATATATATATATATTTTTAAAAGCATTATATTATTATTCAAAATTTTTTTCTTAATAAAAATAATATTTCTATACACTGGACGAAGAGTACTGCTAGTATNTTTCTCTCCAAATAATCCTGGTACCTTTTCCCTCCCTCCTCCTCTGCCCTCCTTCTCTTCCCTCCCTTTTTGCCCTCCAACACCCTCCCAAGTATGGCCAAACTGTCCTTCCCGTTCAAATGCTTCCCATCCATGTTTTCCACCTGCAAGCTTACCTCCCTCAACTGCACCTCCCCTCCCTCCGACCCGCCGCAAGTTACCACAATCCCGTACTGTACGAACTCCCACGAGGATCCTCTTTCACCAGTCAGGATCGTCGCGAAACGTACTTGTATCTCTCCGCTCAGCCAGTGCCGCTGAACCGACACTGCCTTGTGGCTCGATAGGTTCACCGCCCGCCGTCCAATCGGTTCGATCATAATCCAGCTCAGCGCAAGGTCCTTCTCGAGCTCTAGGCAGGCGTCCTCGCAGTCCGGGAACCGTATTGGCGTTGAGACCACGTCTTTTGGGTCCAGAAGGTCGAGCCGAAACGGCGAGCACCGGAACCAGCCGGACACGGTCTCGGTCTCGATGACCTTGCAGAAAACGAGCTTTCCTTTGTAGTAAAGATCGACGGCAGAGATCAGCTCGGTCGGACTGTCGGGCTTAAGCGGGGAGTCGGCTGTGGGGGTGGGATCGGAATTGGTGAGAAGCGGAAAGGAGTCGGTGAAGAAGGAGCGGGACCCGTTGGGGAACGTGGAGATGAGGTGGAGGAGAAGTGGCGTGTTGGTTGAGGGCCACGTGGAGTGGCATATGTTTGTCCAGAGCATATCCTGATTGCAAAGGGTGTAGAGCTGGGAGGATGTACAGGCGACGGAGGCTAAGGTGGGCCCGTCTAGGCGGGTCAACAGATGAGTTTGAATAATTTCAGGATGGATGGAGGAGATTGTGGTGGCGCCGCCTTCATCTACGGTGACGGTGGTGGAGGAGATGGTGGGTGGCGTTGGAGTAGTATTGGAGGAGGGAGCCATATTGTATGTAATCACGTAGCTTTGCTTTGCTTTACACAGTTTGGTGAGGGAGAGGTTTATCATGCGTCAAGGCTTTATATAGGAAGGAACGATGCTGCGAGAGACTAGAGTACTGCTATTTTGGTTTGGTTTATTTTGTCTAGACGTGAATGCCCCCCAATTTTGCAATAATCACCATCCACTACTAGTCCCAATTAAGTTAGTTGACTGCAGCTGGTCATTGTTAATACGGTTTGACTTTTAATAATAATAAAAAAAATTTTAAATCCAGTTTTATTGCATCTGACTTTCCTTCTACTTCGTTAATATATATATATATATATATATGGAAAATTCTATTTGTAGTCATTACTTGGAGACTGTATAAGCAGACTTTTTATTAAATGAGAATAAATATTATTTTATGAGAAATATTTTTATAATTTTAAAATATTTTAAAAATAAAATTACCTAAGTCTGAATTGCAGTCCCAATTTAAGGATTGTATGTAGCATTGCTATATATGTATGTATAATGTTTTAGACTTCATATATTTAATAATTGTCTGCAATAATGTATACTATAATACTATTACCATTTATTTAACATGAAGATTGAGATTGGTTAATACTACAATCTTATAATATAATGAGTTATATGATTCCATGCATATCTTCATGATAGGAATAATATCATGTAGAGTACTTGAGTTGAGGCTTTCTATTAATATATTCCTTTCCGATTGGGATTGGGTAATAAATAAATAATATATCTTTGACCAAACAAGTACGCGCTAATATATATATTTAATTAGGAGAAAGAGCCAATTCTAGGTTCAAGCTTTACATCATATATAAGATCATGATATTAAATCAAGACATGTATGTATCTGTGTGTATTTTTATATATATAAAGTGGCTATCTAACGGAATTTTATTGGTTTAACGGTTTTTGTTATTTTACCGTTAAAACCGTTAGTTACATGAATAAATTAAAGTGGCTCTCTCTCTTCTTAAAAGTTCTTAATTTTTTAATCTCTCTCTCCCTAATCACTTATGAATAAATTCATAATTATTAAAATTCATGCAGCATGCATGATCCTGTAACCTATGCATTGATGATCATTTATTTAGGAGGTATATTAGATATATATATATATTCTATTATATATATCTATATAAATAATATAAATATATATTCTATATTCTATTATATATATATATGATATTTTATATAAATTATAATTTATTTTATATATAAATTTATTTATGTGATTTAAAATTTTTATTTATTCATTATATAAATAAAGAGAAATGTAAAATAATTAAGTTTAAATCTATTTACCAACTACATTTATGAATATAATTATCCTAATAAAATATTATTTATTTATCAATTTAAATTCATTATGAAATATTAAAATCAAATAATAATATCTTATAAAAATCTTAGTATTTTATTTCTTTATAAAAATTATGTTACTTTTTAAAAATAATGGCTTTATTAAACTAAGAAAATGTGCTATGCACGTTCCTTTACTGTTAACAGTTTATCTCCTGTACTGCACATATTTGGTTCAATGTTTTTTTTTTTAATTCTAAATGATTTAAAACTGATTTAAGTCTATCTTACTATTTGATGTTAGAATTGATATATATATATATATATATATATATTTTTAAAAGCATTATATTATTATTCAAAATTTTTTTCTTAATAAAAATAATATTTCTATACACTGGACGAAGAGTACTGCTAGTGTATATATATATATATATATATATATATATATATATATATATATATATAGAGAGAGAGAGAGAGAGAGAGAGAGAAAAAGAAGGCAAATGTCATAATTGTCGGTCTAGCTACCGGCCGATGGATCAATTTTCACAAGTTCATTTCAGGGTAAATATTTGTCTTTTAAAACGTATTTTTCTGGCCGGGTGTTATTTTCAGGGTAATCAGTCATTTTCTTTGATCTATAACACGTACGGGTCGAATACAATTCTTTAGCAATTAAGCAAACGATCGATTACTTGATCGACCGCTGGGTCAGAGTCAAATATATTATGAAGTAATACTTCCAAAAACGAGACTAGGTGACAAATATATAATACAAATATAGCAGCATATCATATATACTAGTAGAAGCAAAACGTCCAAGGGACGTTTTCTGCAATTGCTCCAAATAGAACAGCGTCTTCTGCAATTGCTCCAAATAAAATAGCTGTCAATCGTCCTGTATTATCATCTATCTCAACATAGGCTCGACAACTGGAACAAATAAAAGTAAAATTGTCAATTTTAATGATCTATTCATATGAAGAAATTATTATATCAGAAGTTATAAATCAAAATATGAAGGAAACATATATACCGTGGTTGTGCGATTCTGGAGTTCTTGTAAATAATATAGTTAGTGAAGAATTCATCAATATTAAACCGCTAACCTTATTTTTCAACAAAAATAGTGGCCAGCTTTTTAGATCAGACAAGCACCGCAAGTTTTTTCAGGTTTTCTGTAGCTGTCAGGCGCCGCAGAGCTATGATGCTACATCTTCTTGTCTTTTGTAAAGAGACGCTTCACGAGAGATGCCGTGAAGCAATAGAGGTGCTTAGTCATAATTTTCTCTATAAAAGAAATATTCAGCTCATCTTCATTTGTATCCCATCTTCTTTACTTTTCAGTAATTAGTCTGCATTCTTACTCTGCAATCTCTCTCTGCATTCTTACTCTACAATGGCCTAGCAATCTTCTCGTAACCAATACATGAGGTATTCTACACCATTTTCACCAGTTGTTTCTACTTCTGCTGTAGGTTCTATAGTACAATACAATAATGATTTGGCTAATAAGTCAGATGTTGAAGCAATCTACGAGCTTGTAAATCTCGGTACCCATTACTCTTCAGCTATTTATGCATTTTCTCAGCGACTACAATCCAAACCTTATGATTTGGACAAACTCAATAAGAAAATTTCTATCCTTCAGCGACTTCTTCAGGAGTCTCAGATGAAGATAGAAGCAATAAAGCAAGAGAATAGGAAATTAAAATTCTTGCTTAATTCTTCTTTTAGATTGCCTACTCCTTTAGACAGAGATGCTACGCAAATTTTAGAGGAGCAAGATCGTTTGAAGAATGAGGCGAAGAGCCTCAAATTTCTATAATTTTGTTTTGAGATAATAAAATAATATCTCACAAATATTTATATTGTGTATCTATCTTCTGGTAGATATTCTGTGTGCTCTATTTTATATTTGGTAGCTAAAATCATATTCTGCGCAGATGAGGGTTGCATTCACTTCTACGTTTAAAGTGAAAACTAATAGATCTAAACGAATAGATATAGATCTGTCAATACACAACAAAAATACATGTTCAACACCCAAAAAAATCAATTTTTTTTTCTCTTTCAAAAAATCAACTCGGAGATGAAAATAAAAGAAAGATGACTTAGAAAATAGAAAAATAAAATAGAAGGAAGCAGTTTTGATGGTTTTGCTTTGCCTTTTGTGGTTTAGAGGGTGCAAAAGTAGTTTTGTTGTTCTGGTGAATACCTTGAATTGTAGAAAACTCGTACAGCTTTCTACGTTTAAAGTGAAAACTAATAGATGTAAACGAATAGATATAGATCTGTCAATACACAACAAAAATACATGTTCAACACCCAAAAAAATCAATTTTTTTTTTTTTTCAAAAAATCAACTCGGAGATGAAAATAAAAGAAAGATGACTTAGAAAATAGAAAAATAAAAATAGAAGGAAGCAGTTTTGATGGTTTTGCTTTGCCTTTTGTGGTTTAGAGGGTGCAAAAGTGGTTTTGTTGTTCTGGTGAATACCTTGAATTGCAGCAAAACTCGTACAGCTTTCCTCCGCTTAGCAAAGGTCACCTGCGTGTTGATCTTGTTCTCGATCCTCAACATGAACATAGATCTAAACGAATAGATATAGATCTGTCAATACACAACAAAAATACATGTTCAACACCCAAAAAAATCAATTTTTTTAGAAAGTGAAGATGAAAGTCTGAAAGAAAAAAAAACTTGAATCAAAAAGAAAAAAAACATATGAACACAGATAGAAAAAAAATTTGTTATGTGGATCTGAAAAATAGAAATCAAACGAAAGGAAAAAAGAAACTCGAATAAATTTTTTACAAACAGATCTGAAACGGTGAGAGGGGAAGAAAAGAGAAGCGGAGAGCACGGGGAGAGAGAGAAAAGAAGAAAGAAGAACGGGAGAGAAAAGAAAAACGCAGGGGAAGAAAAAAGAAAGAAAGAAGAAGAAATAATTATCTTTACTGTGCATTTTAAATTTTTTATTATTATCTTTACTGTGCAGTCACGGAAATTCGTCGATTTATAGAATTTTTTATTATATTTACTGTGCATAATTACTGTGTAGTCACGGAAATTCGTCGATTTATAGAATTTTTTATTATATTTACTGTGCATAATTACTGTGTATTGACGGAAATTTTTGACAAATTATTATTTTACTGTGCATAATTACTGTGTATTGATGGAAATTTTTGACGAATTATTATTTTACTATGCATCGTTACTGTGTAGTCACGGAAATTCGTCGATTTATAGAATTTTTTATTATATTTACTGTGCATAATTACTGTGTATTGACGAAAATTTTCGACGAATTATTATTTTACTGTGCACCGTTACTGTGTAGTCACGGAAATTCAAAATTTTCGACGATTTATAGAATTTTTTATTATATTTACTGTGCATTTTGAATTTTTTATTATTATATTTACTGTGCATTGAATTTTTTATTATATATTTATTGTGCACATTAACGAAATATTATTATATTTACTGTGCATTTGAATTTTTTATTATATATTTACTGTGCACATTAACGAAATAAAAACGGAATGTTACTGTGCAAAATGGGATTACGGAAACGGAACGACAATTTAACTGTAATTTATTGTACTTAGCGCATATACACTTATTATAATAGATAGATATAGTGCATATTCTGTGTTTGCAATAAAAAAAAGTAATTTTATATTATAAATTAGAAAATTGCCATCACCACTAGGTCTGTGCAAGAAATCTAATAAGTTGATGAACCCGTAAGACCTGTATAAATATGATCTGATAAAGTCGGGTTAACATTAAAATCGGTTAAAAAAGCATTTGACCTGATGAATGTCGGGCCGTAATTTGAAACCCGCATAACTGTTTTTTAATCTTCTCTCACTTTTGCAACAAACTGTAACCCCTCCCCGTCTTCTCCTTCTTGTTTGTGCTCTGTATAGGACTCTCACCTTGCCTCCTGGTGACATTAAAGTACAAAACAAGCAAGCAAAGTACCTTATCGGCATTGAGTGGGCGTGATTGAGTGGCCAGCTTCCAGAGCAAAATCGCCAGCAAAAGAGGTTGGAGGGGGAGAGGGAGTTTCAGAATCCATCTCTTGTGCGATTGAGTGGGTGTGGTTGTGCTTCGACGTGGGTGTGAGCGGAGCGAGTCTTTACTGGTCAAAACCGATGCTCGATTGAGTACGAAACCCATGCGTATGAAACCCTTAGTCCATCCCTTGCATGATTGAGTGGGTGTGGGCCTTGTTATACTTGGACGTGGGCGTGAGCAGAGTGAGGCCTTGCCCGTCAAAACCCATGCTCAATTGAGTATGAAATCCGTGCGGTTTCTAATACTAGAATATTACGAGACTCATGGAGAGAGATCGAAAAAGAGTAAAGGAGGGACCCTGAGGTTTTGAAGAGATGATATCAAAGCAGGAGGAGAGATTTTTTTTTTTCCTTTAAATATTGACTGAATTTGTCTGGGGTTTTTTTTTTTTTTCCATGTATGGTGGTGTTCAAGAAAATCTTATCGCATTCTTATTCTTGGAGAATCTCTCTTTGAAACTAATCACAGATCGGAGGGACCTTTAGGTTCTGAAGAGATGAAATCAAAGCAGGAGGAAAGATGTTTTTTTTTTCAAGTTTTTTTTTTTTTTTCCTTTGAATATTGACCGACTTTGTTTGGGTTTTTTTTTTTTCCCATGTATGGTGGTGTTCAAGAAAATCCTATCGCATTATTCTTCTTAGAGAATCGGCCTCTCTAAATCTGAAGTCGGATCCAACTCGACCCGAGTGATACGGTTCGGACCGGGTCGATTTGGATCCCTTTTAAGATCAAGCCGGTTCGGGTCGGTCCCAAACCCAGCTCAGATTGATCGGATTGTAGGCCTAATCACCACGAAGAGATTCTATAAAATTAAATTTACAAATTGATATGATTTTATATGATACGTTAGATTTATTTTATAATATAATTATAATTTATTTTTATAAAATCTATTTTGTGGTTAAAGTATTTCTTATAAACTAAACTATATATTAATGAGTAATGCTAAGTACAAACCTAAGATACAAGCTGCTTTTATAAAAAAGTAGGTTTTACTGATAAAAAAATAATTTTTTATACCTTTTTTAAGCTAGAGTCCACGTTTTTACCAAACCTTGTGCGTGCCTTATCTATATGAGGAATCATTTCTCTAGACTAATATACCAAGTACTAGATGAATTTGGGCTTTGAAGCGAGAAAAGGCTGCATATATGCATGCATGTCCCAATATTCTTCGAAAAGTAGAGTCTGCGTCAAAATGGTTGCATGTAACGTACGTTTTCACCGAAGCCTTCAAGTTCTACAATGAAAAGAGAAATTTAATTGACCAGCTGAATTCACATCCAAAAAAGATAGTTGAACGATCGATCCACTTGAGAGTGGCCGGTGGAGTACTATAAGATTGTGGCGGATTCATTGGATAGCGACGACGACCCATTATATATATATATATTATTATTCGGTGACGCTGATGTGTTTTCCACTTTCTTAAGAATTAGGATGAGCAGTTGAAGTACTGACCTAAGCAAGAGATAACCATTATCTTTGCTTGAAGGCCGAAAGTCTGATCTCAATACTAGTGCTTGCGCGCAGGCCAGAATCTGGTTGCATGTTCTCAGCTGCAATTAATTAGTTGCTTGGTGCCAAGCAACTAATTAATTAGGATGGATCATGCAAAATTAATCTTGCATCGGATGAGAACATTATAGGGCATTTAATAATTTTAATGGAGCTTTGTTGTACATAAGCCCACACACATGATGTGCACACTACACATTTTTTTTTTTTTTTTAAATTATTTTTGACTTTATTCTTCTTAAACTAATTAAATTCTTATACTCATTATCCATATACCAAACATTTGGTAAAAGAAAAAAATAAAAAAAGTGTGGTGTGTGATTTTTCTTGCGTAAATGATGATCATGTGCTGTTTAATTGGCTACGTACTGATCATGAGGCTCCACATATTTGCAAATTAAAAGAGTATTTTTTATAAGTTGCCGAACAATTTTTAATTTTAATGGTTGATAAATACTAAATTAAATGGTATGTGGTTGTGGGTAATTAAAAATAGAAAATATTGTTGATGCGAAAAAAAAGTGAATCGAACTTGGAGTACTGCATATAATATGTTATGGGCAAATGAATATTAGTTTTAGCTCGGTCATGTCATGCATGATATAATAATATTGCTCACTCGGTGATTATGGGAAGGTCAAGATCCCATATATCTTTCATTAGCCAGAGTATTAGATCCTTAATTGTCGAGATCATATGTGAAATCCTAATAATAAAAGTTATTTAACGTTAGTGCATGTACCTTTTTTTCGCGAAAAAAAGAAGCATCGATCATGTATAACGCCTGCATTATAAACTACTAATATATATATATATATATGTAGATTAGTTCTTATTTTACATATTTATTTAAAGTCGAAAAAAGGTGCAACTAATGAAATGATCATAAATATTGAAGTCGGATTCCTTGTTTTTGTCGCCATTCATATTGGGTAAGCTGACTAGATCTACATAGGTACGTACGTACTCGATGACAAAAAAACATAAATTAAGAGTTATACTATAAGTAAAGTCGCGTATTAATTTATGTATCAATACTGATTTTATTATACTTAAAATTTAAATTAACACTGTTTTTAATAAAATTTACTTTTTGATCAATTACAATATATTAATACACAATTATACTTGTAACTAGATTTTTCTTAAAATGAATGCTGGATACTTAGGCTGAAAAATGTAATCACAAACAAGAACGAAAAGCCAGCCCGATGATCGATACACACCGGAGGCCGTCATGCCAAGATCTGTTTTTCGAGTCAAAGATCGATCTTCGACAACTAAACCATTTGAGAATTGATCAGAAGACTCTCAATCAATAATTACACATCATCTTTATATATTCGTTCTCTCTCTCTCTCTCAAAATCATGATATCATATTAGTGGATGAATCGTGAAAATTTAATTAGACTATAATATATATCCCTTATATTAATCTTGAAAAAATCTCACTATCGAGTAGCTGTAATACTACAGTTCATGCTTCCATTATGGGTCAAATGTTCAGACTTTCGATTCCATGGCAGCTTGCAGATGCTGCTTAGGTGTGCATGGTACTTCATCAGTACTGCATGAATTAATGCTAAATTTTAAGCCTATATATATTTATATAGCTTCCTAAATTTATAAGTGACAAAGTATATATATTGCATTGCCAAGAACATTGATGCATGTGTAAGACCTTTGTGTGCGCAGTTTGTAAAATTAACAAAGCTATATATATATATATATATATCCAAAGATAAAATAAAATAACACAACGATTAGAATTGGCCTATTTATAATGTCCCATCCTTCATTTCTTCGTTAACATGCCCCAAAGTCAATTCTTTCTCACCTACTTTCGCTAAGCTATTGATTTTTTTGTGGAAATATATTATATATAACATTCTTGTTGCTTTCACAAAGCTACGCTGTGGTCCTGTGGATAATGACGCTAGCTAGCATTCCCGTTTTCCAGTTCATCGTCGAGTTCTTGCAGCTGCCCACCCATCAATTTGCCAAGGGCCATTCTAATTGACGATCGGTTCAATTTGTTAGGTCGTTTTATTTTATTTTATGATTTTTAATTTCTGCAAGTAAAAAATAAAAAGGTGGCCGGAAAGATAAGATCGAGGCCGAGACTCTGATCACCATAAAATTAAGCATCCGTACGTATAAGGAACACTTCAAATTCATGACCACTTATTCATCAAATTAATTAATCAATTAATCAACCTAGTGGATATTTTTCTTGCGTAGAATTATCACAAAGCGGCTATTATTTTGACTTCTTTCTCGCTCTTTAGCTTTTTTCTTGTTTTTTTGCGAAAAAATATTGTGACTAAATTCCGGCTGTTAGGTGGGTTCGTGTGTGATTACGTACAATGAAAAATTGAAAATTGTATATATGGCCCTATAGATGTTTGTGTGTGAATACAATGCAAAATTGTACGGCCCTAGCTATAAATAAAATGTGATGTCAATCTTCTACAGATCAACTACAACTAACTTCAATTAATATTAATTTGGAAGAAAGAAAAAATAACATACAACTTGTTGCTTTCAATGAGCGCATCCAAGGTCTTGATCTTAGCCCTTTTGAGTTCTAAATTAAGCAACTTGGATATATATATATATATATACACACACATTAGGGAACGTCCCGGATGCGTTAGTCTTGGAGTGCATCTGACATAATGATTTAAATAAATAAATAAGTGAAAAAGTTAGTAGTTTATAATTTGTATGGAAAAAGAAAATACAAGGTTAAAGAAATGTAAAAAATAAAGATAAAAAAATATAAACTTTAGCAAAGTATGAGCATTGGTTTGCATCAATATTAGATTATCTATTTACTCTATATATAATAATAAAAAAATCTTATTAATTTAATAATTTTTTTTAATTTTTAATTTTATTACATTTTATAGTTCTACTAATTAAAATATTTACAATAATTATATATATTCTAATCAAATTAATAATATTAAATATTAATATTAATAATAATTTATTCTAATTAAATTAATAATTAATATTATATATTGAGTGTTTTAAGTATTTTATTAGTTAAATTTACTTAAAGTTGAATTTTACAATGAAAATGCTCTAAATTGTTTTTGTTCTAAGGAGTAAAATCATTTTAGTCTTTGAATTTAAAAAATTGAAACAAAAAGAAAGAAAAATGAGTATACAACAAAAAGGACATGAAAAGAGACGTTAATTCATGTGCACCGCGGGGCTATTTATAAGAGCCTTTTGGTAAAACATGATTTTTTATTAAATTCTATAAGGGAGCTATCCGTCAAATGGTCAAGGGTCTTAAGGACTTTTTGGTAAAACATGATCCTTCATTAAATTCTACAAGAGAACTACACGTCAAATAATTAAGGGTTTTAAGAACCTTTTGGTAAAACAGGACTTAACGGAAAAATAATAAAAGTTACTATATATTCACAATTAGATAGCCATTTATTACAAGAGAATATATATATAGAGTATGACCGAGTACTTTTTTTATATGATATCATGAATATTTGCCCCCATCAAAATCAGAGACCTTTCAAATAGACTGCTTGATCGAGCTTTTCCAAATCTTTCGTTGGCAAGTCTAGACACGGTACCGGCTTACCGTGATTAGTCATTAACAGTACTCATTTTGCTGGGATGATAAGTAACTGTGCTGTCTAATTTATGAATTTAGGTGGCTTAATTCCATAAGTTGAGTGAGAGGTTGATTTGGGCTTGGGGGAATACATTTTGGATGAAGTGTGATGGTAATTCCTTTTTTTTCTTAATTAAAAGAAAAAGGGTTGAATCAATATATAACGTATAGAAACTTGGATTCGAAAGCATGCAGTCTTCCAATCCTATTGACCCATTTGACTCCCTTGGTACTGTAATCTGTGGGATCTTATACAAGCACTGTTTTATAGGTAATGCTTCCCCTCCCACATTGACATTTTAGTATGGTATCAAGGGTCGAGGTTCCATTTGCAACTTTGATATATACGTCGAGAATTAACATTTGAGAAGAATGAATCACCTCCTGGCTTGTACATGAAACGTACGAGGAAATGCTATGAACTGTTTAAATGTTGGCATCAACCCGGTTTCACAGGCCTTTCCGCAGCTTCTTAGGAGTGCTTAAGCTTTTGAAAAAGCTGCCAAAGGCTACCTCGTTGCGTGCCCTTTGTTAACCAAATGCCGGTTCAAAGTTTTTTCATCGAGAGTGATATTAGATACAATATCTTCAGAGTGTACAAATCGAGTCCACGTATTTTTTATGAAAAAAAAAATCAGATTTACTGTTACATTATTATTATTATTTTATTATTATTATTATTATTTTAAATGAGTAATAGATTTATCTACTTTTTTTCAAAATAAAAACGTTAGGCTTACACGTGCACCCAAGACTAAATATTATTTCTCTTCCATCATCAATTTCGTGAAATGGGTCCGATTAATTTTGTTGTGGCTTTTGAAGAAGCACACCAAGGCCGGAAATTTGTGATAGCGCGGCTCAAAGTTCATGTACTTCGATATATAGTTTTGGAAAGGAAGAATAACCATTGTCTTAACTAGGCGACTGAATATCATTGATATGCTTTTTGGCAGATAAAATCATCCACATAGGGAACTTGCCGGACTAGAAGCCGATGCACATTTGGTACAGCCAGCCGATCGATGTTATCAATTGTGAGTGCTCACATGAATTTTTCATTTCTTTGAAAGGTTAACCTGATGATCAGTTGGTTCTGAATCCTTTTGACAAGAGATAAGCATAGAGGAGTTCATTCCATGTGTCTGGCACTCCAGGTAGGCACCAATGGCTGCAGTCTTGTGGAGCTAGAGCTGGAGTCCCTGGCTCACGATTCTTTGAGGGGTGACCATCTTTCCTAAATTCTGTTAGATAGGTGATGTTTAAGTACTGGATCATCTTGCTCTTTCCATTGTTCATCTGTTTGATTACATTGGAAATAAATACATTATTCAATGGTTCAGCTTCCAGCATTGTGCGGTTTGTTTCTGGTTCTGTGTTGTTATCGCATAAACCCCCACCATCCCATGTGCCATTCCTGCAAAAATTGAACACACGAGACAGGTTCAAGTACTCAGGGCTCGTGATCAAGTACTGTGCAATCAAGGGCAGCGCCTTGGGGCTGTGTGAAAGTAGTAGTACTGGTGAATATTGTCACTTGAACCATACACAAATAAAATTTATTCTTTGTTACTTTTACGGGACTTGCCTGAAATGCACAGGGGAATAGCTACGAAAGAATGTATGACTCCTTTCAGGATCTAAATTTTGTAATGCCCAAGATTTCCATGTTTGTAGAGACCTCCAGAATGCTTCCATCACCTCCATTGTCATGTCAACTTTGCCTCCTTCCTGAAAATAGCAGCCCCTGAAAACGCAATAGTTAGTGTAGGCCAGAAACAGTTATTAGCTGCACTAGTCTCTGATTTACTACGTACAGCATTTAGCTACATATAACAAAGGATGGCGAAAACTGTAGAGAAATTAGGTTTTTAATATCAATATATATGTATTAGATTATATGGAGGCTCTTAAGTACGTACATCTTTACAGTTTTGTCTTCGTTCCACCAATGTCCAGCATTAAAAACTAGAACATCTGCTCCTGACCACTGTTTGGAGTACCAGTGCAACTCGTCAACCCGGACGGTGGTCCGGACCTGGTCCGATGAGTTCCGAGGTGGGCGGCCTATGACAACAAGAAAAGGTGCCCTGTAGTATTCGACTGTGAGGTTGTAATCATGGAACCGCATGGAGAGGAAGCCCTTGTGTTTTGTTACGGGATTTCCATTTACTTCATATATTCTGGATTTGTTGGAGACTGCATCTGCAAGCATGCACAGCAAAGACTCCCATTGGTTTCTTCCAATAGAATCTCCGGCAAACACTATACGCCCATTTCTGCTTCGTTCCAAGAGCTCGCTTGCATTAAATCTATGATTTGGGGGAAAAAAAAAAAACAAGTTCTTTTTTGTTTTAGAAATTACTAATGAAAATTTCCTTAAATTTTCAGAAGAAAAAGCAAACTAATTGAAAATTTCCTTAACCGTTCGAAGAAGCAAACTAAAAGAAAACATCCTATTTTCCAAAACAAAATAAATTAAATTAGATCTTTTTCTTTTTTTGTAATTTTGGTTTTGTCCTTCAAGAAAGCTAAAAAAAAAACAAAACTATTTCTCAAAGAACTCAACCAAACAATAATATCGTGTCTTTCGCAATTACAAAGGATAAGGAAGGAAGGAGATTTTCTTGCCAATTTAGGTGGATTCGGGGATGGTGTATTATCAAGTAGTTGATATGTGGTTAGGCGATCCATGAATGTGCATCCTTTTGCAATTGAAGGGGAACTATAAAAGATGGAATTTTTTTCCAGCAAGTTACGGTACCTAGTTTTAAAAAGATCAACTACACGATGTGGCGAGGTTATAAAGCAGTTAACATGACACCATTCACAAAACAAAATGATCTTAACTATTTTCTGAAAGAGAAGGGTAAAACCCCACTAATTATATGGTTCTGAAGTTATCGTTCCCACATTTTCAGGGATTCAGCTAACAAAGATTTCCAATAATATCAAATCAAGGATTAATATCCATTAATTCCATCCATGGCATGCATGAACAGATGTAGAGAAACTCCATTGTACTCTCAAACCATTACCTTGGAAGATCACAGCCCTCTGGTTGCCACCTCCAATTGCGGTAATCTTCGTCTTTCCGGCCATTTTGACCGCACCGGAAGCCGGGATCAAGAAACGGGCAGTTCTCAGTGTATGATCGAAGCCGGTAGCTTTCATCCCGAACCCATCTGCCATTAGAATAATCGCAAGCCTCTAGCGATGGCTTTTTGTTTGGTAGGATTTGCGAAAAAAAACCAATACGAAGAATGGACTGAGAATTAAGAGGGATTACAAAACTAAAAATAACAACGGAAGAGATTAGAAGAAAGAGAAAAGGAAGTGCACATTTAAGTTCTCTTTTGGTTAGGATGGGGAATAGGAGAAGCTGGAGCTTTTGTGCTATGGTTAATTCCCGAGAGGGTTGAAGATCCATAAGAAAAGGAATTAAGGAGTTGAAGAGGTCATTAGAGAGAGAGAGAGAGAGAGAGAGAGAGAGCGAGAGAGAGTTTAGGCAGTTGTATGCATGAGCTGGTCAATAATGAAGTGAAATTAAAAGAGGTTCGATCGTGATCAGGACGTGATGGTTTTTTTTTGGAAACTATATTGTAACGACTTTTATTAAAAAGAGACTCCTAATTAACTTTTGTTGTTGTTGTTTACGTGAAGCACGCACAGATGTTGCCGCTAAAAGGTGGACTGCATGTTTAATTTGTTCTCGAGTACGTACCAATCATACCTGACAAATTCTTTAAAGAAATAGAATATTCCAATAGTATTAGGTTGGACAAAGTCAAAACCATTCCATTATAAAACAATAGTTGAGATGAGCCGATTGGTCAAACATAACAACATTCTTTAAAAACACGAAAAACAATCTAACATTGTAAATAGATTATACAAAATAAATTAATGTGATTTTATATAATTTATTAAATCTAATTTTATAATAAAAATAATTTTATAATCTAATAAATATCATTAATTTATATAATTTCTTTATGACGAAAATACTTTAAAAAAAATGATGGTTTAAAATCTCTCTCACCCTTATATTCAGGGCAAAATCATCGATATTTCTAAATAAGTATAATGGATATTCACTCATATCAATCTTTTATCACCATAATAAATTTTGAAATTGTAATTCTTATCTTTTAAATCTAATTAATGTGATGTCAGTTATCTTATATCCTGGACGTCACATTAATTATCAATAATTAAATTTATTGTTAAATTAATTATTTTCACATTAATTATCAATAATTTTCTAGGTGGTGTTGGTTATTATCTCAGTATCACAGCAATTTGCGACTGTTTAACAGCGACCCATTTAGCTGTTACATTCTAGTGTTGTTAAACAAAACGACTCACCGTAACTACGATAGTCAAGGACCTCTCACTCTTACCATGCAAATCTATGGACCTGGCCCGAAGCGCTAATTTATGGAGGAAGAGGGCGGAAAATGTATAGGGTTTGGACGGCGAGACGGTGGTGCCCACCCCGGCCGGTAACTTCGCTCACCTTTTTACGTCATGGAATGTGGCTTGAATTTGGTGCTTTCTTCTATATATTTGAGTTGTTTTGTTGGGTTTTTGTTTGATTCTTAGTGGGTTTGTTCGATGTGGTTTTTTGATTGATTGGTTCTAGGTTGGCTCATTCTTATTAGGCTTGCTTTCCTGTTTATATTTTTAAGTATATGTACTCAAATTGGTGACTTTAAGCTTGTAACGACAATAAGGCTGTGTATACAGTGTACACTCCTGTTCGGCAAAGGATGGGTTAGTTGACCTGCTCTATGGCCTTTTCAGGCTGGTGAAGCCCGGTTCAACCCCAAGGCCTTGACAATGACTGCAGCTCAGCCAGCAGTTGCCGTACAATATTGTGTCGAATTGATGGAAATACCCCGGAGGATGTCGGAGTTGTCGATGATAAATGTGGGCGTTTAGTGGCGGATCTAAGATTTTTCTGTTGGGGCAGTTTAATAGAATAATGCTATTGATAAAATCAAGGTTCTACTGAAATCAACACAAAAAGTCCACAAGGTTTTTTCGTCATGGTAGAACCCAACGATATTTTAGAGAATATTAGTCATTTATAAACATTTTCGTGCTATAAATTTCTGCGATTTCTTTATTAATTTATATAATTTCTTATTGAAAGAACTAAAAATAAATAAATTACTTTATTTTATTAATATCTTAAATTTTATAGATTGTCCTCGTTTTTGGTAGAGAAATACATTTTACAAAATTAATGAAAACTAACCATATTTGTACTTATTGTGTTATTCCTGCTGGGAGTTTGAAACTCATGAGAAACAACAAAAAATAAAGAAGAATTGATGAGGGAGATAAAATGTTGTGAGGTGAGGGAAGGGGAAATAGAATTGAAAAGGGAAAAGAGAAGTGACAAGTAATATTTATCATTTTGATATAACTGACTGACTGAGACGTTAATATACATATTATTCATATGTTTTATATATGTTCATAGTTGAATATCATATAGTAATCTTAATAAAGAAAATATATTGAAAGGTATTGCAGCTTCCTCTTTTGTGACTAGCATCAAGCAAGAAGCCTTTTTTTCTTTTGTTTGATATTCTTTCTTTCTTTTCTTTTCTTTTCTTTTCTTTATTTATTTTTTTTTTTCATTTCAGTGATACGATGTTTTTGAACTCATCTTTTGTACTAACTGTTCTTTGAAATAGTTAGTTTCTTGAATGGAATTCTGACTAGCTCTTGTTAAAAAAAACAACTCACCCTGACTTTTGTGTTATAGCCACAGTATGTGTTTTGCCGTCTCGGGTCAATGGAGTGTTCATGCAACTTTAATGGTTTTCTACGGCTCAGATCGTAGGAAATTACCTGTAATACCCGGGCTAAGTACCAAGTCTTGGCCAAGTTGTGTTCTATAAATTTTTTTTTTTTTTTTTCAAAAAGTTTATATGTGTGGGAAGCTCACTTGTTTTCTTATGAGAGATTTCGAAATAGGCTTTGGGTCTAAAATTTATTTTGGCGGAATATGAATTTTTATTAGGCTAGGTAATTAGGTCAAAATCACTTAATGGATCAAGTGAGTTCTATTTTTTTGGCCCAAAAAATTTACGGGAAGAGTTGGGATATTTTAGCGTTTGAGTCTGGGCCATTAGTATTTTATTAAATACCCAACTCATTTGTTAACTTCATACTCTACCCAAGACATGGGCTCAAATATCCTAAAACGGACCCAAAGCCCACGAGCTAAGCCCAAGAGCACTGCTTTAAACCCGTGCATAACTCCATCCACGTTGATTCCTTCCTTCTCTTTCATTAGGGTTTCCAATACTGTGTAAATATAGATAAACATTCACGTTCACTTCACTTTACGCACAATGGTTTTATTTTCCCTACTGCCTGAGCCAGCACAAAACCTCCTGCCATCTCCACGTTAAAGTGTCAACAACCATGAATCATGGTCCTCTCTCCTATACTGGAAGTGGTTGTAGCCAGTGAAGCCCCACGTCGCACTCCCTCCTCCACGCCAACCCAAACCGCAAGCTGCTACTGCCCACACACACTCATATATATATATATATATATATATAGAGAGAGAGAGAGAGAGAGAGAGAGAGAGAGAGAGAGATCCATGCATTGTGCATAACGATTTCGAGCTCTCTTTTGCACGACGGAATTCGCTAGTCTAGAGCAACTACAAGGAACGTCAGCCCCACCACGTGCATAGCCAACCACTTTGTTGGTTTTGGCTTGATTTCGTGATGAAAATATATGTTTTGGAGCTTGGCTTGACTGTTGCTTGACCCTGGCTTGACGCTGGCTCGACTGTGGCTCGACCCTGGCTCAAGCTAAGGTTGGCTCGACCCTCCGCTCGACAGTCCGCTCGAGCGAACTCATCCAGAGAGTTCCGCTCGACAGTTAGCTCGAGCGAACTCTTCCAGAGAGTTTCGCTCGACTTCGCTCGACTGTCCGCTAGAGCGAATTCTTCCAGAGTGTAACGCTCGACCCTCGCTCGACTGTCCGCTCGAGCGAGAATGTAACCCTAACGTGCGCTCGACACTTCGCTCGACGTCCGCTCGAGCGAATGTTCAGGAATAACGCCGTGTGCTATAAATACATCATTTTCTCTTCAGTTTTGAGAGAGAGAAGCAGCCACATTTTGAGAGAGTTTTAGAATTCCTTTTGTATACAATCCTAAGAGTCCATTGAGTGTATTGGGGCTTTAGGATTAAGGATTTTGTGATCAATACTCTTGTACTCCATCTTTGTTCATAGTAAAGTTTTGAAACCGACCCCGACAGTGGACATAGGCTCACATTGAGCTGAACCACTTAAATCTTGGTGTTCTTTGTGTGCTTGTTGTTTTTTTTTTGCTTCCGCTATTATTTACTTCAACTTAGCCTTTGTTTCTTCGGTCCATTCCCAACACACTTGAACCACCTCCCCACAGCCTCCGTCACGTCCTGTAGACTTGCTACACCAAAGCACCTTTGCTCTTTCCCCCACGGAACTGCAACGTCAAGTGGTCGTTGTTGAAGCCGTTGCAAGCAACACGGACCAATGCCAACAGCCAACCTGCACCACCAAAAAACCCACGCTCAGCCACGGCAAGGTCACCATCATCACTTCCTTTCTTCTACCCACAGGCATGGTGAGCCACCAATGCTCCACCACAGCCAAGTCTTCCTCCACGTTTCCGACTCACACGACAAGCTCTGTTTTTATACAACAAAAACAGTTTCTTCCGTTAAGTGACTTCTTCGCAAGCGGCCTAGCCACTTGTCGCCCGTTTACCGTAGTCCAGCTGTGAGACACAGCCGCTAGGTCTGCAATTGCACCGTCCTGTCGCACAGTTTTTGTTTTGCTCTTGGTAAGTTATCGCATGGTCCCTCCTTGGTAGTTCATTTGAAGCTTGTAGTTCCTAGTTTTGATCTCTACCCACATATTATATATTTTGACATAAATGCCCTTAAGACCACGTGTGGCTTCCAATGAAGGATTAGTCTTTTTAATATTAATTACATCTCTACCCTTTTTATTGGTAAGTCATGACAGATGGGGGTTATTTGATTCACGTGGATCTTGGTCGGATGTTGGGTCTGTTTTTAATTGTTACAAAACATTACTATAATATTGTGTGTTAGGTTGGGTGTAATGTTTTAAAAAGACTAGTGATTGAGTTGGAATCATGTTAAGTGAAGGTTAAGTGGATATATCAATGAATTTGGAAACTGATGATATTTTCATATTAAGAGAATTAGAGATCTTTTTAAGAGAAATATGTTATTTTAGTATTTCAAGTTTAAATATCAGAATACGTGTTTAAATGGAGATTTAAACAAGTTATGCATTTATCTTATAGGTTATGATTGATACTCGTTCGGCATTGTTGTGTGAAAATTCAAAAAAATTAAAAAAATCTAATTAAGCGAGATTCTTATGTTAGATTTTATATAAAAGAAATGAACTAAGGTTGATATGCATGTTTTGTTATAAAAAAGAAATTTGAAACAACCTCAATTATTTGTTTTGCATTACTTATGAAATTTGTATGAAAGAAAAAAAAGTATTTTTGTCATGACTGGTGTAGACATGAGCAAATTTTTAGCATTCTATTTATAAATTGTGCAATAAGAGCGAATATAAAATTTGAAAATTTATGCATGTGATGTGAAAATATTATGAATCTGTTTTTTAAATATGTGAAATGATTTGAATCTGTTCAGTACTTTGTTTTGATATGATGTATCATTTGAAAAACCTTTAGCATGACTTTCTAATTCTGTTTTTGTTATGTTCCGATGATGCCCTGCCATGGGTAATAGTAGTGGTATACAGCCATGTCACTGGTGATAATAATAGTATACGGCCTTGTCACGGGTGATAGTAGTGATCTCTAAATGAGTGCACACCATTTTAGTGACAGAGTGATTTACATTCTGCTTGGTTATCCGCAAATGCACAACTCTACCACGGGGGTTAAATATGGCATCTATTCTGATACGATGATGATGATGCTTAGTTATGCTATGTCAAATGATACTTTTGAATTACAATATTTTCAAACATTCGCTCTGATATTTCTGATAACATGTTATGATTCTAAATTCTAAAGCTAAAAATGTTTTGTTCTGCATTATGAACTTTGTAAATGCTGATGTTTGCATACTAGTATATGTTCTCTGCTTATTGAATTGTTGATAACTCACCTATTTATCTCCACAATATTTTTAGATAATTTAGATGGTTCTGCAATAAGTTAAGAGTAAGAAGTATTAGTAAGATTTGATGATTGTAGATGAATAAGTGCCAAAGGGTACAAGAAGTTATTGGAGAGTCATAATCAATAGCTTTGTTATTTTATGTTACTTTGGGTATTTTTAGACATGGATATTTTTGTCTTTATGGGGAGTTTTAATTCGATATGTTGAGGTTTTTCTCTTATGTCCTTGTGGAGGAATATATATATTTGGTTTGAACAACTAGATTAATATTTTATGGAGTCTTTGGAGGTTTTTTTTAATAATTGTGATATAAGAAATGATTTTAGTTTACAGGAACTAGCTCTCTGGGGCGTTACACTACCAACTTAATCCATTAAACTCAAAGGTTTTGTCTTTGTGTAAAGCAAAATTTGAGGATTATAAATACACCGGAAATTATTCTGTATAGCCAATTTCTTTAGAAATACCCATCCCTCGGTAGTGCTGATTCCGAAGGAAATTGGTTTTGTGGTCTGTTTATGCCTCGTACTCATAAGGATATTCGTTTGTTTTTCCAGCCAACGGAATAGTTGGCATAATCTTGCTTGTACAACCATGATGAACGGAACAGATATTTAAGATGGAACTACATCGGTTAATGATTCTATGAAGTGGAAGCCAATACTGTCTGATAATTCCACCAGCTCAAGCTTAAGGTGGCAAGGAGGGGTAGTGAGTGAGATATCTTGCATCAGCACGGATAGTTTATTAACATTCTTTTTTCTATTGCTGCTCCTCCCATGTGAAGATTCTTTTCAGCCTTCCAATGGATCCTTCACAATTAATGGACCAAATTCTCAATGAAGCTCTGTTTAAGATCGAAGAAGATGCAGTGGGACACCATTTTTGACTTCAGAAAGAATACATGTGACAAACAAATCGGGCCATGAGATGCGAGGGTAATACTTTTTAAGTACACTACATCGTGGAGATAAGAGTATTGAAAATGACTTCACATGAAATGGAATCATTGAACGAAAATCAAGGCCCCACAATGAGAAATTCCCTTCTGTTTCGGCTAATAAGCTCGCTTGCTCTGAGCGGCAAGGTAGCACTTTCTTAACCCATCATTTATCCTGAGAGATTTATTTTGAGGTAGCAACTGCTCTTTCTGTGCCAGGGAAGAGTTACATCACTGAGGAACTGTTTGTGGGCTTCTCTCTTAAGTGATGTGGTTGGTGGTGTTGCCACATCTTAGTTCCTTCCTGCCGCATGACTGGGTTTTGCTTCGAGTCTTTTCATGAACATGCCTCTTGCTTTAAGTCTTCTCTGGAACGTGGTATGGAAATTCATAATCATGACCAATAAACTACCTTTTGCAAATCAGTAATGGGGCCATGGGCAGCAGTTATCAAGATTCATTTTGTTTACAAAATATTTCCCTCCTGTTAGAAGCATTCATTGTCCCTCAAAGAGGCAGATATCTAAAAGATATCTCGGCAACAAAAAAATAAAAAGTTGGGTCAAAGAAATGCGAGATTCTTTTGCATGGTTTTGTGCTTTCTTGCGATCATTGATGGTATCTATGCTCATATCAACATCATTACCTGTTTTTATTCCTCAGGATATTCAGTTCTAAAAAAAGGATGCCCTTTTTCTTCCAACTGTATGTACTAAGAGCATTAGTAGTTGGCTTAATAAAGTTAAAATATAGCTAAATAATAGCCAAAATGTGGAAAAAAAATCCTACAATTGACTCAACAAAGGTACAATAAATTTGGCCTTCAACCAAACGGCTAGCCAAATTTGTTGAGTCAACTTCACTAGCTAAATATTATTTTTAGAGTAAAATAATGCTGGATTCTTCTTTCACTTTAATTCTGCTGGTTTTATTTGTTTTTTTATGCAATTTATGCAACTTGGATTCTCAAGCTTTGATTGATTTTTTTCCTACATTTTTTATGCGATTTCTGCAGCTTGGATTCTCAAGCTTCTTTTACATTTTTTATGCGATCGTTACTGCATTTAAACCATCGAGGGCATAGAGTACATCAAATTAATAAATAAACACATAAAAGAAGTTATAACATTTGCAATTTATTAAACATTTACTGTTGTCCAAAAAATTAATATTTTAATAGAATGATGAAAGATTTGTTGAGCCTATTATTTGATGTTGTAAAAAGTAACTAGCTAAAATTTATAAAAGTGAATTATTTAACTAAATTTTAGCTAAAGATTATTGAGCTCACTACTAGTGCTATGAGGGAGGTGAATGCGAGATTGACCCAAGAGCCCAAAAGCAATACAGCATGAGAAGAGGAAAAGCTAAGTGGAATAAAGAAATACTCACTTGGTGTTTCCATATTCGTACTGTACTGAGTCATGTAAGATTCAATTTCGTCTGGCAGGACAGCCCCATTATACAGGAACAGCCCCTTCATTACCATATAAAAAGAAGGAAAAAAATCCCTTCATTCCTTTGTTCGATACTGCATCTGGCTCAATGATCACAACACACACCTGGGGACCCTCCCACTTGCAGAGCAATAGAGCCACTGAACATTGGACACCATCGCGGCAGAGGTCAATTGGTATCTCCCTGACCAAAATCTTATGGGCCCTCATAATCATTACACATACAGTCGTTATCTGAACAGGTATTTTGCACTTTGTTGCTTAATTTTGCCTAACATGCTTGAAGATAAATAACAATGCATGCACTGAAACTAAGGCTAATATTCAGCACATAAATAGTAGCCAAGTTGTTTATTGGTACTTTTAACTGGTGAAAAACCTGTGTAATCAGCTGATCACTATACCATTGATCAATATAAGATGTGTTCAATATTGGATTGGCCATCCACCAACAAGGCCAATAAGCACAAGCAGTATATTGAGATGTATGAACAAATTTCTTGACGGTTATCAGATAGATATATGGGTATTGTTTTTTCCTCGGCATGAGATATATTAGTACTTACAAGTAGAAATTCTTGCGTCCTTTATGACCAAGTGACAAAGTTGATGGAGACCCATTTTTCCAACTATTAGGCTTCTTCATTTGCACGTCTGGAATGTTAATTTATTTCATACCAGTAATGTAAAATCCAATTACATGAGTGTTCTTTGCTGGGTTGTTTCATATCTCCATTTTGACACAGTTTCTCACCAGATTCCTCATTTTTCTCCAAGGGATAGAAGCACAAAGCACAGAAGTTTGTTTCATCGTGTCGAGTAAATCAAATTTAGTTATTGAAAACAAAAGCCAGCTTTGGCTGCTGGCGATTTAAAGCCATGATTGCCGGAACATTCTGTTTGCCCCTGTTAGCAAGAAGACAGTCCCATTGGGGCCTGCACTTAAATTACTACAATACCTCTCTCTCTCTCATTTACCTCGTTGTCTGTTAGTTACTTTCCCTTGCTCATTTCTTTGAAATTTTGGACAGTGAAACTATAAGAAAAGTGCAATGCAATTTCCTCGGGGACCACGCCAATTGGGCAGGTAACTTCATCAAAGTCTAGGCATTTGGCATGCTTTACATGATCTTTTTTTCCCCTTGGCCACATGCATTAAAAACCGTATCCTTTTCATTTCGATCTCAGCCCTTTCCATCCACATATTTGAACGCAGAAGACAATGAAATATACCATACCCCCCATCAACGTCATGCCCACATGGTGTTTTGGAAAAATTTAGTCTTCTGACTTTGCAAGTTGCAACAAAAATTTTCGTGAACGAAAAAAATATGCTCTCCTCCTCAGCTTCTCACTACTATGCAGATTCCAGGAGAGCACCAAAGACAGCTAAGCTACATTTGGAGATAGACATAATTAAAGACAGATACAGAGACAGAGGAGTGGCCTAGTACTACTGGGCTGTCACCAATCTATTCAAGTCCGTCCATCCACCCACCCCACCAGCACAACCATTACCAGCACCATACCCTTCCATTATTATGATGAGTCCTTCGGAAAAATCTTCAGGCAGAATCTCAACAGCGGCAAATAGATTCCTCATTTCCTGATTTTCAACGACCCAAATTTCCCATTTGGCAATGGGCGACGTCACCAAAACCCAGCTTTTTTCCGTGGGTCCCAATTACCCCCCATCCCTTCTTCCCTATCTGGCATTCTGCAGTCTCTTTTTCCCACGGACTCCCACCTTTCTTTGTTCCCCCCCTTTATCCTTTGCCTCGAATGGTAATAGTATTAATTGGCCTGAAAATCTGGGATTTTTTTCCAATTTTTATAGATATTTTTTTCTCCATATATTTTTTGGGACCCTTCAAGTAGATTAAAATAAAAACCAGACCAACTTCATAGCGTCACATCCACAGATCCTTATCCTCGGTGATTTCTCATCTGGTTGGCATCCCGGGAGAAAGTGATATCCTGTTACAATCCCACACACAAGCTACTAATTATTACACTTAATTCATTTACAAAGAAAATATGCAAAATCTTCCATCATTCAGCAAGTTTTAGTTTTGCATGCCAAGTTATGATCATGACCCATCTAGTTGGCCATCAATTATTAGCTCAGCTGTGGCTTAATAATTATCATTGCTATGTTTGGAGGATCAGTACTGTTGAAACTTGAAATCGCTTCTAACTTTCCAAATTGGAACCAACCGAAAGCAAAAACTACCAAGTTAACCAAACTAGCCTCTACTATTCAAGTTCGATTTGGTAATATATTCTGGTTTTGGCCCACAACAAATCAAATACGCAGTGGTTAAATATATTTTATTCCATATTATTCAGCATTAGCCCCAGTAATCAATCATACCAAGTTGCATTAATTTCATGCTCCGATCCTTAATTCATATCACATGATGCATCTATATACATACATGTATATATCCCCGTTAATACCAAAATAAATTTTATATTAAGCTTCAAAACAACATTGTTGGGAAGAAAAGATCAGACCTTTTACTTTTATATAACCCAGCCGTCTAATAATGCATGCTTCTCAATAAGTTTCAATAATAATTGAACGAAATAATTAATTTCATGCAGAGTCAGACATATCATTCGAAATTCACATGTGCTAAACATTAACAGACGTATTAAACACTAGACGAATTTTGGACCAAGATTATCATTGTTTTTTGTTAGTTATACACTATCATGAGACCTCGGTCTCATTAATATTCGCACATTGCATTAACCTGTCTGATTCCTGGAAACAACAAAATCCTAGTAGAAAAATATTAAAGTCGATCATAGCTCCGTATATAAAGATTTACTTAAGATAATAATTAAATTGATGAAACCATAATTAAAAGAAACATGTAGCGGGAATAACCACAAAATAATTACATATATTTAAGACAGCTAATTCAGACAGCTAATTCATGATATAATATTAAAAACAACGTGTATATATCGATCGGCGTACCGTGGGACTGTGACGAGGATCGGAACTAGAATAAGCAGGTTGATGCAGGCCGTCATTATAAGAATGTTGGAAGGTTGGACCCTGGTTCGACAAAGGAGAGCTATCAGGTGTAGATGGCTCGGATTCTTCAGGCTGGCACTCCAAGTTCACCCCGAAAAGCCTCAGTATCCTCGAGCTTCCCACCGGTACTGTCGTTTGGCAGATCTGATTAGGCGTCGACCCTGTAAATATTAGCCACACGTGCATGTAGTAAGGACTCGGTTTCTCGATGATCAGTAACTTCATTAATGAATTCTCGAGCTTCTTTAACAGACTCGCGCATTATGTATATTTTCACGAGAAAATTTTGATGTAATGCATCTGTGAATGATTCCTACGCGTATAATCCAACACGATACCGCTTCGTAGGAATTAATTATAAGTAATATACTCCAATTGTACTAGTTACACGAAGACATTCTTCCTAAGTAATTGGAAGGCGTCCACACAATTTTATGTGCTCGTATAATGCCCAACAACTAAATATAGAAGAGTAATATTTTTTTTTTCAAGAATAATCAAGGTTTGTTTTTTGCCCATCTTTCTGGGTTGTTTGTTGAAGTTAGAAAGAGATAGGGTTCGAAGAGAATGTGAAAGACATGGCACCTGAATGAAGACAGTCAGGTGGATATGGGAGGGGATTATGATGATGATGCGTAGGATAAGGGTGTGCAGAATACAACACTGATCTGGTCCACCCCGGCCCACTTCTGCTGCTATTACTGTGCTGTGCCGCCATCCCATGGCCTCCACTGCTAACTTGCGCCTCCGCCCCACGCCGCCTCCACCCAATAAACAAACGCTCGCCGTCAGTCCGGTGGCGCTGGAACAAAACGACGTCTCCGGCGTCGAGGCGTTTCTCCTTCACGTAGCGGCTCCACCCTTTGGTTAGCACATAACTCTGGCTACTATTCCAATACGAGTACCGGAAGCGCCAGCACTTGCCGGACTCGTCCTCGAAGCTCAGCAACAAGCCCGATTCGCCGTGGAGAGGGAAGTACTTCTCGGCGTGTTGTTTCGGGATGACGAGCCGGTTGAGCTTGCCGACGTCGCTAGGGGTCAATGGCTTTTCAAACATGGGTTCTTTCTCGGTTTCATGAGCTGGTTGTTGTTCTTCTTCTTGTTCTAGGATTGCTTCTTGGTGTGAGCGGTTTTCCGGGATTTGGTCGTCGAGTTCTTCATCGTTGTCGTCGCGTTTAAGGTGGAAGCCGATGGGGGTGGTTGGGGTTGTCGTCGACATAAGCCAGGCCCGGTGTTGCTGGTAGAGTCGGGGGGTCCAAGAAGGGTCGGTGTTTGAAGAAGATGAAGGTTGATTAGGGATTGGCTCCATGCCGGATTGCTGCTGCCGAAGTTGAGTCCACCAGAGTGTTTCTGGAAGGTCAGAAGACAAGTCGTTTATGGACATTTGAGAGAGAGAGAGAGAGAGGAGGTTTTTATTGGAGAGACCTGATAATTATGGGTTTGATGTTGAAACTGTGGGAACCATATTTGATGTAGCAACACAGATATGACAGCGAGAGGGAAAAAGGGTTTGGAGAGTAGGGGGGAAATGTGAGTCCGAGAGTACTTAAGGTTTTTGCGTGATGAATAATATTCAATCATTCTTTGCAGTGTAATTTGATATGCTCTCTCTGTCTCTCTCCCCTCATTACCATGTGTGTTCTTTTTTCACCTCAGGAATTTGAATTGAATAATAAGTGTGTAATATTTTATGTGACAATTTAGTGAACTGATCGAGGAATGAGGATGTATCATCATATATGACAGTAAAAATTACAGAATTCTGCAGAAGATGTTTCTTCATGAATGTGGAGAAAGAAAAGAAAATTGCTATAAGTGAATAATATTTAGCAGCTAGGAACACCCCACGTTACTAGATTGGCAAACAAATCAAAAGGGCGCGGGGCCACCCTGATGTAACAGTCATCTGCTTCCCTGCCATGATCCAACGGTTCCTCTAGCTCTTTGCATGCTTTAATTTGCAGATCGAGCCTTGTCGAAGGGGATCGATTGTAGCTAGGAATATAATTATATATATATATATACAAATGATACAAATTTGTTCTAGTTCGTTGCAAGAAAAGCATATATATATAGCTAGTTTGACTCCAAAGGACCTAATTAATCTCGTCAAAGAGATCATGATGATCAGTGTACCATCTCTTGTTTTTATCGATATAATAGGCGTGATATGTCCAAAGAGTTACATTTTAATTTCCTCCTCTATTATTCTACATGACTGATCATTTACTAAGGAAAATTATAAAAAGATAATATGACAGCAATATTAGTACCCATGCTATTACTATATCTTTCTCATGGTGAACATAATTGGGTTGTTCATCATCGACTATATGGAGAATAGGGTAATTTGGTAAAGAAAAACTTGGATATTAGGATCATTATTCAGGAGTAGTGGTCCTTGACGTTGTAGGATAAACGAGTGTCTTTTTGTCACCCGTGTTTGAGATAATAGTATATTTGTCACGTGCATGACAGCATTATTGGTGTTTGGCCATTCATATAGTTTTGAAAAATTGAGCGAGGAAAGGAAACGATTGGCCGAGACCTGAAATAAATCGATCTACAGATCTCTTACCTTTCCAATAATTAGCAGAGAGATGGAATAAGATATACATATTATATATATATATATGTCAAAATTGATAAGAGCTAACTCCCTTTTGGGGCAGCCGTGTTTGAATCCTCTCCTCACACTCCTATCTCTCTCTCTCTGTCTCTCTCTTAATTTCTTTCATATTATTAATCACCAACATGACTCACTTGCGTCTGCCTCTTTGGGCCTCTCTCTCTCTCTCTCTCTCTCATGCTACTGTTTTATATTCATTTCTTTTTAGTTAGATTATGTCTTTTGTGCGAGTTTCAGACAAAACCCACCTCAATTTCCAGGTAGATCCAGACACCCTTTTCATCTCTACAAAAGGTTGGACTGGCTGTTGTAATTCAAGTACATGTTGGAGTCACATATATAATTGAGGTTGTTGAGGCCGCAGTATTACTATTTCATTATCTAATAAAAACGTACATCATGTTGTGTCATCTAGGTCATGCTATTAAATATAATTATATCCATCGAGCAATTCGTCTCAGTAATGAGTAATGACGAGTCACGGTCTTCAATGGATCGATCGGTCCAGATAGCCTACCAAAGTTTATCGTTTGTAGACATAATGTAGTGAATAAAATAGTTTCTCACCTGTACCTCATAAAAACAAAGCTGCAAACGATCGATGAGACTATTTTTACTTATCAAAGTGCCGAAACCTGAGTTTTTTCTTCAACTTTCTCAAAGACATTGTTTGGCCAAGTGCGGGAATCCTTGACCATTAAGAAATCCACAACTTGGGTGAGGAATCTGTCATGTAATTCGTGGATCATGTACTCGCGTTTCTCATGTAATAATCTGGAAAATCTTGTAGTTTATTCAGAGACTGGGGAACAAGACAGGCCCATGAGATATATATTTAAGGAAAGCAGTGACGGATATGAAGGGACCATAATGACGTAGAAAAAGCATTTATTATTTCCATTTTTGGAATTCCTCAATTCCCCAGTAAAACTCTGCCTAGCTACCTGGCTTGTAAGATGAATCCGTAAGGCTGATCTCTAGCTAGCTAGTTGTTACAATTTTTATATCCATAGTTCCCAGCTTCGGGAGAAAAAAAAAATGGAATTATTCATGTTGTAACTGATCATATGAGAAATGCATGCATGCATACATGATTGTTTAGCTTAAAGATTAGAGGTTTACGTTGCTGCTGATTACTTTATGAAAAAGGCTGCTTCCGACTGTATCAATACATGTTTGTAGCAGTATTAGTACCGTCCAAACATGTACCGAAAGGCCAAGAACAATGTATCATAATCTAAAGTTTGATACGCATCTAGCTTGTCAGTACATGAAACATATATATATATATATTTATGTATTATATATTGCGCTCATGCGTGAGGAAGACCGTGAGTAACGATATTAAAAATGCACCGTACGTTTGAGTTAAGAATTCTACGTTGTTAAATATCAAACTGTCATAGCTGGATGCCCGTGTTTTCAACGCGCTATAAAGTGAGGAGCTTAGACGTCCTGATATTAGATATATAGGCCAGGGATTATATATATAAGGATCAGTACTTGGACCATAACTCTCATCATACTGATCATGAAGCATAAAGATTTCGTATATGGAGCCGCTATATTGGACTTTTTTCCTTCAAAGTTCAATGACTATTTCCAAGTCCTAACTGCACGTTTAATTGATATCAGGAGACCTTGACTTGATTAGATATACGTGTACACGGATATTTAATAGGTAAGGATCAGGGAGTGGACGTACAAAACAATATTCTAAAATACACGTTGGTTACCCTACAAGAAAAACAAACATTTTTTTGGTAAAGATGAATATTTGCAATAAGAATTAACTCGTTTTAATAGAAAATAATTAATTTTATAGTAAATAATTGACTACATATAAATGTTTTTCTTTCCGTATATATATATCATGTTATTTGAGCTTTAATATTATAATCTTCCCTTACCCCGGAAGAAAAATTTTGTGGATGGATTGGAGTACTAGTACTTATGTGTGCTACATATATAGGTTACGCATGTAAACTCGAGCTTGTTTGAAATAAATCTCATCACAAAATTCTCATCTCATCTCATCTCATTCCTAAACATAATTCAAATACAAAATTTTTAAACTAATCATTACAATTTTTTCAACCTAATCATTACAACTTTCTCAAACTTTCAAACAAAAAATAAAAAATAATTCAACTTTTTCAAAATTTCAAACAAAAATAATATTATAAAACTATATTCTAACAATATTTTAACTTTATAATAATTTTTATTCAACTTTTTCTCATTCCTTTCCTAAAACTTAAAAAATATTCAACTCAAACTATCCCAATATACTATTCACAAATTATCTTACTACTATTTATAAAATTTTCATCTCATCTTACTCCCCGAACAACCCCTCAATAAATATGCTATAGTATACCATGGATCTAAATATTGCTTAGTGCTAGGACTTGGGGGTTTGGTAACAGCCATGAAAGCTATAATATAGCTGGGCTTGATTTAAAAGCAGCCAAAACCAGTTTATAGCTACTAGCTAGATAGAAACTACTTTAACTTTTTTTTTACCAAATTCTACATACGACACAGTGAGATACATAAATGTAACCCCATGACACTTATTTAGTACTTAATGATGTTGTACGAGGAATTTATTTATCAAATAGTTATAAATATTGTGGATTCAGTGTTTTATGTATTTATTTATTTTTCACTCTAAATTTTAAGTTAGTTTAATGAAATATTCTATTAATTAAGAAATCTGAAAAAGATGGAAAACTACAAATATATATAAAAAGAAGAATTAGGAAAAAGAATCCTATGCATAATTTCAATATTTAAATTGCAGGGTAAGTTATTCCAATCACACCAAACTTGCTGCTCATCCAATTACGTACAGTATGTGGATAAATATGAAATTGTGGTCCCTGAGCATATAATATTTATCATGATCTATATGAATAATTTATAACGCGAAGTGGCATGACATATACATATGTTACGTACGTACATGACTTTTGGCTGCGGTTGGTTGCTGGCATTTAGAGTATATAAATATTTACGTGAATACCAGAAAAACCCTGATCTCTTTAGAGCTAGTTGCCTTGCTGCCATCGATCTATTTTCTTTACAATAATAATAATAATAATAATAATATCACGCTTTTATTAATTGACAAGATCGAAAAAAATGCATCTGAAAACTAATAAATTCTCATAAATTGAAATGACACGTGTATGCATAGTACTTGCATGGACTTCATAGGTCATCAATTTCCCGTTGATCGGAAATTTTCTAGTTATGAAGTTAAAGACTACTGCAAGCTGTAAGTACATGGAAATTAAGTTGCATAAAAATTTTCTATCAACTAATTCACGTGCTTGGAAATTAATTAAGATCGTGTCATATATATTCAACGGTCAAAATTGTTGCTTTCCGGCGGCCACGCGGCCTCCTACGTCCTCCCTCTTTCATTCATTGATCATCATCTGGTACTGGTGATGCTTTCGCCTATCGATCCCTTTTCCATGACGATTATTTTGTTATCTTGTTGAAATAGGACTTATCTTTAAAATTTCAACGTATACCAGAACCCTATATAATATCTATTAATAAAATATAAGGCATATCGATCGGACAATGAATGAATTGGCGCAATAAATTATTAAATGGGTCTGAAAGTACTGCGAGCAAGTCCCAATTATATAATATTTCGGGAATCCTAACACCATATATGCACCATCCTAGCTATGTGGCCTACTCTATGGTTCGGCAATCAAGCACGCAAATATCTTGCACTGGATACAACACTCTAAAATCTAAATGCAGCCAGCAATAGATCACTAACACACAACAACCAAATATATATAGTCGATTAAAAAACCAAACAGGATAACAATTTCCCAGAGGTAACATTCATGGACTGTAGCTAGATCATAACTAGTCAATTGGAAAAAAAAAATGTCGGAGCCGAATATACACAGAAGAGGCCACGTCTCCTCTTTTTCTGGCTCTCTGGCCTGGCCCTAAATGGCTCATGAAATCAACTCAACTCCATCAGAATGCATGCGGAGGCTATTCCACTTGGGGCCCACAACATCAATATTTTTTTCTTTAGAACTGGGCCCACCAGATCAGTAGTGGTTCAAACCATGTTTTTTTTTCCCATCTTGACTGTTGTAGGTTCACGGTTTCCCCAAAGAGTACTCTAATGTTTAAGTTAGCGACCAAACTACAACGGATTCATGGAATGGAATGAAGATCCGCACATTATGAATAATGCAATTCGGTCATTGATTGGCACTCAATGGTGGTGGTGTAGGAATTGTACGTAGTTTAGGGAGTGGATGGTGATATATATATAGATATTAGGTGTTGGACCAGTATATGTAGGGTTGTACAAAGTAAAGGCTAGTATGGTCCCTCCATTTGCTAAGAGTGGGACAAAGCTGGCCCTTAGTTGTGAAAGGAGCTCCGTTGACTTGCCCTTAATTCACAGGAATGCATGGTAATGAAGTTAGCATGCGTTGCACTGTATAGGACAATATTTCTATATGTGGGGTTTCTAAAGCATGCGTTCTAGAACTTGGAATAAATCAAGCTCCATGCATGCATGCTGAACTTTCTTCCCTTACCGACTATATATGTCATGTTGAGCATGCCCTAGAGAACACGACCACCAAGCTAGCTAGCCTTAGCCTACGGTAAAGGGGCACTACATTTGTAATTGCTATTTGTAACTAAAGTCTTTTAATCATAGAAAAATTCTACTCATAAGCCCCTACACCACGCACCACCTATTTTTTTAATTTTTTTATTTTTTTATTTTATCAAATATTTGTTATATAAATAATAAATAGAAAAATTAAAATATTTTAAAAAGAAAAAATTTTAAAAAAAATTTTAAAAATAAAAAATATGTGGTGTGTGGTGTAGGGGCTTATGAGTAGCAATGCTCTTAATCATAATCCTTTTATCAATATCTCTTGATGATACGAGCCACATGATTAATAATCAAGTAAAAAATCACATTATTTCTTCTAAACAATAGGTTGAAATATACATTGGTGTGATCGATACAGGTTATTAAATCATAAACAATTAATTAAGTTGGTGTGATGGTTGAATATTATATATATAATTGGTTCTAAATTGATCGCAGGTTTAAAATTCTAAAAGAAAATTATATGTCAATATGTTACTTATAACAATTTCAAGGTCTCCCTTGAAGACTAATTTTATGGATTTGTCTCCCCGAGTCTTGGAGTAATCTGTTTCAGCTTCAATACCCGTTAAGCAACATGAGATCCTTCTATTAACCTTACTGATCATGCCACGGATTCTAGCTCATCCTCATAGCAGACACAAGGTGCCACACAACACTATCTTTTTATTCTTTCCTTTTATAGAATGTACTGAAGGAACAATTGGTTGTTAGTCTCTGCTGTAGGTCGGTTATTCTCTACTGTATATTGTTAGGCTCTTCTTGTCCTATTCACTGTAAAGATCTATATATAGACCACTGTATTGCTCATTACTCTTAAATGAAAAGTATTATTCTTCTCAGCTTCACTTCATCAAATATGGTATCAGAGCCAGGTTAGGCCTTTCGTATGAGTTTTTTGTAACATCTATTACTACGAGAACTGACCCTCTTAACTCTCATGAATTATATCAAATGCTTCTCATCCATGAGACCCGTATTTCTCACAATGCTAAATCTCTCATTTCTTCTGGAGAAATTTTTGCAAATTACAACTCTAGTGCTCCACGTGATCAAATGGGTCGTGGACCTTCTCATGGTGGTCGAAATGGTCGTAGCAGGGGACGCCATCATAACAATGGTCGTGGACGTGTTTCCTTCACCAACATTGTTCCTCAATACAACTCAAGACTTCCTACCTGTCAAGTATGCAATAGGGTTGGACACGTTGCCCTTCAATGCAGAAATCGGTTCAACAATGCCTTTCAGTATGAAACTCCCCCAACTTTCTCAGCCAACTAACGGCAAACTTCCCACCTCAGAATAGCTCTGCTGACAACTTGTGGCACCCAGATTCAGGCGCTGCTCATCACATTACCAATGACATGAGCAACTTGAACTTGTCCTCAGTACCGTACGATGGTGATGAAACTATTCGCGTAGGAGATGGTAATGGTCTCTCTATCAATGCTTACGGTGATTCATCTCTACCCACAACTTCTTCCTCATTTCTTCTTCAAAATTTACTACATGTTCCTCTAATCACTAAGAATCTTGTCTCTGTCCTCAAATTTTGTGTTGATAACTGCTGCTTCTTTGAATTTCACTCTTCTCATTTTTCTGTCAAGGACTCTGGAGCAGGAAAATCCTCCTCACCGGACCAACCCATAACGGTCTTTATGTGTTTCCATCTCCAGCATCTACTCCCTTTGCTAATATTGTTGAACGTACTTCTCTTGCCCAGTGACATCGAAGGATGGGTCATCCATCTTTAGCTCAAGTCTCCAACATTCTGCGCTCAAAGTGTTTTACATGGATTTTTCCTCTCAAACTCAAATCTGAGGCTCTTAATATTTTCTCTATTTTTTTTACCTCTTGTTGAACGCATGTTTAAAACCAAGTTAATAACATTGCAAACCTGATGGAGGTGGTGAATTTAAACCCATCACCTCCATGTGCCAAAAACTTGGAATTAAGCATCGTCTTTCTTGCCCACACACCCATCAACAAAATGGGCTTGTCGAAAGAAAACATCGCCATATTGTGGAAACTGGCTTGTACTCCTGCCCACGCATTCTACCTTTCACTTTTTGGGCCGATGCTTTTGAAACCGTAGTATATCTTATTAATCTTCTACCCTCTCCCACCCTTAACAACCAATCACCTTACTTCATGGTCTATAAAAAAGACCCTAACTACAAATTCCTAAAGGTGTTTGGCTGTGAATGCTGGCCCAACTTACGCCCATACTTACCAAATAAACTCAACTTTAGATCAACTCATGCTTGTTCTTAGGATATAGCAGTACCCACAAAGGGTACAAGTGCCTTGATCTACAAACAAACGTCTTACATCTCACGAGATGTCCGTTTTATGAAACATCATTCCCCACAAACATTTATCACAGCCCACGTCCAACACTCTTGCACCCTCCACCCAAATTTCCTTACCCCTCTTCCAGCCATCCATTCTTGGCCCAATTCCGAACTCCTCAAACCTGGCCCAATTTCCTCTACACCCACCTCACCTTCTTTACTTGGCCCTGGCTCCTCTCAGCCCATCAATCCTTCTACCTTACCCATCGAGACTACCCTCATCTTCAACCTCCGATAACACTCTTTCACCCACTTCCAATCTTCCTGTTATTCCCCTAAATCATGGCCCTTCCACCACTACTTTGGTTCCTCCACGCTCTCCCATCATAACTCGCTCCTCCACCAACTCTCTCCGACCACGGATTGCCACTGATGGTACCATTCCTTATCCTTCTCGGAATTGTTTTCTCACCACTGCTACTGTACCTGATGACCCTTCAAGTTACTCTACAGCCTTTAAGTTCTCGGTTTGGTGTGAAGCCATGGCTTAAGAGTACACTGCTCTCATGCAAAACCGTACATGGAGTCTTGTTCCCCCTGTCAATATCTCTAACGTGCTTGGCTGCAGGTGGGTTTACAAAACCAAAACCAACGCTGATGGCTCATTTGAAAGGAGAAAGGCGCGGTTAGTAGCGAAAGGCTTTCACAACTCTCTGGATTGACTACAACGAGACCTCCAGTCCCGTGATCAAGCCAACCACCGTACATCTATTATTGTCCATTGTTTTACCAGAAAATGGCCCCTGAACCAATTGGACATCCACAATGCTTTTTTGCACGGCACACTCATGATGAGGTCTATATGCAACAACCCCAAGGTTTCATAGACAGTTCATCCCAACTACGTATGCAAGCTTCATAAGGCTCTGTATGGCCTCAAACAGGCCCCACAATCTTGGTTTGCTGACTTAGTTCATGGCTCCTTCATTATGGTTTTATTGCATCTAAAGCTGACCCGTCGTTGTTCATCTTTCATCATGATCACACTACCATTTTTCTGTTAGTCTACGTCGATGATTTAGTTATCACTGCCTCTCATGCTTCAGCTATAACAATCTCATCCGTGATCTAGGAAAAGCTTTTCCAGTAAAAGATCTTGGCAGCTTGTCTTTCTTTCTTGGTGTTGAAGTTGTCCACACTAAGCAAGGACTTATACTGACCCAGCGCAAGTACATTAAAAATCTTCTCAATCGGAGCAACATGCTTCATGCCAAATCCATGACATCTCCAATGGCTGCTTCTCTCAAATTATCAAAGTTTGATGCCCCTGATTTTGATGATATCACGTTGTACAGAAGCTTGGTTGGTGGTTTACAATATTTGTCTTTAACTAGACTCGACATAGCCTACTCGGTCAACAAGGTGTGCCAATTCCTTCATGCCCCAAAAGCAACACATTGGAGTGCTGTCAAGCGAATTTTCCGATACCTTAAAGCCACTATCAATCACGGCCTTCTTTTTTCCCCTTAGACCAGCTTCACCCTTCAGGCATACTCTGATGTGATTGGGGAGGATGTCCAGACGATCGTAGATCAACAGGTTACTGCATATATCTCGGCAAGCATCTACTCTCATGGAGCTCAAAAAAACAAAAAACTGTGGCTAGATCATCAACAGAGGCCGAGTACAAAACTGTTGCTGCCTCAGCTGCTGCACTTATATGGATACAAACACTTATCCGAGAGCTTGGTATGTCTCTCCCTCAATCTCCAATTCTTTGGTGTGACAATCTTGGAGCAACATATCTCTCAGCTAATCCTGTCTATCACTCCAAAACCAAACATATGGACATTGATTACCATTTTGTCCGAGACCGTGTTACTGCAAAACTGCTTCGTGTATCATTCATCAGTTCAAAAGACCAGATTGTAGATGTTCTAACTAAGCCTTTGGTTGCTGATAAATTCCTTCACTTCAAAACAACTCTCAATGTGGTTGACACCCCCTTGGATTCGAGGGAGCGTATTAACCTTACTGATCATGCCACGGATTCTAGCTCATCCTCATAGCAGACACACGGTGCCACACATCACTATCTTTTTATTCTTTCCTTTTATAGAATGTACTGAAGGAACAATTGGTTGTTAGTCTCTGCTGTAGGTGCGGTTATTCTCTGCTGTATATTGCTAGGCTCTTCTTGTCCTATTCACTGTAAAAATCTATATATAGACCACTGTATTGCTCATTACTCTTAAATGAAAAGTATTATTCTTTTCAGCCTCACTTCATCAAATACCTTCTACAAATTATCTACGAACTTAAACCTTTTGGATTAAAATGGTATCCTCAAATTTAACAAATAAATATAACGTTAGACCCGGTTACGTGGATTTGACATCAATAAAATAATGGCGCATTGTCTTTAGGCTGGATACCCAACTTNCGTGCCTCACAGGTAGAGTTTTCTTTTTTTCTTCTTCGTTTGAATCGTTTTGATGTTGAAAAATGGAGAAAAAAAATGTGAAGGATGAGATGTAAAACTTTGTTGTGCCGTGTGTGAAGGGTCTGTAAATCAGTAGATGACAGTCTACGCTGTCTAGCAATTGCCATATAGAGATTGAAATACTTTAGAAAATGGAAAGATGGAGATATTATACCGATTATAGTTACAATTTTATTTTTAAATTTTATTTATAAAAAAATTATGATTTTATTTTATATGAGATGTATTTTATTTATTTTAAAGAGAGATCAAAATAATTTTTAGTAGGGGGGCCAATATACTATAAATTAATATTATCTTATTAAACTAAAATAATTAACATGTATAAATTTTTTTTTCAGATTTCTAGGGGGGGCCATGGCCCCCCCTGCCCCAACGTGGCTCCGCCACTAGTTGGTGTGATGGTTAAATATTATATATATAATTGGTTCTAAATTGATCACAGGTTTAAAATTCTAAAAGAAAATTATATGTCAATATGTTACTTATAACAATTTCAAGGTCTCCCTTGAAGACTAATTTTATGGATTTGTCTCCCCGAGTCTTGGAGTAATCTGTTTCAGCTTCAATACCCGTTAAGGCAACATGAGATCCTTCTATTAACCTTACTGATCATGCCACGGATTCTAGCTCATCCTCATAGCAGACACAAGGTGCCACACAGCACTATCTTTTTATTCTTTCCTTTTATAGAATGTACTGAAGGAACAATTGGTTGTTAGTCTCTGCTGTAGGTGTGGTTATTCTCTACTGTATATTGTTAGGCTCTTCTTGTCCTATTCACTGTAAAGATCTATATATAGACCACTGTATTGCTCATTACTCTTAAATGAAAAGTATTATTCTTCTCAGCTTCACTTCATCAAATATGGTATCAGAGCCAGGTTAGGCCTTTCGTATGAGTTTTTTGTAACATCTATTACTACGAGAACTGACCCTCTTAACTCTCATGAATTATATCAAATGCTTCTCATCCATGAGACCCGTATTTCTCACAATGCTAAATCTCTCATTTCTTCTGGAGAAATTTTTGCAAATTACAACTCTAGTGCTCCACGTGATCAAATGGGTCGTGGACCTTCTCATGGTGGTCGAAATGGTCGTAGCAGGGGACGCCATCATAACAATGGTCGTGGACGTGTTTCCTTCACCAACATTGTTCCTCAATACAACTCAAGACTTCCTACCTGTCAAGTATGCAATAGGGTTGGACACGTTGCCCTTCAATGCAGAAATCGGTTCAACAATGCCTTTCAGTATGAAACTCCCCCAACTTTCTCAGCCAACTATACGGCAAACTTCCCACCTTAGAATAGCTCTGCTGACAACTTGTGGCACCCAGATTCAGGCGCTGCTCATCACATTACCAATGACATGAGCAACTTGAACTTGTCCTCAGTACCGTACGATGGTGATGAAACTATTCGCGTAGGAGATGGTAATGGTCTCTCTATCAATGCTTACGGTGATTCATCTCTACCCACAACTTCTTCCTCATTTCTTCTTCAAAATTTACTACATGTTCCTCTAATCACTAAGAATCTTGTCTCTGTCCTCAAATTTTGTGTTGATAACTGCTGCTTCTTTGAATTTCACTCTTCTCATTTCTCTGTCAAGGACTCTCGGAGCAAGAAAATCCTCCTCACTAGACCAACCCATAACGGTCTTTATGTGTTTCCATCTCCAGCATCTACTCCTTTTGCTAATATTGTTGAACGTACTTCTCTTGCCCAGTGACATCGAAGGATGGGTCATCCATCTTTAGCTTAAGTCTCCAGCATTCTGCGCTCAAAGTGTTTTACATGGATTTTTCCTCTCAAACTCAAATCTGAGGCTTTTAATATTTTCTCTATTTTTTTACCTCTTGTTGAACGCATGTTTAAAACCAAGTTAATAACATTGCAAACCTGATGGAGGTGGTGAATTTAAACCCATCACCTCCATGTGCCAAAAACTTCGAATTAAGCATCGTCTTTCTTGCCCACACACCCATCAACAAAATGGGCTTGTCGAAAGAAAACATCGCCATATTGTGGAAACTGGGCTTGTACTCCTGGCCCACGCATCTCTACCTTTCACTTTTTGGGCCGATGCTTTTGAAACCGTAGTATATCTTATTAATCTTCTACCCTCTCCCACCCTTAACAACCAATCACCTTACTTCATGGTCTATAAAAAAGACCCTAACTACAAATTCCTAAAGGTGTTTGGCTGTGAATGCTGGCCCAACTTACGCCCATACTTACCAAATAAACTCAACTTTAGATCAACCTCATGCTTGTTCTTAGGATATAGCAGTACCCACAAAGGGTACAAGTGCCTTGATCTACAAACAAACTGTCTTTACATCTCACGAGATGTCCAGTTTTATGAAACATCATTCCTCCACAAACATTTATCACAGCCCACGTCCAACACTCTTGCACCCTCCACCCAAATTTCCTTACCCCTCTTCCAGCCATCCATTCTTGGCCCAATTCCGAACTCCTCAAACCCTGGCCCAATTTCCTCTACACCCACCTCACCTTCTTTACTTGGCCCTGGCTCCTCTCAGCCCATCAATCCTTCTACCTTACCCAATCTGAGACTACCCTCAATCTTCAACCTCCGATAACACTCTTTCACCCACTTCCAATCTTCCTGTTATTCCCCTAAATCATGGCCCTTCCACCACTACTTTGGTTCCTCCACGCTCTCCCATCATAACTCGCTCCTCCACCAACTCTCTCCGGCCACGGATTGCCACTGATGGTACCATTCCTTATCCTTCTCGAAATTGTTTTCTCACCACTGCTACTGTACCTGATGACCCTTCAAGTTACTCTACAGCCTTTAAGTTCTCGGTTTGGTGTGAAGCCATGGCTTAAGAGGACACTGCTCTCATGCAAAACCGTACATGGAGTCTTGTTCCCCCTGTCAATATCTCTAACGTGCTTGGCTGCAGGTGGGTTTACAAAACCAAAACCAACGCTGATGGCTCATTTGAAAGGAGAAAGGCGCGGTTAGTAGCGAAAGGCTTTCACCAACTCTCTAGGATTGACTACAACGAGACCTCCAGTCCCGTGATCAAGCCAACCACCGTACATCTATTATTGTCCATTGTTGTTACCAAAAAATGGCCCCTGAACCAATTGGACATCCACAATGCTTTTTTGCACGGCACACTCACTGATGAGGTCTATATGCAACAACCCCAAGGTTTCATAGACCCAGTTCATCCCAACTACGTATGCAAGCTTCATAAGGCTCTGTATGGCCTCAAACAGGCCCCACAATCTTGGTTTGCTGTACAGTTCATGGCTCCTTCATTATGGTTTTATTGCATCTAAAGCTGACCCGTCGTTGTTCATCTTTCATCATGATCACACTACCATTTTTCTGTTAGTCTACGTCGATGATTTAGTTATCACTGCCTCTCATGCTTCAGCTATAACTAATCTCATCCGTGATCTAGGAAAAGCTTTTCCAGTAAAAGATCTTGGCAGCTTGTCTTTCTTTCTTGGTGTTGAAGTTGTCCACACTAAGCAAGGACTTATACTGACCCAGCGCAAGTACATTAAAAATCTTCTCAATCGGAGCAACATGCTTCATGCCAAATCCATGACATCTCCAATGGCTGCTTCTCTCAAATTATCAAAGTTTGATGCCCCTGATTTTGATGATATCACGTTGTACAGAAGCTTGGTTGGTGGTTTACAATATTTGTCTTTAACTAGACTCGACATAGCCTACTCGGTCAACAAGGTGTGCCAATTCCTTCATGCCCCAAAAGCAACACATTGGAGTGCTGTCAAGCGAATTTTCCGATACCTTAAAGCCACTATCAATCACGGCCTTCTTTTTTCCCCTTAGACCAGCTTCACCCTTCAGGCATACTCTGATGTCGATTGGGGAGGATGTCCAGACGATCGTAGATCAACAGGTTACTGCATATATCTCGGCAAGCATCTACTCTCATGGAGCTCAAAAAAACAAAAAACTGTGGCTAGATCATCAACAGAGGCCGAGTACAAAACTGTTGCTGCCTTAGCTGCTGCACTTATATGGATACAAACACTTATCCGAGAGCTTGGTATGTCTCTCCCTCAATCTCCAATTCTTGGGTGTGACAATCTTGGAGCAACATATCTCTCAGCTAATCCTGTCTATCACTCCAAAACCAAACATATGGACATTGATTACCATTTTGTCCGAGACCGTGTTACTGCAAAACTGCTTCGTGTATCATTCATCAGTTCAAAAGACCAGATTGTAGATGTTCTAACTAAGCCTTTGGTTGCTGATAAATTCCTTTACTTCAAAACAACTCTCAATGTGGTTGACACCCCCTTGGATTCGAGAGAGCGTATTAACCTTACTGATCATGCCACGGATTCTAGCTCATCCTCATAGCAGACACACGGTGCCACACATCACTATCTTTTTATTCTTTCCTTTTATAGAATGTACTGAAGGAACAATTGGTTGTTAGTCTCTGCTGTAGGTGCGGTTATTCTCTGCTGTATATTGCTAGGCTCTTCTTGTCCTATTCACTGTAAAAATCTATATATAGACCACTGTATTGCTCATTACTCTTAAATGAAAAGTATTATTCTTTTCAGCCTCACTTCATCAAATACCTTCTACAAATTATCTACGAACTTAAACCTTTTGGATTAAAATGGTATCCTCAAATTTAACAAATAAATATAACGTTAGACCCGGTTACGTGGATTTGACATCAATAAAATAATGGCGCATTGTCTTTAGGCTGGATACCCAACTTTTGTCAAGATCCTTTGGATCAATTGGCAACATCTTGATTTTCACTAAGAGGACCAAGGTTCGGACCCCCTCCCCATGTATTAAAAAAGAAAATTGACGTTAAGAGAGCTTGCTCATCGATCAATGAATTAATAGCTGAGGAGAAAAGTATGCTAGTGCATCAAGCTAGCGGAACTAAATGAGACAGCGCGCTCCTTAATTTATTCATGTGTGAAGACAGTTATTAACTTACCAAGAACCTAGCTAAAGTCGCGAAAATGTGACAAGAAGTCCTGCACAAAGCACATGTACTGTTTAATTGGGATTCCTGCATGCCGGTCATGACTAATGCTAATGGAGACATTACGTATAAAATAGGATGTCTTGATCAACTAATTGGTTTGATGGATAGATCCTGCACTAGTGTTTCATGTTTGTTTTGGCAGGGGGTGGTTTTTTTCTTTCGGGACGACCCTCAATTTTCCACAGGTTGCTCTTTCAAAATGAATAACTTTAGACAGGACACTGACCTGTCTTAATCGGGGCTGGCCTAACTTTGAAGGCATTAGCAAACTGAAGAAGACCGCATGCTGCATCATCTCCTGGTCTCCATCATTTATGAGACATGGACTAATCTATCTTTTTATTATCGAAACTGACATAATACATGACTAGTAGTACTAGTCTTGAATTAAAATCTGACAGAAATGCATTTTCAGATATTAATACATAATATCAATTTCAATAGTTTAGGACGTAAAACGCAAACATCTAGTATTTAATTAGAGGGCGGAAATGTATTTTCAGCATGACGAAATCATATTTATGTGCTACCTCTTATATATAGTCTTATATATAATACACGAGGTGCTATTTTACTTTTTTAAATATATACATATTAATATATATACGTCTTTGGACCAGGATAGATGAAAAAGAAGAGGATCTCGGAAATGTCAAGTAAAGTACTGATCTGATGTCCCCAACTAATAACTTTGGATTTTCAAAGTCAAGATCGATCAGTAGATGGTCAAGTTAGATTGAATCGTTGGTTTGTTAGGCGCGCAGGTCTCTCAGGTGCACCGGCTTTCCCAAGTTGTTATATATGTTATATTACAAATACAATCAGTAGGAATTAGATGGATGTTCTCTCTTCCCTTCCAGCTTGATCAGCTAACTTGAATTTATAATAGATTGGTCCCTATATATAGATGGTGCATGGCTCAAGTCACCTAACCATGCATATTAATTATTATTAGGACGGTGCATAATACACCAAAACACACGATGCTCTCTAACTTACCCCCGAGCCGACTCTGTCATAATTCCATTTGAAAGAAGGTGGTTTTTCCTAAAAAGAAAAAATATATATATATATATATTCTCTAATTTTACACGATTGCCTCATAAAAGATTACAAAACAATACCATTGCATCCATCTAAAGCCCATGTAGACGAGGTCATTAAAGAAAAAAGGGTTGGGCTTTGATCCAAACACCTTGATTGATATTTTGTTTTAATTTTTTGTATAACTGGGCCAGTCCATAGCCTTTCTATACTTTAATCCAACGAGGTATACCATATTACAAGGACATGTCATCAAAAAATCAATACACTTTTCTGGTTGTCACGCGAGTTGGGTGGTTCATGAAGGAGTTGATTCCATGTTGGGCCGAAACTATCTTTTTTAAGTGGGTTAGCAACTTCTATAGACATTCTGCCAGCCCAATTCCCCTTTTGTTTTTTCCATGCCCGAAATCGAAAAGGGCTGAAACAAAAAGCCTTATGACACGAGAGGAACACCTAAAGACTTTTCTATTTCAAAGCCATGTCCACACCCCATTGTTACTCCCATGCCTCTCCCTCGCAGTTACTCTACCTTCCTCTCCTCCAATAGCCTCCCCAAACATAAGTCGACCACCGGCACCAGCACCAGCTTCTGTATCCCTTCTGTCCCAACCCTCCTGAGAGCCTGCAAGACCTCCCTCCACCTCCACCAACTCCACGCCCACATCATCCGCAAAGGCCTTGAGCAAGACCACTTCGTTGTCACCCTTTTCGTCTCCCTCTCCAACTCCCTCTCCACCCTCTCCTACTCCACCAGCGTCTTCAACCGTGTTCTCAGGCCCAATAACTTTCTCTGGAACTCTCTCATCAGTGGTTACTGCGAGAAGTCTCATTTCATCGACGCCGTTTCGATCTTTATTCGCATGAAGAGGGAGGAGCGCATGCCCGACAAGTACACATACCCGTCGCTCATTAAATCCTGTTCCAGCGAGTGCCAGGTTAGGTTAGGGAAATCAATTCATGGGTCCGCGTTGAGGTGTGGAGTTGAAGGGGATGCCTACGTCAGGACGAGTTTGATTGACTTGTATGGGAAATGTAGAGAGATTGCGAGTGCTCGTAAGATCTTCGATGATATGTCTGAGAGAAGTGTTGTTTCGTGGACGGCTATGGTTGTCGGCTATGCTACTGTTGGGGATTTAGTGGAGGCAAAGAGGCTTTTCGATGAGATGCCGCAGAGAAATATAGTGTCGTGGAATGCAATTATTGGTGGGCTTGTAAAACTGGGTGAATTGAAGGGTGCTAGAAGGATATTTGATGAAATGCCCGAAAAGAATGTGGTGTCTTATACTACAATGATTGATGGGTATGCAAAGGCGGGTGACATGGCTTCCGCGAGGTTTTTGTTTGAGCAGGTCCCTGATAGGGATGTTTTTGTGTGGTCGGCCTTGATATCGGGGTATGCACAGAATGGTCAGCCTAACGACGCGTTGAAAGCTTTTCTTGAAATGGATTCAAGTGGTGTAAAGCCGGATGAGTATATTATAGTAAGCTTGATGTCAGCTTGTTCCCAAGTGGGTTATTTGGAATTGGCTATTTGGGTTGACTCCTATGTGAGCCGGAGCAAAATAGATACTTGTCAACCTCATGTTGCTGCAGCTCGTGTCGACATGAATGCGAAGTGTGGAAACATGGAGTTGGCGACGAAGTTGTTTGAGGAAATGCCCAATAAGGACCTAATCTCATATTGTTCCATGATACAAGGGCTGTCATATCGTGGGCATGGGAAACAGGCTGTTGGCCTATTCAATAGGATGCTAAACGAAGGGCTGGCTCCGGATGAGGTAGCCTTCACGATAATCCTGTCAGTGTGTAGTCACGCTGGGCTTGTTGAGGAGGGTTGGCACTACTTTGAATCCATGAAATATGACTACTCCATGGTTCCCTCTCCTGATCATTATGCTTGCATGGTCGATCTTCTTAGCAGGTCAGGAAGGCTGAAAGAAGGTTATGAACTTATAAAATCAATACCGGTGGAGCCACATGCTGGTGCCTGGGGTGCACTTCTTGGGGCCTGTAAGCTACAGTGCGACGTGGAATTAGGGGAGGTGATTGCTGCTCGCCTTCTTGAGCTTGAGCCACATAATCCCGCCAATTATGTGTTGTTGTCCAACATCTATGCAGCAGCTGACCGATGGTTGGATGTTTCTCTTGTGAGGGAAAAAATGAAGGAAAAAGGAGTTAGGAAAATACCTGGTTGCAGTTGGATTTAGTTCAAAAGGCTCAGTTTCTTGGTATCTCTTCTCATGCAGTGCCCTGGTTTTGCGGATTTAGAGCCACATTTGTTGCAGTTGAATTGGATATGATTTGAAATTCAATTCTATAGAATTCAAACTTCTGGTTCCTTGTTATGGACGACAGTATCTAAACTACAATCCTAATTTATCGGTGCACAAACAATACCAAGATGTAGGCGTTCTATTTTGATACAAAGGCTGCAAGTTTTTACAATTAGACGCAGCAGAGGGATTTTGACAGTGATGGTTTATCATTGAACCCATGAAATGGAAAATGCAGTTCAGCTACTGGATTCTAACATAATCCGGTCAGTTATGCTTGCCCCTTTTTTTCAATGGATAAATATTTTTGAATAATCTGGATTCTGGACTACCAACTAAGGTGTTTACCATCCCCAAATTTGTCATTCCTGCCTGGGAAGCTCGGACTGAAGCTAATATTGTTCTTTGGTTGTCCTGGCCAACAGTTGCTGGATCTTTCCTATAACAATCTTGATTGTCATGTTAGGTATGGCCTCTTGTGCCTCCCTGCAGCTGCAAGATATTGTCATGCAGATATTTTTTCCCCTTTTGAAAAAGAGAATTGCTACACATCACAAACAACATATATATATATATATTTTTTTTTTTCAAATTTTTTTTGAGTTTATTCTTTTTAAACTAATTAAATTTTTTTACTCATTATCTATATATCAAATATTTGATGAAAGAAAAAAATTAAAAAAAATATGTTGTGTGGTCTGTAGGCTTATGTTTAAAATTCTTGTTTTTAAAATTGTGATCTCCATTTAATGAGACACCGGAAAGGATCTAGAACCTAGTTTTCTTTCGCCATGGCTTGTAGATGCAAGTATGCCACTGAATTTACCTCCTTACTGCTTATATATTTAACTTTTTTTAATTAATAATTAAGAAAATGATTTATAATATAGTAGAATATATTTTTTATTTTTAAAAAATTATGAAAATATATTTAAAAATATAAAAATAATAAAAATAAAAATAAAAAACTAAATTTGTGTTACACAATATGCTCAGCGGTTATTGCTGAGCAGCAGCCAAACATCACCCTTCGAATAATAATTTCAGTTTCCCAGGCTTGTCAATGTCGCTACTGTCACTGTCACAGCCCGGAGCAGGCCATGGGCCAACGATTTTTTTTCATGTTACGTTACTAAAACCTGAGCCCGTAACATTCGGATACGTTGCATTTATTTTCCTGTTGTTTAACTGAGAGGCATTTCCATAACTATGTAACACTCCCATGCATTTGATAAAAATACCCATCACTATGTAACAGCATTTCCATACTCTGAGAGGCAACGAAATTGCACTAAAATTTTCTTTTCACTCTCTCTCTCTCTCTCTTTTTAAGCAAGAGATGCTCCCTTCGAATGGAGCGATTCTCAGAGTATTTTTATCAAATGCATGGGAGTGTTACAGCTACCTATCAAACTGGCTCATTGATCTTAATGCTCAAATGGGCCCAAGAATCGTCATGTTGAAAAAGGTTTTGATCACCATTTTTCAGTATTTTAAAGCAAAATAGTAGACCCATTTTGCCAGAAGGGCTAATACAAATTGAGGTTACAGTTTCATACTGAATTCCAACAGTTACTTCTGAGGACATCTGAGAAATTAGGGTTCTCCAATCCAAGGCCTTCAGGTACTCTCACTCCTCTGGGTTACCAGATACTGAAGAATCCACGAACGCTGACTTTCCATCAAGTACCTATAGTTTGTTTATAATATAGTATTTCTTCTCCAAAAGTGAGGATTATAAATAAAAATTGGGGCATTTCTTTTCTAAAATAAAATTTCACCGAAAGGGGAAGAAACCTTATCAAAATGCCTTTTAAATTGATTATGAATAGGATAAAAACTACTACATTCATAGATCTCAAGTATAAATTTATATTAGTTTGTTGTCATAGGAATAAGTAAGGGTATCCTTACCTACCAACATACTACCTTCTAGCTCTCAGTCTATTACACCAGGCGGGGAGGCATTTACTTGCGATGGTTCTCTTGTTGCCATTTCGATCTGGAAACCTCATGGTTCATGGCATTCTCTTGCCTGTCTCGTCTACCTACTCTTTTCCATTCATTCAAAGAAAAGACTTGTCGTAGCTAATTGTGATCTTGGCTCCTGCCGGCTGCCATTGTTTGTTATATATATTCTGTTCATATTGTTAATGTTTCCTGCACAAATGCGCGCACGCGCATTTGAGATGCTGTACAACTTAAGAGACCCATCCAACTAGTTTGTATTTGGTGAGTCGATTTAAAGTCGGCCTTTAATCTTCATAAGCAGCCGTGATACGTAAGGGACCCAACTCCCCACAGTTGGTGTGGATGAATTCCTTTGGATTTGGGACTTCTACACTGGATAACTTGGGATATGAACCTTGTACTGTTGTTGGGATCTCAGACCGTCAGGGAATAATTCATTCAAAAAGGGCCCTGCTTCCTTCGGCAATTTATGAGTCATTGATCTCTAGGATTACATTGAATTAGGTTGGGTTTGATCTCTAGGATATTTTGATCTCTAGTCTGGCCATTTCTAGCATTTCTGCCGTCGACCCCCAACTTAACAAATATGTCTAAATTTTATTGGTTAAGCATTACGTACAATATTGCCATTTCCTAAATGTTTATGCATCTGTTTTCTGTAGCCCATTTTTAAGCTCAACGGGACTGCAACATGGATTTTTGGTCATATCTTATGAAGTGGAGAGAGGTTGGCCTCTGTAGGATGCGTGTAAATTAGGACTTGCGTGATAGAGTGAGTAATAGTAATAAATAAAATATTATTATAATATAATTTTTTTAATATTAATTTTGTATTAAAATTTAAAAAAAAATAAATTATTTATTATATTTTATATAAAAATTTAAAAAAATTATAATGATGAGATGAGATGAAATGAGATAAAATTATTTGATTTATGGAAACCAATCCGGCCGGAGAACAGCCCCTTTACCCGTTACCCGGCAAGCCCAAGAACCCAGCCAGAAATGTACAACGTTGTTTACTCGCTTCGAACTCCAGAGTCCAAGACCTACAAAGCAGGCATGATATTGTAATTTGTGCGGATTGTTGAGGAAGGCATAAGATCATGATGACGCTATCATAAGAACACCCTCGTTGCTTGGTTAAATTTATTTTTAAATTTAATTAATATCAACACTTTTATATATTTATCTATTCTATCTAAATTTAATCTCTACATTATATTAACTATTTATTTTCTATATAATAATAAAATATTATTAAATTAATATTTTTTTAAAAATATTTATTTTTACCACACTTTATAATTCTACCAATTTAATATTACTAATAATTATATTATAATTAAATTAATATTAAAAAAACATATTTTTAAAAGTCATTTAATCATTTGAAATGAAATTGTAGAATATTTTAATATTTTAATTGGTGAAATGAAAGTGTTATATTTTAATTTATGAAATGAAAGTGTAAGAGTGAGAAAATAATATTTTAATTTTTGGTGAATAAAAGTGATCTTCTATATTTATCCGACCACTGTAGCAGAAATCTAAATTATTTTATATATGCCCATTCTAATGTGGAGTGTTTTTTATATAAATTATGTAAATTTTATTGAACCATCCTATTTGGCCAAGCCAATAAAGATACTCTAATATGATAGAGAAAACATAACTAATTCCATAAAAAGTCAGTTTTTATTATTATGTGCGAGAGAGTTATACTTCGTTTGGTTAATTATATAGATGAGATGAAATAAGATAAAATAAAAATTAAAAATTAAATAAAAATTATAAAAATATTCGATCGGAAGTGAAATGAAAGTAAAGGAATTTATAAATCATAAACTCAATCGGTTGTCTCGAGAATTGATCTAACGCATAGCGGCAACCCTTGCAGAGTCCCGACTATATAATTTAGATCGTGTCTTCTAGGAAAGTCTGATATTCGCATCATTAATGGGTTAAAAAAGACAACTGAAGTACTGCAATAATTAGATTAGGCTTCATATTTCCGAAATTATTTTTCAGCTGAAGCTGTCTACAGGCAGACAACCCATAAATTATAATCGAGCCGCCTTTTTAGAAAATGATCATTGCCTCCCAAGATTTTTTTGTTGAAGAAAGCTTTTCCCAACCTTCGTTCCAATATTTCTATAGAAGGATTGTACTGCCCAAACCATACTTGTACAGAAAATGACCCCAAAATACAAAAATAAAATGGTCTTTCACAAGCCGTATCCATCGGCATCTATATCTCATTATACCAATAATTCAGTTTTAGCATATGCAAATGAAAAAAGGCATTTCGGATAAACATCGTTTTGTTTTCTTGCAGTGGATTCATCTCCTCTTGCTTGAACTTGCTGCATTCCAAAACGGACCACCTTTCCTACTTAATGTATAGTTGACATCAACTTTAAATTGTAATCCCACCCACCCAATCTCTAGAGCCCCCAAACAGACTTACTTATCGGTTTCGGATGACAATTATTTATATCGGTGGTTAGCAGAGTTCAGATCAGAAAAAACAAGACCATGTGCAATCAAAACTGGATATATTTTCTCAAGAAAAGTTGGCCACCCTCGTCACCCAACTGCCGTTGATGCTTCAAGAAAGATTAATACGGCCGCTAATCTGTTGCTATCGATCTTTATCACACTAATTTTGGGGAGGTCTCATTAATGGTGGTTCTAACTTTTCATTCTCGTGTAGTACTTGTAAATTAAATGTTATTGAGTAATACCATTTCACTTCAACCCTAAGAAACTGATCACTTGCAACCACATATACCATATCATTAAGTGGCACTAGCAGCACCGATCCTGAAAGAAAAATCATAACGGAATTTCTTGAGTCTTGACCAATCCAACTCACTTTTTGGTGAGGTCTCAAATCTTTAGAAAAATTCCTCCTATTTTTTTTTTCCCCCCTTAGTTGACATGTTATTTCTCGTGCAATATCATGTACCCAGCAATATTCACTTTTAGCATTTTCGTGTTAATAATATCAAATTATTCTCATAAGTAATAATCAATTTCAATTAAATAATAAACAATGTTCAATTTTTTTTTACCACGGGGTGCTTTGTCATGCTCATAGTGGGAAGTAAGGCGGAGAACCAAAATCGAAACGACAAGTTTTTCAGTTGTATAAAATCGGTTGAACCAACCGACTAAGATGGAGAAAACTAGCCGGACTGATTCTAGTTGGTGCGATGGTTTTCCAGTTAGTTTTGGGCTTTATCGATGGAGCACCGCATACTCAATACAACATAAACTCATCAGACATCACGTACGAATCAGTTTTGGGATCTACCGATTTATAGAGGGGGGGTGTGTGGGGGGACACACATGGTGACGTTGAGTCGTTGATTACTTGATGCGAGAGAGAGACGACGTCGGGGTGAATTGATCAAAGTTGGACAACCGAACGGAGGGTAGTTGAGATCGAGAGATGTCAGAGAGAGAGTGAAAGAGAGAAAATGGGCGATGGGGCGAGGTGAATAACGAAGTTGGGAGGTGGATAGCCGAAAGAGGTACGAGACGGAGAGGTGAGTAGAGAAAGAGGGGAGGGGGGCTTGGGTTAGAGCCTCACCGCTAATCCAAAACGATGCTGATTAACTCATTTAAGTTTAACAACGTCGTTTTATATAAGAATAAAATATAAATATATATTATATTCAGTGATTTGAACATAGTTCAAACTGGAATCGAATCAACCGATGCTGATTTTTTTTTTTTTTTAATTTAGGCTACCGGCCAACTGATTTTCCATCGATTTTGACCTATTCTAGAATCCAGAAGCCGGTTCCAATTAGCAACAATCGGTTACGATGGTTCATGTTCAACCCTAATGGAAAGTACCTCTCGATATTGTGACCAAGCAATAACACTTGGCTTTTATGATAGTGTGTTACACCTAGGATCATCGTCATTTATGCCAAAGATCATCAAACAGAATACTTATATATAGCCTCTATGGTTGTTGATTGTGTACACCACGATGTTGGGAAAAAAGTCCGAACGTGAAACAACTCGTGGAACAATAACATCTAGGGGTGGGCAATGGGGCCCCACCCCTGCTACCCCGCTTCCTATCCACCCCGCCCCCATGTGGCAAGGCGAATTACCCCGTCCGCATAGGGGGTGGCGGGGTTGGGATTGGGTGGTCCCCCTCCCTGTCCTGCTTTTATATATATTATGTATATAAATATATAATTATATAAATATATTATATAATATATAATATATTAAAAAAAAAACCACAGGTGACCACCAGAGGGTTTTTTTTTTTTTTTTAAATTCAGTAAGTCCAAAACGGTACTGTTTTGAGTTTACTAAGTAACTACCCTAACCCCCCCCCCCCCCCNCCCCCCCCCCGCGTGCCCCAAAAAAAACAATTTAGACATTACCCAGTACCCACCCCTCCAAAGAGAAGCTACTGCCCCAGTGCCCCCTCGCCCCGTCCCATGACTCCGTGAGAGACTAAGTATCGCCACCGTTTGTGTCCCCTATCGCCACCACAGTTGACTCCTCGTCGTCTGTGCTTGCCGTCGTCGCCTAAGGTAAGTCTGAATTCTCATATCTCTCTCTCTCTCTCTCTCTCTCTCTCTCTATATATATTTTTATGGAATTAAATAGAGGATGAGATTGTAAATTGTGTGCTGTAGATGATTGAATGTGCATATGTGTGATCATTGATGGATCCGATTGTTTAAAATCATTTTTAAGGTTTTGTGATTTATTTCAATTTTGTGTAGATTTGTTTTTATAAAATCATTTTATAGATATAACAATTATTATTTTGTATAAATAAATAATATGAGACAGTCTTAATGGTTGGATTTTATGGAAAGATCCAATTATTTAGAATCATTTTTAGGGTTTTGTGATTTATTTTGATTTTGTGTAAATTTGTTTTTATAAAATCATTTTATAGATATAACAATTATTATTTTGTGTAAATAAATAATATGAAACAATCTTAATGGTTGGATTTTATGGAAAGTGCCGATTGTTTAGAATCATTTTTAGGGTTTTATTATTTATTTTGATTTTGTGTAAATTTGTTTTTAAAAATCCTTTTATAAATAGAACAATTATTATTTTGTTATAATAAATAATATGAGACAGTCTTAATGGTTGGATTTTATAGAAAGTGCATATTGCAATTTCTTAAAAAAAAAAAATAATATGACTCAGTTTCTTATTATAAACCAAAAGTACCTTGCAAGTTGAACAATAAATATGATATATATAGGGCTTAGTACTTCATATGTTTGGCATGTTACTTATTTATTTTGGTCATTCCTATTAGTACCATAACCTCAGAGTCGGCCTTTAGTACCGAATGGCGCATATTGGATCCATTCCAGAGCTCATTAGATCCTACCACTATAGAGGCTTTGATTTGTACCTCAAACTGGATCACAGAGAGTCCAATTCATGTTCCGGATGTTATTAATTATTGTCAAGTCAACGCTGAGAAATAGGGTGATGATGAGTCTGGATCTCGTAATTTGTCTATTGAATTCAATTTTCTTATTTTTTACTTATTTATTTTTATTTAAATGGTGTTAATTTCAAATTTAATTGTTGTAGTGATACCTGAGATGGCGTCTACGGCTACCTAGTATGACTTCATGTTTATTAGGAGGGGCGTATAGCACCCCTAATAACATCCGGTCGTTATGCCTGAACATGAAGCCCTGGAGAAATCGTGGCCCCATTGCTTGCTTTGCATTTGGCATAATTGTTCATTGCGTTGCATGTATTTGACATCTAACACAACCAAAATGACTGTTTTTCAAAATACCTAGTAAACATATGATTCTGACTTTAATTCTGAATGCGATTGTGCCAACACTAAACCATGTATTTGTCAAAAGAAATTACACGTGTATGCGACGTGTGAAAAATCTGCTGGCACAAGTGCCGCGTGATACAGTAGATATGGGCCCATCATCAGGTTCCTGAAGTATAGATATTTATTACTTACATATAAAAATGAGAACGGGTTTTAAGGATAAAAATTCTGCTCATTATCTGCATATTATACATAATTTGTTTTTTCTTTGAATAAATATATTGTATATAGATGATGATAAGAATAACTCAATTAATATAAGAAAAATAAAATAAAAAATAATAATAATATATATTGTGTGAAGATGATAAGTAACATAACTCATATATATATTAAAACAGAAGAAACTTCAAGTGCTCCTTTATGGCAATCAGCAAGCATTTCAATTCCCCTGAGAGGTTGTTGGTGGGAATGGTTGGCACATAAAATGTGCCTGTTAATGAAGTCTGAATGCTTCTTGATCTGCTCTGTGAATGCAATCAAATTAAAAGGATCAGAACTTTCACCCCCCCGTCCCCTCTCTCTCCGTATTCAGCGACTAATCTGTAGGTATGCTACTAAATGCTTGACATGCATTTCAACGAGGGAGAGGACCGAGAGGTTGAGAATTGAATTCGAGTTTTATGGATAAGAGTACTAAAATTTATAGCATACAACCGCTAGCTGCGTTTAAAGTTTATATAAATGCTAGAACTTAGTATCGTGTGAACTAAATTCCTCCTTTTAACTTCGTTTTTCTTCTCTCTCTCTAAGCAAAATAAATTCACTTGAGAGAGAATTTGTGATTAATGTTAGGTAACAGGCTAAGATCCCATTTATGATTAATGTTGCGACTGTAGCTGTTTGCAGAGTAATATACCAACTTCCTTGCGGCGGGACACTTAGTTCTGTTTGCAAAATTTTGTCTAATGCCTTAAATCATAGAACTATTTTCTCTTCAAATATTTGGAGGTCTGTTACATATAATGATTTTTACGTAAATTTTATACATTCTATTGATATGATTGGTAAAAATAATTATTTTATATTGGTAAAAATAACATAGCCAATTTCCTTTTTTTCAAAATCTTTTAGTCTCTTGTCTTTAGACGCAGTGTTTGCCGCCATGGCTTATTGATCTTGAGATGTTCCACTAAAATCCAAACTAATGCTAGATGTCTCTGGAGCGAGCTGCTTACACTCATTCACACAAAAATATGTATTCTGTCTGATCTGGCCCTGATTGGTAAGTAAGCAGTGCCCTGCCAAAGCTGCAATCATGTTAGTCTAATAATTTCTCAAATAGCCAGCCCCTTTTCACGAATTTGATGATGAAAGACATCCGTCATCAGTGAGTGAAATATATATGTATATAGAAGATTGCATAAATTATTGCTACCACCTACCTACCGACGTATCCCATTTGCAGGCAAAGACCATAGTCATGAACATGTTTCTCCAGCGTGGAAGCCTCTCATGACCCAGAATTTATGATTTTTTTTTTTCCTTTTGGATGGACCTTCTTGCATGCAGTACTACTGTGAAAGATTTTGAACACATGAACACTTGGTGCGTGGAAATATGGATGGCTGATTTTTGCTTGTCTCGCTGCATTTTGAAGCTCGGCTCGTTGAAGGAGGTGGAGGCTGGTGGTTGTGACGATTTTTATTTTTCTCGTTGAATTATTGTTTTAATTGATGACAAAATATATGATTTCTGATCCATTAACGGACCGAATCACGAATTAGCCAAACAACCCGTCTTTGAGGCATCCTCCTACGTACCTAGATTAGATACGTACGTACGTAGCCAAAGTTTTATGTATTTGTATAGATAGCCTCGTCACAAATGCTAATGCTAAATATACCGTATGAGTCATGGGTTATGCAAACGTATTTTAAAAAAGAATAAGTTTATTATTAAAAAATTATTTTTTTCATATAAATTTCATATAATTTACTTTTTTTTTCAAAAAATAATATGCAACCTTTACACACTTTATAATTATAAATATTATTTATTAGTCACAAATAGCAGTCATGGAAGGTGGTGAGCTACAAATATTATTATTATTAGTATTATTATCATTATTATTATAAGAGATTAGGTATCAAATATATTATATATAAGGGAGATGATACCCTTACAATTTATTAATAAAATAATATTTTTTTAAAATTTCAAATACATCAAATCAAAATTAAAATTAAAATAAATATTTAAAAAAATATTATTTTTTTGAAAGATTGTAGAGAAATTATAAATGAGTAGTAATTTTATTATTTTTCTATATATAATATGCCAGCTTGAGGGAATTTATTGTCGAAACATGCTATAGAGTAGCCTCACATCTAGTACACTATAATTTTTAAAGTGTAAAATAAAAAAAGATAAAAGAATAAAATTACATATTTAAATAATGTCAAAAAGTGTAAGACTGACGTTAAGAATTTATCTTTATTGTCACGGCCGGCTTCATGCATCGACCAGGCACGCATTTATTTTATATATATGTATGTCCTAGCAGAGCCAGAAGGTTCAATGCATGCATAATTTGGATGTTGCTAATTTTTTAAGAGTTTTGTTATATATAAATAAAATTGTGTATTAATATGTATATTAACACTAATTTTTTCGTATTTAAAATTTAAATTAATACTGTTTTCAATAAATTTTAATTGTTGACCAATCACATTAGATTGTTACACATATTAGTACATAATTACACTTGTAAATAAATTTTTCCATTTTTTAATAAAGCTTCGTTCGTACGTAACCTGCCATTCTAATGAAAAAGTGTGTATGTATTGCATGCCCTCGTAACGCCTTTTTTATTATTATTTACGATTCAACAACAACAGAAATCACTTTTTTAGCTTATATATGTTTACCCTTTGCGGATTCAAAAAGAGTTTTTATTTATTGTGCCATTCAAACACCACCTAACTCTTCTGGGTTCTGGCATGCATTCCATCGATCTACGTATATCTCTACACCAACTTGTGCCTTAAATGTAGAATTAATTAGCCCATTAAAATAATTAACGTTGCTTGATTAAAAATTTGGGATCTCGTCCTTAAAAAAAAAAAAAAAAAAACCTTAATGATAATGGTAATGGAGGACGAGAAGTTTTGAAGTTTTCCATGTTCAATACTGGCTTTCTATAAATTATTAGGCAGTTTTCCTCTCAGGCTGAGCCGCTGAACATTAGAAGAGCAACTTCCCACCATTTCAAAATAACCTTAAAATATTAGGGTAAGTAAGAACTTCATGTTTAGTGTTGAAATTTGGAAGATTGTAACGCCCATTTTTTCTGTTTAATTTAGGCTAATTTCGAAACAATTTATTTTCTTTTACTCACTCCGATTTAAAGTTAAGAAATTCACTAGTACGTAGTTAATTATTCGTTATATATACATATATATATATATATATATATCGTGGTTAAGTTTGAGAGCTCAAACTTAAAGCCTGGTTGCAGCCTTTCTGGTCATGGAGGCAGTCTTTTGGTGCCGTGTAGAAGAGGGATGGCCACTGTACCTATGAAACACACAAAATCCCTGAGAAAAGCAGGCAATTAATTTCTTTCAAATACTCAAACGCATGCAATGATCAGAAACCGAGAATATGTAACTTTTGGCCCATTCTACAAGAGGCTACAGCGTCGACAATATATGATTTTTTTTTTAATTTTTTTTATAAGCAAGAAAATAATTAGAACATAGTGTGATCCCTACCTATGGTAGCATGTGCACGTCATGTGCAACAAACATTAGTCCACAAAACTTCAAATCCGAACCTTATAAACCAGTACGTACTCGAGAGATCATATCTGTCCATCCCACCCCCCAACTCTCCTTAATTAGCTCTAAAATTCCGGTCGAGGGTATATAATTGTATATTCATCACTTCTGGGCATGATTGATTTAAGTAACTTACATTGAATCAGGACATTTTTTTAGAATTGTTGCTGATCTCCTGGCCTGGAAGATCCTGAAAAGTAGGGTCAACAAGACTTATCGGTTTAAAGCTACCAAAACAAGAAAAGCGGTCCAAATGATTATTTTAATTTCAACATGAATTTACTGGTCCATCCGAGTTGGAAAAATCTTCCAAGATGATGCATTTTTCTGTATTGATGTGCGCGCTAATGATCTTTAACAAATTGTATCATATTCATATAAAGAAAACAAATAAATAGCAAAAATAACTTTTATAAAGTTTTTTTTTTATTATATCTTTTTCTCATTAATGAGACTCGATCTGTCTTTTATTTTATTGCTTAATTTTTCATTATAAGTTTAAATGGAAGTGGCATAATATTCTTATTGTATAGATGGCTAATATAAATGCGTACTTATCCAAGCCTATTAATGAGGGAGCTAGTCTACGTACCTAGCTATTTCTCGCCTTTGGTGGCGCTCTTAAAAGCTCCAAGTTTAACGCTCATTAACTTAAAAGCTGCAGCTTACTATTAATTTGAATAACCAAATAACCAGTAGTTCATTAATTCAAATCTATATATCCAGCTTATTTAATACGAAGCATGCAGGAGTAGTACTGCTTCCCTTTGGAGCAGGTTAATTTTCTCGATCTTTTATGTACAAACATTAAAAGATATCGAAGTTAAATGTTGACATAAAGAAGAAAAATTCCAAATGGGTCAAATATTAGTTTGTTTAATCAAGTTAAGGAGTATGTTAGAATATCAAAAGTTTTATATGTAGTCATTTTTTTATGTTTTTTACGCACTCTAATAATGAGGTTGACTCTATCACTTTTTTTAAATTTAAAATAATTGTTTTGATTAATTATATTAATGGAGTGTATCAAAAATATATAAAAGTGATTAAGTTGTATAACCCCTTTTTTTATAATTTTTTTTATGTCTATCTATAATGAAGTGTTATCTAGGCCTGCACACCGATCCGTCCAACCCAGAATTTGGGCCCGGCCCAGCCCAACCAGTCCGCCAGGGAAGTCCCATCAACCCGACCCGACTCCAAACATTAACTCTCAGATCGGGTCGAACCCGTAGTCCTTATTCTGCATCGATCCTCCTCTCCCCCCTTTGTCTCCTTCGATTTCTTTTTCTTCAAAATTCCCTCCCAACCATAAATCTCAATCGAATGCAATCACTTCTTCTACAAACCCTGCCTCTCTCAAACGGTAGTAATCGACAGTATAAATACCGAGAAGCAGCAAAACGTTTTCAATCATTTTATCGAACATCAAAGGCTCAAAAAAAACAAAGAAAGAAGGCAAAATAGTTGAAGAGTCTGAAGCCAAACCATATCATAAAAGGCTAGAGGAGCGAATATACAACATAAAAATAACAAAGAAGCAATCGAGCTTATTAATCTGCGACCATAGCGGACGAGTTCAATACAATTGGGAACTGGTGGGATTCATCAAGAATAAGGTTCGAAACAAGACATCTTCGACACTCAATAGCTTAGGGAGCTTTGGATGGCCAAATGATTTAGCGAAAATAAAGCAAGGATGGATTCTATGTCAGTGATGGGTAGGTCAATGGTTTTCCAAGACACCCAGAAGATGCGAGGAGATCTGAATGATGCCTAACCAGGAGGAAATGAGAGAGATCCATACAGAGCACCAACGACATGTAATAGACGGGTGGAGGGCTAGGGTTTGATGAAGTGCGGGAAGAGGGCTAGGGTTTGATGAAGCTAGGGTGGAGATTAAGAAGGAAATTGAAGAGTCGGGTTCAAAATAACATCCCGATATTTATCGGATAAACCTGTGTTAAAATCGACTGTAACAGTGATCTGAATTAGCGGTTCATTTCCAAACAGGTCTCACGGGTTGGTCGGCCCGTTGGATATATTGCACAGGCCTAGTGTTACTTGTTAATTATTAAATTAATTATTATTTTTTACACTTGATAAATTTTTGATTGTGTATTATTTTCCCATATTATAAAAATATAATAATTAAAAGAATGATAAAAAAACAAGGACAACAGGATGATTGATTTTTCGAGAAATTCATGATGAAGTACTAGTACCGGCACCCTGCGTAATATTAAAAGCTGTAATGTGTCATATCTATCATTAATATGAGTTACTTTCTCACTGATCTTAATTTATGCTATTTGAAAAATGGGATTTCACCATGGACACAGACTTTATAAGGATGCAGTTATCATTTATATCGCTATTATTTATTTTTTTTAAGGTACATGCATATATGGCCAGAATTTTATAAATAAAATATAATACATTACAAAATTTTAATAAGATCATGCACAACCTCCAAGCAATTGTATGCCAACTTTTTTTTTTTTTTAAAGATGCAAAAAGGATTATCAAAATTATCAGAAAGTAAATAGAAAGCGTGTTGCATGCCTTCGAAAGTTGATTGCATTAATAGAGTTCGATCTATACAAAGCTACAAATAAACATATTATTTATTATATGTCGTTGAATATAAACTTATCAAAAAAATATATCGTTGAATATAAAAAAATTAAAATATAAATATTCTAGTCTTAATACTAATTGATCATGTAATGGAATTTTATATTAGTATGTTAATAAATAAAAAATGTTTCTCTTTGTCAATATTATTATTTAATAATTTAATAATAACAATAACAATAATAATAATAATAATAATAAGAGAGAAGTCGCTAGGTGATGGCGTGGTTGTCCGTGACATTCAATTTGATTGCGATGCAACCTTTGCCGTTCCCCTTTTATTTTTTTTTATTTTGATGAGTTTTCAGGCTTTTAGGTAGATTGAGACATCGTTTGGATTAAAAATTATTTCGTACTATTTTATTTTATTTCAATTTTTTAAAATTTATACATAAAATATAATAAATAATTTAATTTTTTTAATTTTTAAAATAATAATAATATTTAAAAATAATATTATAATAATATTTTATTCAACTTTTATCTTTTATTTAAAATTATCTCTTATCATCTCTAAATTCAAACCATCCACGCCTTTTAAATGTCTCCTTTCGCTTTTCTAAAGCCATGTCCCACGTGTAGAAGACAATTCATTTGATTCGAGGTCTTTCCGATTTAGGCCAGCAAGATTATTTGAGCATTATAATTTTTCAATCAAAGACCGGTTAGAAGAGATATTGTCCAAATAAAATGGAGTTTTAGAACAAATATTTTCTCACATATCTATCTAAAAGCAGCTAAAAACAAAAACAAAATACTATCCGGTCGCCCCGGCCACTCTACTGCCTTTGGTGGTTGTCGGAGATTCCTCCACCCGGCATGGCATGCTGTTGAGAGATGGATCTAATATTTTAATATTTAGCAGCTATATATATATATTTTTACATAATATATATCAATAGATTGTAATTCAATATATAAATGATTGAAAAAACATTATGAATTTTAAAATTAGTATTTTCTCATTTCTTAGAATTTTTTGCGGTCAAACATCCATATATGTTTCCCATGGATGTCTTCGTTCATGGCTGGCTGCAGCCTGCACGTCCGAAATTTTAATATTAAATAAAGAGTAATGCTGACTATAAATTATAAATAGACAACTCTTATACAAGTTTTGTATTAAAAAAATAAGTTTTATTAATAAAAAATAATTTTTTTACACTCTTTTAAGTGGGATCTATTTTTTAACAATGACTTATATAAAATTTATCTATTTAAAATTTGTAAAAATCGTTTCTCTTAAATAAAAGATAACTTTTTGTCTCAATGAATTATGGGAGAAGTTGTTCTTTTTTTTTTTCCTGAAAAAATAAACGTACAAGGATGTTTCATAAATTCACCGTATTCTTCAATGAGAAATACTTTAACTATGAGTAATGTTAATACTCATGTAATGTTTTAGATTAAGTATATAATTGGGATGAATGAATTAATAAATATATATATATATCAATTATAATATTGACCTTTATTTTTTAAAATAAAAATTCTGAAATGGTCCGAATTCTTATGAGATCGTTGCGACCTTAAGTAAAAAAACAAATATATATTTATATATGCCAAAAATCTTCATTGATTTTTTAATGTAATTTTATATAGTTATTAAAATTTTAGGAACTTCAATAATATAAATTATTTAGGAACTCTTTATAAAAGTAATATTGGACGTACAACATTATCATGTTTAGCTGAGCCGTTACACTTCATTTTCCATGGTTCACTTAAATTGTCGGTCTTTTCTTTATCTTTCTTCCAATAAATTTTATAGGTGGCGTTGGGTTTTTATTTTTATTAAATATGGGTTTGGCTTTAAAACTTAAAAAGCCGTTGAGGGTTTTACCTTTGTACGTGTTGCACTCCGCTCTCTCACAAACTCTCGAAGTAAAATCTATAAACACCGACGGCCTTGCTAAAGCAATGAATGAAGAGAAGTCTTTCTGCACTTTTTGTAATAAGTAATCTTATATACTATATTATTATTTAATTTACATTTTATTATATATAATGTAATGTATTTATTATTATTTATGATAAAAAAAATGTAATAAATAATTATTTAATAGTAATAAATATGACGCATCTTATTTAATAGAATATAAGTAAAATAATAGTATGACATATAAAATTTTCTTTTATAATTACAATATTTACTGCAATTTACCCTCTTCCCGCATGATTCCTAAGTATTGTTTTTGCCCAACAATTAATACATTTCTCTGGCCTCAATTTACACCCTTCTTCTACCCATTACTTCAATTCATTTCCATTACTCTCTCTCTCTCTCTCTATACCCTCCACAATTAAATTAAGCTTTAAAGATCACCCATCGCTCTCCCTTCATTTCCCTTATATATAATGGGGCTTGGAGGTCCATACCCACTTCAGAAAGGCCAGGTTGATGTTGCCGGAGCTAGTCTCGATCGGTTCGTAACTAGCCGGTCTCAGTCCATCCCTTCTCCTCTCTCTTATAATCCTCTCCATATCAGTCTATACTCACCCCTCTGCTGAAATTGGCGTTGGCACAATAGTCGTTTCGACCTCGAGGTATACCAAGGCTTTGTAGCCCTCACTTGTTAATTGGAATTCAGTTGCATGCTCTGCTTCATCAGAAAATTGTGTGGTGCAAGTTCGATTAAATTGATTTTCAAGATAAAATTTTGTTTCGTTGTTAAATCAGCTTGTTTCGTTTTGGTTGCTTATGTAGGCAGGGTGACATATATTAGCAGGAAGTACACGAAAATGAGTCGCCGAAGTGGAAGCAGTCCAAAACTAGAATTGAAGCTGAACCTCTCACCACCTAGACCCAACCCACGAGTGGAGTCGCCGAGCCGCTCGGCCACAGTGTCACCGACATCACCACCAAGCTCGTGTGTGTCGATGGAGCTCAACCAGGATGACTCTCTCCTGTACTCCAACAGCCCCGAGGCCACGTCTATGGTGCTGGTGGGGTGTCCACGCTGCCTCATGTACGTGATGCTCTCCGAGGACGACCCCAAATGCCCCAAATGCAAGAGCACCGTTTTGCTGGACTTTCTTCAGGACACCACAAGCCCCAACATGAAGACAAAAAATAGTTAGAGTAGGCCCCCCTTTCTTATTTATCGGAGCTAGGACTTATTTAAGCCTTTCTGCTTTTATATCTCTCCTTTTGTCTTTGTTTTTTTTAATCTGTCTCTCGAAGAGGCAGCGCTATTTGCGCTCCATTTTTAGCTCCATCCCATAGTTTTGAGGAAGGTTATTCCTGGTGGATGGGATCCAGAGCCCCTGCGGAAAGGTGGAGCGCGAATAGCACTACCTTTATTTATCTTTTTACTTTGCAAATCATAGAAAATAGGAAATGGGCAATCTTTTTTGGGTGTGGTTGGGGGGGGGGAGCATATGGTTGGGAGGGGAGAGGTGGGCTAGGGTCTGTGTTAGGACTGTCTCTGTTTCTTTCTGGGTTCAGCTTTCTTCCCTCTTTAGCAGAGGACGATGTAAACCGGTTTAACTGTAAGGGTCAGAATCTTCTTTATCATAATATTAGATAATATTTGCTTTTGCCTTACAGCCCCCACTATTTATTTATTTATTTTTTTCATTTTTCTGTTGTATCAGTAAAAAAAAATGCTGCATAAATGTTTTTCGGAGATGAAAGTGAAAGATATGCGTCTTTTACCTGAAGAAAAGATGGGCTAAACTCTGTGTTGTGCAGTAGATTTTCTGGTACACTGGTTCCGCTAAAAAGTTGTAAGCAGGTAGAAAAAGTAGAACGGTGCGTCTTTGGGCCCACTGCCATGATTGTTCCCAATCAAGATGACTTTGTGTTGAATATCTAGTGCAGTGGCCCCATGGGGTCACTTGTAGGGCCCCAATCAAATGACCCAAGAGACGATCCACTTGGCTTTTAGGCAAGCATGAAACTAACCATGACCAAACGAGTTAGGCTCAGCACAGGTCATTCGGCCAGCATTAGACAATATCAGCATCAAGTCCGGTGGTAGTTATCTCCGTCTCTGTACAGCCACAATTCGGTATAATATGGTAATGGGGGGAGATGTTTTGTTATGTACTTGTTATCATCCTCCTCTCAAGGATGAACAGCTGCTTAAAAGCCCACTCTTATTTTGAGGATGTTCGGTTTCGTAGCTAAATCGAAAGAAAAGAGAGAAGAACATGTCTCTCCTACATCAGTTAGTGGCAAAGCTATCGAGTAGGCAAAATTTGCCCACTTTAGGTGGTAAGAGTTATAGTTAAAAAGCGATATAAAAGGCCAGCCAACTAATCAACCTCTTTATATAATATGGTGACCCTATTTACATCCTCATTATGTGGGGTCGAAAAAAGTGAATTTTTACAGATAGGTGAGAAAGGAACTCATTTAGGAAAGGAGGGTAATTTGGTAAATCAAGATAGGAGAGTTGGGTTGGGGTGGTTCGAGCATTGAAAAAAAGGAGGGGTGGAAGGCTGTATTGGATTGAAAGACCATTAAAACCACATAAATGCAAGAGTAATTGAGACAGTTGAGAATAATGAGGATATTACGTCAGTTGATAAATACAAATTTATTTCCACCCTTCGCCCCCCACTCTTTGATCATCTCTTCCTTCGGTGCCTTCCTTTTCACTCCCCTTCTCACTAGACACTAAATGCTATCTTTCCTTTGGCCATCCACTATTTTTGGTAACTTCTTACTCTTTTGCATGTTCTCCATAGTCCATATTCATTTCATCTTAACGCTTTCCCTTACTCAAACAGTCAAACGCCTGCACCATCTCTGATAGTAGTGTAATAACTTTAGCATGGGGAACCTAAATGCTGATGAGATCAATCCACACTGCACACTGGCAGCATTTAACTTGAGATTGTTTCATAGATGCTCTTGCTTGATGCTGAATTATGCTTAACAAGATATAAAGGAAAGAATTTGGACCATTTCCAAACGAGAGAGAGAGAGAGAGAGAGAGAGAGAGAGAGAGAGAGAGAGAGCGAGCAATGAACAAAAACATACCTTTATGAACCCCTGAACTGAAATTCAAATTGAATGCTTAATTGACCAACAGAAGCATGTAATCTCAATACAAAGGGTCGACCAAAGTTTTGAGTGGTTAAAAATAAAGCCTCCTTCGCCTATTTTGGTGGTTATTTCCAATAATATTCGATAAAGATAATAATAATAAGAAAAACTAATGAAAATCCATCCTTGCCTACCTGCAACTGAAGAAATCCAATCATATTCTCTTCCATGTAATTAAATGAACAGCTAAGCAGAGAACGAAACCGAGCATCAGTTGTTATCCTCTAGTAACAAATTTTAAACCAATATCCTTTCACTCCCAGTTTGAGAAATTAACAATTCATTCTCAGGATTAACCAAAAAAGTTAATTTTTTTCTGCTTAGAAAATTCAGCCACTGCTTTGCATGCCATAATGCCTCTAAAATCAGTCAATCAACAAGCATTTCATGCAAGCATATAGAAAGAAACCAATTAGTTCATTTGCTGTTGAAAACCCACTAACTACTAACTCCTGAGTTTAAGTGCATGTTTGGGGTTGTGGTAGAAAATATTGCTTTTAACTTAAGGCTTATAGTTTAGAGCTTAACGTAATAAGCTCTACTATTAAAAAGCTATTTACTGTTTGGGATTTGTATGTCTAAAGTATTTTCAAATATATTAGATCTGTTTGGAAATAAATTTAAAAAATACTTTTTGAGGCAGAAATGACACAAAATGGTATATTCTTTATAGAAATAAAATATTATAATAAAATAACAACGAAAATAGTCTAATAGATTTTTCAGTAATTATAATTGAATGAAAATAACTTCAACCATGCATAAGTGAAAGAGCAATATAATCACGCTCAAGCTGCCAGAGGTTCACGAGGTTTCCTATCTCTTCGAGAATCTCTCGAGTCATGTTATTGTTTGCGAATTCCAAATTTATTAGCTCTCTGAGATTCAGTATTATAAAAATAAAAATAAAAAAAGGTTGAAGACAAACTGTCATCTGAAAATTTTTAACTCCATTTGAAAGTTGAAGGCATGAAGGTCTTCGGAGTCCAAGAGAGAAAGAGAGAGAGAGAAGGGGGGGAAGGGGAGGGGCAAAGTTGTCGTTGTGGTAAAATAGTGAGGATTTTTTCGTAATATACATATCACGGAAAAATAAGACTTACTTTTTACAAAGTGCTTCTGACAAAAAGCATCACTTTGATGCTTTTGTTAAAACGTACTTTTTTAGCTTTTTTTAATTTAAAAGTACTTTAATATAAAATTACCAAACATGTAAATTTTATCATTTAAGTACTTTAGACCATTATAAAGTACTTTTTAAACTTTCTACGACAACCCCAACCAGGCTCTAAGGTAAGGTCATTAAAATCTTTGACTCTATCGATGATTTGAACCATACACCGGACAGTAGGTGAGAACATCAAACAATAGAGGAACAGGTCAATGCGTTTTTTGCAGTGTACACAAATAACACCCAAGAAATAGATTCCCATCACAACCATCATTCGTAGAACACTTCTCCAATTAAAATATTGGCAATTTGGCATGTCAAACACTTGAGGGCACCACATGCATCCACCAAGGATAAATCACCTTCGGTTAATAGATATATTATGCTTGTTGTCGAAATATGCATGCAACCAAAGCATCACTCCTAAGGTTGCACATAGAATTCCAGCATTGGAGGATGCAAGATAGTAGAAATGCATGCTCAGAGAATATATGTGACAAGAGCATCACTCTAAAGGTACCCTCGGAAAACAAAAAAATTTCCAAATTTTTTGTCACTCCAAAGCTTTGTATTACTACTCAAAATCTAGCATACAATTAACATTATATGGATCATTTGAAGAAGAAAAGTTCATCAAAGTCATATGAGTTCCAATGTGTTGTACATGACACTAGGACTACAATCATGTAGAACACATTCTGCAAATTTACCTTTCTAAAACTTCTATTTGAAGGATCCACAAGAAATTTTGCATGTGAAACCCAAAATGGTAGGATCAACATGAAGATAGATCTCATGGTCTATAGGTACAAAAATTAACTCAGCATATCAGCAATAAAACCTTTCAAGAGTTGTCTTCACCCGTTTCTCCCCATCCACTACTGCTTCTGATATACTTATCCACAATACAAAACTCTTTATTCTGAGCAACCCGCCTGGCATAGTTCTTAATTGACATAGGGCCCTTTTTCAGCCTCCTGAAGTAAATGATCTCCCAAGGCCATAAGCTAGCAGAACCAAAGTATGCCTCGACGGATAGATGCCTTTCATTTTCTTTGGGGAGTTCAAGGCCATAATGCTTCAGAGCCATGTACATCTCCTCTGATGATATGCTCGTTGAACAGCCAGTCTGGGTACTGGCAATCATTTCTGAAGCTGGCTTCTTGATTGGTGGTGGCATTTGCTCCATCTCCAATACCCCAGAATTTTGAAATTCAGTTATCTCTCCTAGTCTCTTGGGAGATAAACTACGAAGAGTACCTTTATCCAACAGCATCTTGCTTAGATTTGTAAGTTCAAATAATGACCCAGACATAATCCGGTTGTCAGTCTCATTCCTCTCCATATGATGGTCCTTTTCCAAATCTTCTACTTTAGAGGATGATGGTACAGTTTCATTCCCCACCATCATTGGCTTTTCAATCTTAACATTCTCCGAGTCAGCGTTACGGTCTACTACTTGTCCTTGTTCAACTAGAATGGCCTTGGATTCAGGAGTAGTAGCATTATGCAGAGAGCCTTTCAGATATAATGGCATCTTATTTAAAGAGGATGGTGACAAAGACAGGGCTGTTGGCGAGATTGGGCTTGACCTACTCTTATAACTTCTGAATGCAGAATACTGCGATTTAGAAGTTGACCTTGAATTAGAAGACAAGGAATCAGCCCTGGAAGATGCAGATCTCGATCTATTTGAATTTGGTGGAGACTTCAACAATTGGGAAGTCGTATGTGATCTAGATGTGCTATACTTGAAATGGTGAGAAGACAAAATTGGCCTCCGAACTTTCTTGGCAACACTTTGTCTAAGACTTCCATTTCCCCTCCTCCTTCTCTTCTTACCTCCATAGTCCTGTTCGTGCTCCCTATCAGCTTCCTTTGTTACAGGAGAGCTTCCACCTTTTAGCAACCTCCGATGGTTTCGTGAACCAGATGCTATCCTATTATCCTTCTGTCTCCTTACCGACACACCATCCCTACTCAACTGCAGTTTTCCCCATGATTTGGATCCACATCTATCCAGCTCTCCTTTGCCTCTACCACTTTCGTTGGCATCATCATCCTCCCTAAGATCAAACTTGGTTGGCTTTCTCCACGAAGAATGTTCTTTGGGGCAATTACGCACTTTGTGACCAGAACCCCCACAAATGTAGCAAGTTTTCCGAGGTTCAGAATCATTGGGGGAGTTTAAAGCTGCAGCATCAATCTGTTCTTTGCCTAATTTCTCTTGAGAACTTCTTGTTGCAGGAGAACCACCTGTATACTCTATCCTTTGGTTCTCACTTCCACCTTTGCCGTCATAACCCTGGTAGGGTTCATATTGGTCAAATCCCATTCCAATTTCTACCCCATTATTGTTTGAGGGGTCAAAAGCTTTCCCACCCCATCTATCATTGTCTGCAAGGTTGGCTATGACATTTCCACCTTCAACATGCAAAGTTTGAACTTTTTCCTCGGTATTATGTTTTATGTTGTCTTCATTGTAGGCTGTCTCATCATCAAGCATGTCAGCAGAATGGAGCCTTCCTCCATTTCTATCTGGGTGTTTAAAACCCATTTTGTAATCTCTCCAACCATTTGAACCCATTTTTTTACTGGTATAATCTCCTCCTCTTCCAGCATTCCTTCCATGTTGTGACTCATGTGATCAAGCACCTCTTTCATATTTTCGAAAAGGTCGAGGCTGTTTATTAGACCATGTAAGAGTCAAAGGCTCACCACAGATCTTCCTACCCCGCAGAGCCTTCAAAGCTTTCTCTGCATCTGGACGGAGGTCGAATACTACGAACCCATATCCATCTTTCTTAAGCTGCACATTACAACTCCCGAACCTCCGGAAAATGTGTTCGAGTTCACCTCTCTGAGTTCGAGCTGATAGATTACCGATATACAATGACATCTGGCAAAATAATAATAGCGCAAAAAGTTACTTTTGGTCAGGAAGGGAAATCACTCGTGCACCTCCATGGATATATTTAAAAGAAAAAGACTGTATTGGATGGAACATGATCATGGCACAGGAAACTTGATGGTTAATTGCTAACAGACTACACTTTCTCCAAATGGAGAAGGTGGACCTTGTTCTATTCTTAGACACCAGTTTCGAGTACATAAAAAGTTAAGACTTCACCAGACACCAATAAAAAAATATAAACGCGGGATACCCTAGTCCAAACACCGGTACAGCTTATTAGTTGATTTTATTTTCTCCCCAAGAAACATGAACCCATTACCTCAGATAAAACTTACTTTGCTAGGAACCCAAAAGCAAATTACTTTGGCGCTTATTTGTATGTGTGAGTAAACCAACAATATTCTATGGTATTGGCGTAAGTGGTCCAAAAGGTATACAAGTAAATACAGTTAACATAAATAAAACTTGATTCCCAATCAAAATCAGATCAAAGTAATTAAGTTCTTGGGCATGGAGTGGTAAAGAAAAATAAACGAAAACAATGGAATGTATATACTAGCATATACCACCAGCACATCCTAGTTCTGGCTGTGACTAAGCGACAAAAGCTGAACAAAAGTATTAAAATATATTGTCTATATTTATCTTCTCTTTGGGTTTGAACTTGAAGCAACCAAACGAGATTATAATGTACCGTAGAAAGGAATTCCATTGAACATCTGTTGTGCATAAAGTGATAATCAGAATAATCACCTTGTTAACAAAAGCCGCATACGGGTTTAACTTTCGATTGTTCCAATAACCCTTATGCAAAATAAAATTTTTGAATTTACATTAGGGTTCTTCATAAATGCAATAATACCGACCAACGAAAAAAATGGAAAGAAATGCAATAATACCGGGTTTTGGGTGTTTGAGTTCTCAATCTGGTGCGTTCCTTTTCTTCCTGTCTGCAAACACGCCGGTCCGCTTTGTTGACTCAAACCGCATCAACGAAATCCTGGGTGCCCCGGCGCGTCGCACCTGAAGAGTAAAAAAATAAAATAAAATAATCAACAAATAGGAAAGGAATCATTTTTTTCCTCAAAAAATAAAAAATTTAACATTACTGAACATTATTATCGAGCCAGTCAAAATTTCAATTAAGTAACTAATAATTCTTTAATTTCTAACCTTACTCCAATAGAAAAGCAATGTCTCGTATGGAAGATTTCGTAGAAAGTCCATCTTGCTTTGCCATTTGCTGGCGACACTGTGTCAACTTTAGCTTACATTCGCGACGAGCATTTCACTGTGCGAAGAAACCGTCGCTTGAAAGTTAATTTGGCAGACTATCATATAAATAAGTATAATTAAAATGTTAAATGTACTTAATAAATTTATTGTTTCGTGTATAAGTTATGAATGAGAAATTATATTTACAGTCATGATTGTGTAAGCGTCGCGCAATCTCTTTAAAAAAAATAAATTAATACAAAACTTACTTGAAAAATAAATTTAATTTTTTAATCGTGAACCCCATTATTTTTTAAAGTGATTGTATAGAATTTACACATTTCATAACTACATATAACATTACTCGTTATTAATATATTAAAAATAATAAAATTTAAAATTTTGAAACGATAAGATAGGAAAATATTTTTTTTACAATTATATTTTAAGCGAAAGATGTTTTTATAAAACAGAATTGTAGATTAATTTATTAAAAAGAATTATAGAAAAAATTGTCTCTATCTATACGCATTGAAATAATATAATATACTACACGTTGAGAAAAAATGAGATTCGAGAATGCGAAGATATTATAGATCACATCAGGAATTTTGGATAAGGCTATAAAACCTTTTTATATGACTTTTTTTTTTTTTTTATAGTGTTGGATTGAATTTTGTTGAAAACGAAATTGTGAAATTTTGTATAGAAAATGGAGGTTCCTTATTGATAAGTTCAAAAGAGGCATATATTACTTTTTATAAACTACCCTTTCAAATGTCTATTTTTTTTTCTTTTTTATAGATTCTTCCGGGCATTATTCAGCAACTTTTTTAAAAAATTTTTTTATTGAAATTGGAGTTAGCCTTTCCAAGTTTTTAACAAGTTACTATTTTTTAGTAGTGAGTTTATAAGTGTTCGGTAATTATTTTTAAAAAAATAAATAAATATGAAATTTATATAAAAAAATTAATTTTTTAATAATAAAATTATTCATTTTTTAAAAATAATTGCACGATATTTATGCATTTCACGATTATATGTAACAATATTCATTCATATATATATATATATATATATAGCAAGTTCTTTTAATCAAACTTGTAATTTAGACATGTGAATCATACCTATCTTGATTCTTATTTATCGTTAACACCTTCGCCTGCTTATCATCCTATTGCAAAACTTATCTTATACATTTGAACGAGAACTTACCTAGCTTTCTTCTCTTGCTACAAACTGTTTTACCACTAATGCAATTATCATAAAAATAAATAATAAAAAAATGTTAAGAGTTTTTAAATTTAAATTACTAAAATATTCATCTTAAAATGATATTTTTTCTCATTTAATAAAATGCTTGCATATGCAATCTCCACTTGGAGACTGCAAATAGAATTTCTCTTAAATTTTAACCACCACCACTCAATTGAGTTAAGTAGTTTTTTTTTTCCATAAGCAACTCATATCATTAAACTAAATATATGATACATGCGGAGGGGTAGGGCTCCCAACAAACGCTCCAAAATAATAAATAACAGTGCAGAGTGATGAAAAAAGAAAATAGAAAAAAAGGTTTTATTTTAGACCAATTTCTTGGACCCTACCCATGTCCTATAAGAGGACGTCGTATTTTAAAAAGGCGGAATTAGAGTGTTCGCAATAAAGCGAACAATGAAACCACCGCTGTAGACGGTAGTACCTCTGCTAGAAGTGGTGAAAGTGATGAGTGCACTGTCACTTATCGTGTTGAGATGATTTTTGGAGAGATCCTCGACCCCTCTAACAAGATCGCGAGTTAGGAAAGCGGTAACATAGGGTAGCAGCTTGACACTGAGGCGAGTCGTTGGCGAGAGGCCAGCATAGGCAATGGCGATGCGTGTAAGTCATGCATCATCTTGAGGAGGTGGATGAACGGACAGCTCTGGAGGAGCAGAGGCCTTTGAAGCCGATAGGGCCGCGCGTGGCAGCCAAAGCCACTCCAGGACGTGGCAATGCATTGAAAACTTGCATGGTAAAGGCCGTGCATGCGTCGAACGCGCCAAGCAGAAGCAGATATTTCTTTCGTGAACAAGTAGATCAGCGACCGAAGGGGCTGAATCGGTGTCGCGTGTTGGTCGGAAGATGCCGAAAAACAGGAGACCGTCTTGGGTCGGCACTAAGGATGAAAAATAATGTAAAAGCCTAGAAGAAAAACTAAAAAGCATAAGAACGCCACTAAGGTTGGCTAGGGGAGGAGTTGGTCGGAGCCTAAGCTCCGAACTCCCTCCGCTAGGTGAAGACGAAAAGAAAATGGATTTAGATTTAAGAGGGAAAGAGCAAGCAGGAGAGAGCGAGAGGAGAGAAGAAAATTTTTTCACTAGTCTATTTAATTGAGTCAAGTAGTTATTGAATGGTAACGTGATTTTTTACATTAATTATATAATAAATAATAATAATAATAATAATGTTATGAAACTAATGAAAAGAGAGGGAGAGAGAGAGAGAGAGAGAGAGATCTTGAATGTGAGAGAGAATCGTTTTAGAATTCCACAATGAAAGCTTTGAAAGATACCCATATATATAGGAGTACAAAGGAGGCTATGGGCCGTCGTAATTGACGGCTAAAGACGATCAATTATGACGACTATGGGCCGTTATAATTGACGACTAAAGATGGTCAATTATAACGGCTACGGGCGGGTCAATTATGACGGCTAAAGGTAGTCATACAAGTCGGTTTATAACACTCCTCATTTGGATGACCACATATAAAGAATATGTCTCGTTAAAACCTTGCCCAAAAAAAAATCCAGTGGGAAAAAAAAACCAATAGCGAAGGAAAATGAGTACACTATTCATATATATCGCCAAGTGCTTTAAGATTGCCTCATTAAAACCTTGCAAAGGAAAACCTAGTGGGATAAAACCTTAGCGAAGGAAAAAGAGTACAATCAGCACAAGTCTTCAAGACTTTACTCCCCCTGAAAAAAAGTGCATAATAAAAGGTCTTCAAATTTCTGCATTCCAATGTTCTGCACAATCTTCTTAAATGTTGAAGTTGGTAATGTTTTAGTGAATAAATCTGTCAAATTATCAATTGATCATATTTGCTTGACATCAATTTTACATCTCTTCTCATGAATTGTAATGATCTCTTTATGTGAATCTGAAAGATAACCTGCATCCGCATATCCAACTAATTGTGGACTTGATCCATGTTGATAAAATAATTCCATATCAATCGTACCTCGGAGGTTTAATATCATTTCAATGTCTTCGAGTTGGTGCAAAACTATATATTGTAAGTAAATTAACTGAAAATGAAATATTAAATCGAGTGCAATTTTCAAGATACATCAGGGCTTTAATTGCACTGAGATAAGGTATTTCAGGGCCAAGAATTTCTTCATCGTCTTCACAAAGACGAAATGGGTCTTTCTGCACATCAAATGATCGAACAACCATTGGAGTACTCAGGGGATTAGCTTTGTCTATGTAAAAATTCTTCAAGACTTTATAGTGAAAGGTCTTTGGTTGATGCATCTCAATATTGTGTACCGACTCTTTAAATGATGTAGTTGGTAATATTTTGGTAAACAAATTCACCATATTGATTCAAGATCGTTTTAACATTAAATTCACTATTATTTTGGAGTTGTGCTCTTCTGGAATTCTTGTAAATAATATAGTTAGTAGAGAAGTCATCAAAATTAGGCCGTCAACCTCCATATTCAACAAAAACGGTGGTCACATTTTTAGACCAGACAAACAATATAGAATTTTACAGCTATTCTGTAGCTGTCAGGCGCTGCAGGGCTATGATGCTACATCTCTTATCCCTTGTAGATAAATGCTTCACGAGAGACGCTGTAAAACAATAGAAATGCTTTGTCCTTCCTTTTACTCTCCTGAGGATGTTGCTCTTATGATAGGAGCATAGATTCATTTTTCTGGAAGGATTTATTCCGATGTCGTTTCAGAATCAAGATTTCTTAGTGCTCAGTATTTGGCCTCTGGTATGACCATGTCCCGAAAGTTATTAGCTAAACTGAATGAGGTCAACCAACTCAATAATCAAATATCTTAATTGCATTAGAAGCTCTCTGCGAAGAGTCGTAAGAGCAAGAAACTGAAGGAGGAGAATAAGGTGCTAAAACAGTATGCCCGTGATCTTCAGGGTCAATAGCAACAGATATTTGAAGAAGTCCAAATACTTATAGAATAAGGACAAACTGCATTTAATCTCGTCGTGGATATCTGAAAAAGTCTAATTTCAAATAGAGTAGGGGTAAGCTACTTTTAATTTCACAACCTAGTAAATAACTGTAGGATATCTGTGTTTAGCGTATCCTCTATCAATATATATAATTTTGTCTTACTTTCATAATTTTCTCTATAAAAGAAATATTCAGCTCATCTTCATTCGCATCTCATCTTTTTCACTATTATGTAATTAGTCTGCATTCTTACTCTGCAATCTCTTTCTGCATTCTTACTCTACAATGGCCTAACAATCTTCTCGTAACCAATATATGAGGTATTCTACACCTTATTCATCAGTTGTTTCTTCTTCTACCGTAGGTGCTATAGTGCAATACAATAATGATCTGACTAATAAGTAAGATATTGAAGCTATCTATGAGCTTGTGAGTCTCAGTACCCGATACTCATCAACTATTGTCGCATTTTCTCAGCGATTACAATCCAAAACTTATGATGTTGACAAACTCAATGAGAAAATTTATATTCTTCAACGACTTATTCTGGAGTCCAACAATGAAGATAGGAGTAATAAAGTAAAAGAATAGGAAATTAAAATCTTTACTTAACTCTTCTTTTCGATTGCCTACTCCTTTAGACATGGATGCCATGCAAATTTTTGAAGAGCAAGATCGTTTAAAGAAAATTTCTGTAATTTTGTTTCGAGATAATAAAATAATATTTCACAAATATTCATATTGTGCTTCTATCTTCTGGTAGATGTTCTGTATGCTCCATTTTATTTCTCCTTTAATAATGCACATTTGTTACAAAACCGTAATATGAATCTGAAATACTAATTGCATTTAAGATATGGTATTTCAGAACTAAAATTTTATTAATCTCCCCCTTGAAACCGAAAGGGTTTCTAATTTGTATTTCAAATATATGCAGTTTTCATGAGCTTTTCTGGAGCCTCAATGACATTTAAATCATTTATATAAATTGTAATAAAAGCTAATACAAATATTGAAAATATATAAAATATAGCTTGTTCTACATGCGTTTAGATTGTATAAAAATTTTTAAAATTTGATAGAATAAGTACTTCATAACTATATGCTTCATGCATTTCATATCTAGTGATCCATATAAATATACAATTAATCATGCATATCCAAACTCTCGGTAACTATTAAACTAATAAAACCTCAATATAATTTTATCCACTTCAAAAGCATATCAATATTATTTCTGCGGAAAATATACTCGTGATTTATTTATCACATTTTCATTTCATTTATACAAATACCCACTGATATTCAATAAGCATCACCTTTTAGATGTTTGGACTACAAGTCCATATGTATCACATTTTACTAGTGATATCAATTCTGCAGTAATTGTTTCTTTCTATTTTGACCAATATTTTTACGTCGGTATTCTTCAACGGTTCTTGACTCACTTTCTTCATTACTTCTGGTAATGTGAAGTGCCATCTTATATGAAAATACGTTGTCGACAAAGGTTTTATTTCTATCTATAATTTCTCCATTACTCATGAAATGTATCGAGATCTCATTATTTTCATGTATTTATCCCTCTTCAAGGGAAGACATTTCATGAAAAACCTCTTTAAGAGGTACTCTTTAGGAGGATTATACTCTTCAGGAGTTTATTATAAGAGAATTTTGTATATAAAGTTTGGATGGATCTTATTGCTTGTTTTGTGGGTACGGCCTCTTTAGGAGCACCAATTTATTTTTCTTTGTGCTTTTCTCTTTCAGGATGCTTTATTATTTGTATCAATAGGTCTCACACGCTTTTAGACATGTCTTATGTTCATTAGACTACTAAATTTCTTAATTGTCCTACGAGGATTTCAATTCTCGCTGGAATTTTAGCAGCTAGAATATGAGACATTTTTATCTTATTGCATCCATAAATTAATTATTATCTGAACTTCCAGTTCACCTATGATAATCAAGATAACGTCGAATTATTTCATTTTATTTGCTTCTAGCAAATTTTTCTTTTCCGTTTATGGTTGGAAGACTTTATAGTAAAAGAATCTTCTGGTTCTTTTATAGACGTCCATAGGAAAATTATTCGACTTATCGTAATTGATTTCGGATGATCAAGATAATCATGAAAAGCATACAAATATTTTGAATCATATCATTTTTTATGCATCTTAATATTTGATTCAATAGTTGTATGATATCATTTCAAAGAGAAAGCTGATAGTTTTTCCAATACGAGTTTCTGGCTCGAAATCATAAAAGTAATATAAAAATATTCATTACCACGTCTAATCTCTTGGTTTCTTTGAAAAACTGCATCATTCTATTATGAGAATGATATAAATCCAATATAATTCACTTCAGGGAATGATGTGGAACTAGTAGGACGTGACTAATGATTTCTTAACAAAATCTCATTTTTTTGCTTAGTCATTAAAAGACCAGATATAAATTTAGAATATATTGTGAACTTTTGCACTCGATATTGCTACTTCAATAGAATATTCGAAATGTTCATTTTAAACGTATATTCTTTAGTGAATTTTCTCTACACAATTTCAATATGCAACTTCAAGTGCATTAATCATAATGAGTTTTTGGTATACGTATCACTCATTTAAACTATCTCACAGAATCAATAGATCCTTTATTATGAGATACTCAAAAAAATTATTGGTTTAGAGAAATCATTCAGAGATGCTCAATTTCTATTCCAAGATGAATCTTATCATCAATAATTCATAACAAGTATAAAAAATAAATAAAACTTGTATATAAACTATGCGAATAAACATAAAATTTTATCAAGTAATAATAAGGAATATAATTTTTAATACTCATCTTGGGGATTGCAAATAATATATTAAAAAACTTACTTGAATGAGAAGACCATTAGTTTCAGAATCAACAAAACCTCGTGTTGAATGGGAAGACCACTAGCTTCAGAATCAACAGAATCTTGTGCTGATAACGTGTTATGAAACTAATGAAAAGAGAGAAAGCGAAAGACAGAGAGAGAGAGAGAGAGAGATCTTGAATGTGAGAGAGAATCATTTTAAAATTTCATAATGAAAGACTTAAAAGATACCCATATATATAGGAGTACAAATGAGGTTACGGGCTGTCGTAATTGACGGCTACGGGAGGTCAATTATGACGACTACGAACAGTCATAATTGATGACTACGGACGGGTCAATTATGATGGCTAATATGACAGCTAAAGGTGGTCATACAAGTAAGTTTCTAACAAATAATAATAACAACAACATATTCCACTTTATTCTAAAATCCCACCCATCGGGCAACTTATCTTTAACCTATGTACCCCCACTAAGATCATTGTTTGTTTTTTAGCCTCTTTATTCCGCCTTTGCCTTGGTCGCCTTCTTTTTCTCCAGATTCTCTAGCTTTGTCCACCTGACTGCCCTCCCCCTCCCCCTCCCCCTCCCCCTCCAGCTATTTAAAACCCCCACTTCGATCAGATCCCAATATACCAAACCGAGATTAACTATCAGCAAGTCATCCATGACGCTCGGCTCAGGAGGATCCAGTGTCGTGGGTGAGCCTCTGACCCATCCCCCTTTTTTCCTGTAATTTTCGGTGATCCAGTTCTTTGGTTTGATATATTGAGAAATCCACTCATGGGTTTGATGAATTTTGTTGTTTATGCATTTTCTGGTGGGAAATTCGTGATGGATTTGCGCATATGAGTCACGTGGCTCTTTAGGTTACTTTATTTTGTTTATATATGCGTGTAATTTGTCTCCCTTGCATGTTGAAATTTTGAGAAATTCCTAATTGTCGCAATTTTTCGTTTTGTTTGGGCCAATTAATGATTTTGGCATAAAACTACTTTTGGGTCGGCTTATTTATGCTAAAATTTAGTCCAGATTTCGTATGGCATGCTCGTGTAGTTGTTAGTAATTCGATCCAGTTATGTGTTGTTGTATAATTGGAACTATACTTCTGTGCTTCTTGGGTTTGGTATAGACATGGTTTGTTTGGACTGCTTTGATATAGAATGCATTTTATGCAGACAGGGTGATTGTTTTTCTGTGCTTTGCTTGAGCCAAAAGTTTTGGGCTTTATACTATGATTGTTTGTGTTTTCTCCTTTGTTTTGTCAGATACTAAATAATAATGTTTTAAGTGTCTATTACCAGCCTTGCAAGCTTTCCTGGGATTTTTTTTGCAGATTTGTTCTCCTTCATATGTTACCTAGATAGTTCAAAGGATGACTAAATGCATAGGGTCGAAGTTGTATGCAAGCGAAATTTGTGTCTTCATCATCTCGATCTTGCTTTATGATTGTAGTACATCCTAGAGTACTTTTATTTTTATTGCAAACCATATGGCATGACACGAAGGTTCTCTTGGCCCTGATATGAAGTTTGTATCTCTTCCATATACATTTACAAAATAGGATCCCATACGTATCATTCAAATCTACAGAAGCCTGGGAAGCAGTTTCATAAGTAACACCAGAAAGTATAGCTTTGAGAATAGTCATGGTTTTTTTCCAGACTGCAGCATTTAATAACCCAATACAAAACTACGAAGGGATCTAATAAGTTAAGACTACAGATAAATAATGTTTAAAGAATCTGTAATTGCCTTTAGATTTCAGTCGAGTTTCTGATTAATTTTCTGTCATATGGAAAACCATTGAAAGAGTTCATTACCATGAAATATGTATTTGAACCATAACTCCTACATTGAGTTTGTAGGCATTCGAATATTTAAGTCCAATTCCGGTCTCTGTTTTACTAATGTTGACTGAATGAGGTTCCATGCAGTCCCTAGGAACTTCAGATTGTTGGAGGAACTTGAACGTGGTGAAAAAGGTATTGGCGATGGCACTGTCAGCTATGGAATGGATGATGGAGATGACATCTACATGCGCTCTTGGACTGGAACCATTATTGGTCCTCACAATGTAAGTGCCTTTTGTTTCCTCTCTCCCTTGATGTTACATATGTGTGTCAGTATCTGTAAAGTTTTCCAGCAGATAAAATTTGTTTTTGTTTGCACATGCACAGATAAAACATTATTTGAATTGATCAGGTTACTTACACTTCTGTCCTGCCTAGAAATTAGTCACTGGTTTTGACCTGTAAGGTAAAGTTTGGTTGTTATTTTGCTTAATGACTTGCAGCATTCCAGGGCTGAATCATGTGCCACCGTGTTACGACTTACAAAGGATTGTAGACCTTATATATATATAAACAAAGTATAGGAGACCTCAACTAATCAGATCTTACCCCTTTCACTGCAACATGGAATGTTCTCTGAAGCAATTGCCTTGGCGGTCTCCTGCTGCCTGATCTTGGTGGAATCTACTTTAGTTTTTAAGTTCATTGGCTTGCTTAGGTGCTGTTTCTGAGCCTAGCCATAGGGTTATGTTTGGAGGTGTTCACGAACAAACGCTTGGTTGGACGTGCACATGTGCTTGTGCACACATATGCTGCATCATGTCTAGATACTTGGATATCATAAATAGTCGTGCTTATTCCAAATGGATGCTGCTCATTAAACATTTTTTGGTCATAAGTCGAATGGTGGTGTAGGAGTAGTCTGCTAGGTTTACATAATAATGCAAATTGGACCTCTGGTCAGTTTTGATAATTAAGACATAGTGGATTCTTCTGCTCTTAGTGCTTATATAGTTATATTTTGTGTTTATTTGTTAGTGTTTTGTCATCTTCTTTGCCCAAGTATGGGCTACTTGCTAGTGCAATAACCTCTTCTCTGTTTGCCAGACGGTGCATGAAGGTCGAATTTATCAGTTGAAGCTATTTTGTGATAAGGATTACCCAGAGAAGCCCCCAAGCGTTCGTTTTCATTCACGGATTAATATGACTTGTGTGAACCATGAAACGGGGGTGGTAAGTTATAATTCCATTATATGCTTTAAACTGATCTTCCAATGTTGTGGTGGATTTTATATATGCTGCAATTAGTTGTTTCTTCTTCTCTTGGGGGATATTTGAACAATTTGCATACTCATGTGGGATTGAATTATATGTCATTTAGTCTAAAAGATATTGGCATCACTGCAAATATTTGATTTTAGCCTTTTCTATTTCCACTTTTTATTGGTTGATTTGTGGAGAGAGATCTATCATACAATAAGTGGTGGCAGACAACTTTACTCTTTTTTGTGTGTGTGTGTCCATATGTACTCTTTTTTGCCCTCTATGTACCACATCGATCCTTGGTCACTGGACATATCATCCGATTGTCGGTCTATTCTATGATTAAAAAGAATAGTCTACATGCAGTTTTTTACAGCAAGCTAGTTGAAATGGGACAGGTGGAACCAAAGAAGTTTGGACTTCTTGCGAATTGGCAACGAGAGTACACCATGGAGGATATATTGACCCAGCTGAAAAAGGAGATGGCCGCACAACACAACAGGAAGCTGGTCCAGCCTCCCGAAGGCACCTACTTCTAGCTTTCAAGACCACCGTATAGATATCACGTATCATATTGCATATATCTGCAATATATAATTTGTAATGCTTTGTCGACCCTGTTGAAGTGAAGAACGTACAGGGGAATGCCCTAGAAAGCTTCTCCTATAGTCTCTAGGGCTTCATTGTTGTTTCGTTATCTTATGTTCTTTTAACTCTGTTGAAAGATGCTGTTTGATTAATGGGTTTTTTATAAATATATATAATATATATTGCGTGTCGAGTATTAAAATGTCCCCTCGCCTGAGCAGCCTTTTCTTAGGAACCTTTTCAATTCCAACTTGTCAAGAACCCCGAGCTTCTTTCATCTGCTCACGGTTCTTTTATCTTCTTTTTCTTTTTCCCCGTACTTAGGTGTTGTTACTAAAGTTTAACACGCGTGCGTAAAAGCCGATGGATTACAATGACTATTCAAGCTCAAACGGGCATGTGATATTTTAACCTTAGATCAGAAAGCATTCGAGGTTGCCCTCGTTATATGACAGCATTAGACTAATATTTCGTATTTGTTTGGGTAGGGCGAGAAGAATTTGTATGAAAATTTATGTAGTGGTATGATCCATCTGACGATACAATACACACCAATTAGGGGATGAATTTAAGGAGTGTCTTTGACACAGTTCAAGCCAAAAAGGGTCCTATAAGTTGTGGAAAAATCTATTTATAAGTATAATTGTGTATTAATATATGTATTAATCTAATGTGATTAATTAAAAAATAAATTTCATTAAAAATGGTATTAATATAAATTTTAAATATAAAAAAATTAATATTAATATACAGATTAATACATAATTTTATTTATCCCTAATAAAACTAAGTTAAATCGTCTCATCATGTTCATTGATTGTCACTCTGATTTCACACGCACACCTTCTTCAAGTGAAGGACCGTGTGCTGCTTAAAAAGTTAAAATAATAAAAAGAAAAGATCTTTCAATCAAAATTTTCATCTTTCTACTAACTTCCTTTCTAGATCTTTCAATAATTAAAAAAAAAGATCTTTCAATCAAAAAAAAAAAAACTTCCTTTGTAGATTTTTCTTTCATCTAAATGCTAAAAATGTGATATTAAATTATAAATTTACAAATAAAATATTATAAATAATTTTTAATTATTTAATATCACATGAAATGATAAAAATTAAAAATGATAAATAATATTAATACCAAAACACCTTTAAAATTAAAAATTACCGTGGGTTTTTAAAAATTATAAATTAAGACTTGATTAGCAAATGTAAATTAGTCATTAGACGATGACGGAGAAAGGGACAGACTTGACTTTGACCTTTTTAGTATTTAGATGAAAGAAAAATCTACAAAGGAAGTTTTTTTTTTTTTTTTTTTTTTTAGCATTTAGATGAAAGAAAAATCTACAAAGGAAGTTTTTTTTTTTTTATTGAAAGATCTTTTTTTTTATTTTTTATTTTAGCATTTAGATGAAAGAAAAATCTACAAAGGAAGTTTTTTTTTTTGTTTGAAAGATCTTTTTTTATTATTATTTTAGCATTTAGATGAAAGAAAAATCTACAAAGGAAGTTTTTTTTTTTTTTTTTTTTTTTAGCATTTAGATGAAAGAAAAATCTACAAAGGAAGTTTTTTTTTTTNCTTCCTTTGTAGATTTTTCTTTCATCTAAATGCTAAAATAAAAAATAAAAAAAAAGATCTTTCAATAATAAAAAAAAAACTTCCTTTGTAGATTTTTCTTTCATCTAAATACTAAAAAGGTCAAAGTCAAGTCTGCCCCTTTCTCCGTCATCGTCAAATGACTAATTTACATTTGCTAATCAAGTCTTAATTTATAATTTTTAAAAACCCACGGTAATTTTTAATTTTAAAGGTTTTTTGGTATTAATATTATTTATCATTTTTAATTTTTATCATTTATATTAAATAATTAAAAATTATTTATAATATTTTACTTGTAAATCTATAATTTAATATCACATTAAGAAATAATAAAAAGATGATGATAAATAAGATGATAAATAAATTTTTTATTTCTTTATAGCAAAATTTATCAACATTATATTTTTTAATTTAACAATTTAACTTTCGAATTGAAAATATTATTTGTTATATTTTGAGTTTTTATTTTTTAAAATAATCTTTAACGTGATGTTAAATAATAAATCATTTTAACGGACTTAATATTATAAAGTATAAACTGATAATAATAAAATATTATAATACGACAAATGACATAAAAACTGTCAAAATTTATTGAATTATTTTTGGCAAGAGTATTATAAACTGCAATCTCGCACAACTCTCTTCGCCTGTTAAAGCATAACCGTTCCGTATTATGTTTCTCCACGGAATAATTTACCCTAAAAGACGCCTACAATTTACTTCAAATAATCCCTTCTTCTTCCTCGCGACTTCTGATCAAGATCAGAGACCAAACCCTAAGCCATGCACACGTCGGACTCACCGCCTCCGCCTTCTCGACCCGTTCTCATACGATCGGTATGGTCGCAAAATCTTGATTACGAGTTCGGTTTGATCCGATCAGTTATAGATTCTTACCCCCTCGTCGCGATGGACACAGAGTTTCCCGGCGTCGTGGTTCGACTTGAGTCGGACGACCGGGACTTCCAGGGTCGGCAGCCCGCCCGTCATTACATGGTCCTCAAGGCCAACGTTGACCGCTTGAATCTGATCCAGATCGGTCTCACCCTCTCAGATGAAGAGGGAAATCTTCCGGATCTGGGCACGGACAGCCTTTACATATGGGAATTTAACTTCAGGGACTTTGACGTGACGCGTGACGCCCACGCACACGACTCGGTCGAGTTGCTGAGGCGCCAAGGGATCGACTTTGAGAGGAACCGGGAGTTTGGGATCGATTCCGTCCGGTTCGCCGAGCTGATGATGTCGTCGGGGCTCGTCTGCAACGACTCCATGACCTGGGTCACTTTCCACAGCGCATACGATTTCGGATACTTGGTAAAGATGCTGACTCAGAGGGTCTTGCCGGACGATTTGCACGAATTTCTTGCCCTTGTCGGGGTGTTCTTCGGGCCAAGGGTTTTCGACGTGAAGCATTTGATGCGGTTCTGCGCGAGTCTCTATGGTGGATTGGACCGGGTATCCCAGGCCTTAAACTTGATACGGATTATTGGGAAGAGCCACCAAGCCGGGTCAGATAGCTTGCTGACTCTGCACGCATTCGAGAAGATCAAGAAAGAGTATTTCGGCAAAGATAATCTGATAGAAAAGTACGCTGGTGTGTTGTATGGATTAGATGTTTCTGATCTTTGATCAAATATACTGCTTGTAGATTTCATTTTATTAAAAGGAAAAGGTAAAACCGGTTTACATTTGGCTTAATCTATATTATATTATTTAATCTATATTTGGCTACCTTAATCTTTTCCCATTCCCCCCTCGTGCATTGGTTTGATCCTTATTTATATTCTATGAGAAAGAATACCTGGTTTTGCCGGTGATTGATAGCTTTTTGCCAAATAAATTTTGGGCGAGAGATTTAATTGCGAAGCTTAGAAGTCCAAAGCTTCAAAGTAGTATTTTATATGGAGTAGGATTTTAGGGGCTTGGCTGGTGGTACACTGCCAAGTTCTTTAGAAATTTAGAGGAAATTTGTTGAGAAAATTGAGGATTTCTGCTGGTGTTGAGGATCTGGAATGAATAGACTTTAGTGGTTTGGCTTTGGTGTTTGTTGTTTCTCTGGGGGAAGAGTGGAAGTTTTGCGAAGAACTTTTGTAGTGTTTTATAAAAAATGGGTATTCAGCAACCGATTCTTTGGATGCTGAGGTTGAAGGTGGCCTGGTTTGCCCTTCAAGTCCCGTGGAGGAGATGAGATGAGATATTTTTTTAAAAGTTAAATAAAATATTGTTATAATATAATTTTTTAATGTTAGTTTTGTTTTGGGATTTTACTTATAAAAAAAAAAAGTTTTGTTTTGGGATTTGAAAAAGTTGAATTGTTTATTATATTTTATGTGCAAATTTGTGAAAGTTGTAATGATGAGATAAGATGTTTTTGTTAACCAAACGTGGTGAATTTTGGTTGTTTCTCTTTTGTGAAAGTACTTATAAGCTGCTGTGGATAATGATTTGGAGGCTGTAAGATGATTTTAAGGGTGTATGAGTTATTTTGATTGGCTTTTCTTTTTTTCTTTTCTTTTTTAAAATTTTTTTTATTATTTTATTTTATTTTATTTATTTTTTTTACATTTATATGGTTGAAGCTTTAAGGATTGAGCTTGGTTTGCAATCAGAAGATTTGGGTGATGCAAGTTTTTACCACGGAGTGTTTGGCATACTGTTTGGCATTTGTTATATTGGAAAACTTGTTATTCTGATCAATCCTATAGGGCTTTGTTTGTAGCTAGTGTGAAAATTTGGCTGATGAAAGAATTTATTTTATCTGATTGAAAACCACAAGGGAACCACTGGCTCATGGTTGGAAGTCCATTAGCTTTTATTCTTTTATAAGAATTCTTGGTATGAATCTGTCTTCTTATTAGCAGGAAATAAACCCCAAAAGAAGCTAATTAGGGCTTGATTTTTATCCTGGTTCCTCTTTAGTCTGCCATTCCTGCTGGAGGAGGATCTTTTCCTCATAAATTTCATCAAAGTTCCTCCTGTCCATACAAAAACAGATGTTTTCCATCTGGCATTGGCTGTGATTGGTATTTTGATGGCGGTGATCTTACCTAGGGGTGTTGAAACAAAGATGATCGTGTGCCTTACTTGGTTTCTAATGACATCTTTTGCCATTAGCAGAGAATAGAGTTAATTTGATTTGATTTCCATGGTGTTAATGACTTTGTAGGGATTTTGTTGCAATAATTGAATGGAAGTTTGGCGATTATTCTAAAAGGTGGTCCTTGTAACTGCTTCAGCATGGGTTGCTTATTTGGTTCTTCTGTTTGTGGGATATACGATCAGGCCGTTGCTGCTTTCTTCTTGTGCTTCAACGGGGTCAGATGGGGCCCACTCTTATTGTTTGATAGGTGCAAACTATTCACCATGATCTAATCTCGCAAATGCAGACTGCATGGTGAATGATCTCACAGCTATTTATTAAAATAGTCCTTTCTTTCTCTTTGATGACAAAGCTGTGATATGATGGCTGTGCCTTCTTGGTAACGACATGTCAAGTCCCACATTGGATTGGTGAATTATGATAGAGGTGCATAGAGTGTCAAGTTCCATTGGTTATTTGCTAGGTGAAAATGTGGAATGAGGCTTTATGATATTTTCAACGAGTTGCAATTATATATCTTTGGCTAATCTTTTTGCAGTATAAATGCAGATGTGACTAGTGATTCCATTAGTTAGTTACACCAGTAATGACATGTAATACAGTCTTAGGTGCTGTTTTATAGTTAGTGGAGATGAAAGTTGAAAGTTAAATAAAATATTGTTAGAATATTATTTATTGTTATTATTATTATTATTATTGTTTTGGAATTTGAAAAAATGAAATTGTTTATTATACTGTGGAAATTTGAAAAAGTTGTAATGATGAGTTGAGATCACTTCTCAATCCAAACGGGGCCTACTCTGGTCGCCAGTCGCCTCATATAGGTAAGTAAGTAGGATTTGTTTATAATTCTTCTGTGAACCAGGAAATATGATTTCTGAATATGGTGAACTTGGTATGAGAAGCTTAAACCTTTTTTATTTCCTCATAGCTTTTGTCTGGCAGAGAATTTATATTTTGCTTATGGATCATGAGTCTTTGACACATTGCTGAAGAAAGGAAATATTCACTTACTAAGCTGTTATTCTCATAGCCATAATTATCCTAAGACCATTAGTTTTACTTGGAGGTGTTCAATAATTGTATTTCTTAGGCAAAATATCTTGCTTCATTTCCAATAACAGTAGTTTTGCATTGCTTGTGCAGAAGCCAGGTCCATTGGTTCATCATATGGTTTCTGACATGTTAATGTTTATTGTAGGGGCAATTTAGCTGTCAAGTTCACCTTGAAATCTTTTGTAACATCATCGAATCAAGAATCTTTAAATATCAATTTCCAACTCGTTATTGTTGAAGTATTATTAGTTAACTGTCTTTTATAGTTTTGTCTATAGTATTTGATCTTATCATGGCTCAGATTCTTATACTTTTTTAAGTGTTTTTGTAAATTTTCAGGAAGACAAAGGAATTAATTAGTTTTTTGTTAGCAGTTGAGAAAATCTTGGCAGTGTTGTCTATTATCAGTCCACGTCATACTTTTCCTTATTAATGCATTCATGAAGACATCTGTAAAAGTTAGCCTCTTAAAATGTAACCAAGCAGATCTAGTGTTATCACAAAATAAAAGAATTATATCACTGGATGGTTACTAATTTTCTTGAAACGTCATATTGCACAACTGATGAGAAAATCTTATCTCAAGGTCTTCAGGGATTTAGACTGATTGATCCTATTATGTTGCAAAACTTGTGAAATGAAAATCTTTGTGGATGATAGTTCTACTTTTACCTTCATTAAGCATCAGAAAATAAGGAAAAGAAACTGCAATAAGCCCTTAGAGAAATAACCGTGTTGTTTTAATACTTTTGATTGTTTTCAAAAAAGAAAAAAAAAATCCCATATATGTAGTTTTTGTGAATTAAATATCTGATTGGACTGTCTAGCCAGGATATACATTTTATATATACCGAGTATTTAAGACTTATGAAATCGTGATATGTTTGTTTGGCACCCTGATGGTAATGTAGCACTAGAGAAGAGGAATGAGACTCGACTAAGGGTGTTCATCCTGACCGGATGGTCCGGTCTGGAAATCCAGAATCCGGGCGGATAACCGTCCACATTACACCCGGGCGTTTTAGGAAAATCCGGATCTGGTTTTATAATCTGATTATCCGTAACCGGATTATATACCCGGTTTTTTTTTTTAATATAATTTTTTTATCGGTTAAAATTAGTGACATTGTATTAGTTTAATTAGTTGTGATGTATTATTATTATTATTTTTTGTAAATTTATGTTTTTCGGTTAAAATTAGTGAATTGTATTAGTTTAATTAGTTGTGATGTATTATTATTATTATTATTTTTTGTAAATTTATGTTTTGCATTGTGATGTAACAACAATATTATCTATTTTGTATTTTTTTTAAAAATTTTGTTCTTCAATTTATTTTTTAAAAAAACTTTTTAAAAGTGTTTAAATTATTTTATTTAAAAAAATCTAGGCAATTTGAACATGATATTAGATTTTTTTTTTTTACAAAAAGTGCTATAATTTTTTTTTTAAAGTTATAAANGCATTGTGATGTAACAACAATATTATCTATTTTGATTTTTTTAATTTTGTTCTTCAATTTATTTTTTAAAAAAACTTTTTAAAAGTGTTTAAATTATTTTATTTAAAAAAATCTAGGCAATTTGAACATGATATTAGATTTTTTTTTTTTAAAGTGCTATAATTTTTTTTTAAAGTTATAAAGTTTTTTTAAAAATAAAATATTACAAAACCAGATTGAATTCGATTATAATCCGGATTCAGCTTTTATCTAAAATAAAACAACAATCCGGATTGAATTTGGTTATCCGTCCGGATTAGTTTAGATTAATCCGGGCGAATAACATCCCGCATTATGATGTAACAACAATATTATCTATTTTGCAATTTTTTTAATTTTGTTCTTCAATTTATTTTTTAAAAAAACTTTTTAAAAGTGTTTAAATTATTTTATTTAAAAAAATATAGGCAATTTGAACATGATATTAGATTTTTTTTTTTTGAAAGTGCTATAATTTTTTTTTAAAGTTATAAAGTTTTTTTAAAAATAAAATATTACAAAATCCAGATTGAATCTGATTATAACTCGGATCCAGCTTTTATCCTAAAATAGAAACAAACAATCCGGATTGAATTTGGTTATCCGTCCGGATTAAGTCTAGATTTAATCAGGGCGAATAACTGCCCGGATTTAAAAATCCGGATCCGGATTTAGATGCACACCCCTAGACTTGACCATAAGCTTGTTTCAGTATTTTGCTTTAGGTTGGATTGCTGAGGCAAAGATGTAAGACTCTGTTTCATTAATTAACATGAGTGCATAGTTGGACAAGCTTTGGCTTATATTTCTCCGTTGGTGACGTTTATTGTGAAGCTTTGGCTTATATCCTGAAACAAAATATTGTGAAGCAAAATTGGTGGTGATTGGCACTGGTGTATATTCGGTTTGTTTTCAGTAATTATAGAAATGACTTCCTCTCTGGATGCTAGGCCAAATGGAGGTATAAGGGCCTGGACTCTGACCCTGTCTGTGATCACTTAAATTTCTATATGATAAATGGGCCAACAGTCTCTCGTGATCTTCACTGCTCTTTGTTCAGAGGTAGATCATATCATCTGGTTTAACATGAAATTTGGAACTTGCGTTGTTTTACTTACGGATCTTCTGTAGATGACAATTTTATTTTTCATTAAAAATGTAATTTTGACAATATGGACATCTGAAAGTTGTGTTCTACTCTGCATTTGTATTTGACATTTTCAGCGTGACCTCTATGTTGGCTCTGATAGTTGAATAAAGGAGGATTGCTGGGGAGATGCATGGAGCTTATACTTGTGTAAGAAGATTCCTCGAGGAGTCGTGCTTCACTCACTGATGTAGCATGAGAGATGTCACCGATAAGGCCAAATGGCTTTTCTTTTTCATACAATATTTTTATACTCTTTAAGTATATTTTTTTAAAGAAATCACAACATCATTAAAAAACACTTTCTTAATTACTAATAAAAAGAAAAATTCAATTGGTAGCCACCATTGGTGGCTTTTGTCGGTGGATGAAGTATTATCCTTCCTGGAGAGTGTCAAGGTAGTCTGTTGCTTTCCAGCAACATGTCATGATGAAGTCTCGCGACGCTACGGTCTGTCTTGAAAACATTGTTTCATAATTAAGAATGTGTAGATGGAAAGTTAAGTATAAGTACTCTGCAGGGCATGATTCTGCATGGATGCAAATCAATGACTTGTAATTGATCCTAATGTCGTGTTCAATATTAATGAATTCTGTGTCTGAAACAAAGAACCTTTTGTATTTTCACTCTGGTAGCGTTATCTTGAGCCTTCGGTATATTCTGTGGTTCTGATAGTACTGTTAACGATAATGACGCGTATTCAAGAGATGTATGGTGGTTGTTTAACGACAAATTCTTTAGAGGACGACTGTTGCTTTTCAATTCCAGCTAGTCGATTTGATGGCGATTGCTGCGACAAACTCTTTCGGTCCCAATATCTCAACTCATGTTTGATCGATGTTAATAATTTTGTCGGCTGAGCTGATCTCAGCCTCAATTTCTGCAGAACTTTACATCCAAGCACTGCGCAGTTTCAGCAATGCTTGGACGTCTTTTCTTACCATGTTTGATGGCCAGTTGAAACGTGGTAAGATTCAAGACAAGGTTTTAATTTGCAACCTTCATTTTGGTTGGCAACTACATTTATATTGTTTGCTGAGTCATGCGCTCAATGCGATCGGTGGGTTTGTCCTAAATGTATATATATTTTGTGCATGCGTATATATGTACGTTTTAGGGAAGTACTGATCTCTCAGCTGGCGTGTGAAGTTTCTGCAGACTCGGTTGACATTATCTTTATTACCATACTCTTAAGGACGACTGAACGAATATTACTAACGTCAAGTAAATAGAGTCACCTTCAGTTTATACAGTAGAAGGCAAACAACTGATCTGAACTCAAAGACCAGGAAGAGGGCAATGGCATATATATGAATCCAATTAACAAGAGGACATTGTACCATGTGCCAAAGGAGATACCATGCAGTGGTGTACGAAAGATGCTTTTTGTTAGTACTAATCCTAGAGTGCCAAATAATTCTTGCGGACAATACCAATATATTCCAAATAATTGAAAAGTTATATGTATCAGAACTACAGAATTATCCTATACCAAAGCATATGAAACAAGATTGAACCTTGCTCCAACCATTCAAGTCACTATTTCTATTGCAATATTACTGATATATGGATTAGACATTGCAATGTAAGGATTTTCTTGCTGGTCGTTTCTAGGGCAAGGATCAAATAATTGAGTCAGGATATCATTCCAGAGATGGAATCATTTTCACTTGCTGACAAATGGATTGAAACATTCATTTGATTGGCGCACTCAATTTGGCAACAGGAAGTGAATCAAACTATTAAGAATTATTTTGTAATCAACATATTTGAGCCATGTCCTGAACCTGCAAAAGAAATCAAGGGCGTGGTCGAGTATGTTCGGGACACTTCTTATGTCCAAGTCAGTTGTGGGTTTCCGCAGGAGAACCAAAGAAAGAAAAGAGAGAGAAAAGCTTAGGGTGCATACAGAGTGATTAACCTTCTCTTTTACCTGCTTCTTCTTATTTATACCTCTATTAGAATCTCTGATCCTTCTGTTACTGTAATGATAAACCTCTGTTCTGGACAGCGTGATGTCGCATTTAATGCGGCCACTTCTATCACTAACAGGGACTCGACCTTTGGTATCGACCATTCGACATCACATTTAATGCAACCTGCCAACCTTTTTCTCTTTAATGCAGAGCATTCGAGAGTGTGTCGCGTGCTCCTCGTATCTTGGGTCGGCTTGGGTTTCCCCTCCTTGTTTCTTCGCCCGTCAATTCACATGCATTATGGTTTAATAAAGTGGGCAGGCTTATCTTAGTTGGCACAAAATCTCCCTTTCACAAACATGCATTGTATAAACGCATATTTTGTAGGGGTGCTACCCTCATGGTGCAGGGCGGGAGGACCCTTACCTGCACCCCGCCCAACACCATGCGAGCGAGGGGTTTTCAACCCCGCACTGGTAGCCGGGGGGTGGGGTAAAAAAGCCATCTGTCTTGCCCCCCACCTAGGACAATCCATTGGGTCAAAAAAATTAATTTTGGAGATTTTTTGGACCCAAATTATAATATAATTTAAATTATAAATTAAAACTTACAAATATATATATTAAAAAAAAAAACTTATTAGAGTTATATTTTGGATTGTCTTAACCTCCTAAGCTAAGGAGGCTAATGAATCCAATAACTTGAATACAATTTCGAATATTATTGAATTGTATATTTATATACAATATATATATATATAAATATAAAAAAATATTTTTATATATGTGGAGCGGAGCGAAGCGGGGGGCGGGGTAGGGCAGGGCCCTGTTGGGGTCATCCCGCCTTCGTCCGACATCCTCCCTACAGAGTGGGCCGGGGTAGCCTGCTCGCCCATGCAGTAGCGGGGGCCCATACCCCACTGCCCACCCCTAATATTTTGAGTGATAAGGTGGCCACATTTGATTTGCATATATGATTGTCTGTGAGTATATAATGTGTTTCAAATGGAAATTATCCTCCCAGGACATATATAGGACCCTGGCCAAGGAAAAGAACATAAGGATTGGTCCCCTAGAAATCCTGAGAAAGGGATAAGGTGGCCCCGATCGAGCTCCACCATCCTACCTCCAAAGATAATTTATAAAACAGTATGGCATTAATAGCACCTCATAAAAGATACCCTACCCAGCATTACGCCATTACGTGGAATAACCAAATTAAAAGGACATGGGAAAATAAAAACCCAATTCGCTTATTCTTTATAATGATGATCATCGTATATATCTAATGTGAGTCGTGACAGTGTGGTGTTGCCTCTGGTTTCAAATGGAACCTGATCTGAATCTTATTCCTTGAATTAAGTTTTTAAAGTTCTTTTTTTCTCAATTTTAAAGTTCCTTATATATATAATGAGGCTGAAATATTCTCTATCGTTAAAAATTGGGTGGATATACGTGCAGTACACAACTAGGACCACATGATCATAAATCGGGAACAATATGGTCCCCTAAATATTGCATATATATCATGTATAGTGTCCATGGTGCTGTAGCTAGAATTGCAACGTACAAAACGATATCCTATTATATGCATATATATATATATATATATAATCATATGTCTCTCTTTGTATATATCCCACGGTCATGATCATTCGTTGATCATTACAATAACCCCAGGATTAAATGAAAGTTGCATTCTTGAAGATTATCTTGAACCAATGGATGTGACCTATTTTGGAGGTTTTGGAACTTAGGAGCAAGATGCTCTATATATATATATATATATTAAACGTAAGGATTACGAAAACTCGAGCATGGCCAACCTCTTGTAGCTCATTAGTTCTCTCTTCCTTTTGCCGCAGAATATATATCCCCGCTCCGCATGCACCCGTACGTCCATGAATATTTAGGGAGGGAAATAGATGGCCTTCAAGGGCCGGTCTCATTAATCTTCAGTCTGGCATATATGCAGCATGAGGAGGCACGTGAAAGAGAGTTACATCTTAGAAAAGTCCACATGATATTCATCCACATATGGCCCATATGATTTTTTTTTGTCTTTGCGATATTTTCACGATCTCTTTCTCCTCCAAACTCCTCTTCAATTGAAATATTCTGTTTTCTTTAAGTTACAAAAATTAATTAAACATGGTCAGTCATGTCTCAGTCTGAATTACAGAGAGCTAGCGGCCATCCCATTTGAAAATACTACTGGCATATATGCATGGCTAACCCGGAAATGAGGCGATGATATTTACTCTAGCTCTATCTGATTATTATAATTAATAAGCTGTTGAAGGTTGCATGCATGTGGTTGAACAGCATTTAATTCAAAGACCCGACTACGATGTTGTTTCCGTATAGGCAATGTTGAAGGGACCAGGTGTTTAAACAAGCCGAAAAAAGATCCGTTGGAACTTGGAAACTATCTTAACTAAAGAAAAATAAACGAAAATGAAAATATAGGATTCTTTGAAACTTTTGGGAAGAAATATATACAATCTCTTGTTAGTTTGCTCAATGTTCAATTTGGATATAATTTTAGAGAGGCTAACATGGTATGAGGCTTGAACTCGTTTTAAAAATTTAAAAAAAAAATGATATATATTTATATAACTATTAATTTGGTCTTATAAACAGACATGACTGTTAGCTAGCTAGCCAGCTGACCTTCAAGTTTTCAACCATAACATCAGGCTTAATTAATGGCCGCAAAACAATTTTAAACCGGTTCTACTGTTCATTCAAAAAACAATTATAGTAAAATCGACGGGGCCAATTGACTGTCAACGTCTACAATATTATTGTCTCTAAATCGATATAAATGGTACCGATCATACTGGCAGGCTAGTAAATTTGGCATTTTCTTGTAACGAATATTTACTTTTTAACATATACATAATTTTGGATACAGCCACCGTGTAAGTTCCACTCATTTTATTTGAAAAAATCGATTTTATCAAGAAAAAGTCAAATTTTTTAAAGCAAATGCCACAATTTTTTTTATTTTTTTAAATAGAATACGCGAAACTTATACATGCTCTAAAACGGTATAAATCATTTGGCATAAATCCATCTTAAATTCTTAATGTGAAACAGTATATTTGCAGAGAACATGATAATTAAAATGTTATTTTTTGAAAGCATATTTTCTTGTTTAAACTTAAAGAAAAACAAAATATTATATAAGATCATTTCTGTTTGCAACTTCTTTCTGTTTTCTGAAATCTACATTACATTTGAAAAAAATAAATAAATTAAAGAGGCCAGCTCTAATTAATTTTGAAACTCTTGTAATAAGGACATGCAACAATAACATGATAATTGTTAGTACTTGAGCTAGATCATGAACACGGAACGGTACCTAAAGAGAGAGGATTCTGTAATTTTTATATGTTCAAGAAAAAAATCTATTCATATATAGCGAGTACTAGTCTATTATTTAAAAATAATGTTATGTGTAGTCATAGAGTGTACAAATATTGTAAAATCGTTTTAAAAAAAAAATGAAATTTATTATTAAAAAATTAATTTTTTATATGATTTCTGTATTCATTTACTTTTCTCAAATTAACTATACAGTAATTACATAACTACTGCAAATGTTATTTTTCGTTCAATAATGGCCTCAGCTGAATGTCATTTACTTCTAAGGCCAAAAATTTAATACACACATAGAAAAGACCCCACCGGCCACCAGCCTTCTATTTCCCAGTTGCAACGTCTTCCCCCACTCGTTTTATCACTCCCTTCAAATTTCTCTCACAAACCTCTGAATAGCCATTAATGCTACAAAAATAACTTGCCTCCCAAAAAAACGCATTTGAATCCACACACATTTCTCTCCAAGCCTTTGAGAAGAAACCAGAGAGGGGCAAGAAAATGAAACTCCCCTTTCTTTTCAAAAATATGGAGCCAAGGTCTACTTGGCCTTGGCCTTCTTGTAACCAACCCAGAACCCTTTCTTTCCGAACCAGCAGTGACAGTTACAAGACCGTGAACTCAGTCTACTTAGATACGCCCATTGATGTAGTAGAGACAACTGAATCATCTTTCACCAAGTCCCCGAGCTTCTCAACGACCTCGGAAAGCACCGGACTCGTGGATCCGATAGAGACAATTATTCGAGGGCTGCAATCGGAGAGGCTGTTTTTCAAGCCGGGAGAGACGAGTTCGATATTGGAAGAGGCAAAGCAAGGGTCGTTTCCCTATAAGGACAGCTTGATATTGTCAATGGAGTCCCAAGACCCTTTCGTGGATTTTCGCAAGTCCATGGAAGAGATGGTGGAGGCTCATGGGATGAAAGAATGGGAAGGTTTTGAAGAGCTCTTGTGTTGGTATTTGAGGTTAAATGGAAAGAGCAGCCACGGGTATATTGTTGGAGCTTTTGTTGATTTGTTGGTTGGCCTTGCATTTACATCGTCTTCTTGTTGTTGTTGTTCTCATTCTCCTTCTTCTCCTCTATCTTTTTATACTTCTTCTTCATCTTCTTCATCTTCCACTCGTTGCATATCCTCCATGGAAGCTGATCAGGAAGATAGCGATGTTTGTCATTGTTTATCTTTATTATTAGAAGGCCAGGGGGGGATCGGGAAAAAAAAAGAAGGTGATAGTTCATCTTTAAATGTCTATTCTAATTGAAAATTATGTATATACCAGTAGCTTTGACAACTGATAGTGAAAACTTTGTTGATACATAGATCGAGGAATTATGCTCTCTCTCTCTCTCTCTCTCTACATTCAAAGTATACAGTGCAGGTGTTTGAGGTTAACATGAGCCGTCGACCTTCTATTGCGCATAAGGAAAGCGCTACTGAGAAATGGAAATTATCATTTTTTAACCTAGCTGGCTTTGGAAGAAATAGTAAGAAAAACAAAACCTCTTATTCTATTGCAGAAGACAAATTAGAAGTCTTTATTAATACCATGCATATATCATGCATGAAACTAAAATACTTCTGAAAACGAGGTTAAATTAATAAGTGCTGCTATCATCATCCCACCAACCATATTTTTTTTTATTATTATTTCTAAACTAATTGAATCCTTCTACTTATTATTTATACACCATATATTAACTAAGAGAAGAAAATAAAAAATAAAAAATTATGTATGTATAGTGTGTGATGTGTGAGAATAATGAATTGAAATTTTCATAATTCAATTACCAAAGTAATTTATAAATGAAAAAATATGTTTATCATTACTTTTCTTATCATCTTTTTATCATTCATGATGTGGCATTAAAAGATAGGTTTACAAGTAAAATTAATAAATAATTTTTAATTATCTAATATCATATTATAAAATGATGAGAAGATAATGAGAATTGAGATGAAAAGTAGGTTAAATAACAGTACTCTCGAATTATAGGTAAAAATAAAAAGAAAATCCCCATGCAATGGAGAACATTTCAGGGACAAGTACATGATGTGGAGATTTTGCGTTCCAGTAATATCCACCATAGGATATCTTCCACAAGGCAGTAGTCCTTGTACATGGATTCTGACATTATGGCAACAATCAGGGCCGTTCATTTCAAACTAGAAAGTCATTTTCAAATGATAGGTACAATTCCAGCGCAGAATTTTGGCGTTGTCCGACACTCATATCCTCGCACCTGCAGCAGACTGCAGCATTTATCGTCGTNATTATAAAATGATGAGAAGATAATGAGAATTGAGATGACAAGTAGGATAAATAACAGTACTCTCGAATTATAGATAAAAAAAAAAAAAAAAAAATCCCCATGCAATGGAGAACATTTCAGGGACAAGTACATGTGGAGATTTTGCGTTCCAGTAATATCCACCATAGGATATCTTCCACAAGGCAGTAGTCCTTGTACATGGATTCTGACATTATGGCAACAATCAGGGCCGTTCATTTCAAACTAGAAAGTCATTTTCAAATGATAGGTACAATTCCAGCGCAGAATTTTGGCGTTGTCCGACACTCATATCCTCGCACCTGCAGCAGACTGCAGCATTTATCGTCGTTGAGCCAGAAATAAAGAAAATATTTATCTCTCCGTTGAAGAACACTGTCTCTATGTGAGTATCCTCTTGAACGTATGTGTAAATCCATTGTCTTGACTGTCAAATAACTACAAGTTTTCCAAAGAATTAACCCACATGCTGTCTATTTATATAATTTCTAATGGCTCCAAGATTTTCACAGAAAACAATTTAAAAGGCTTTTACCTTTTTCTTTTCTAGGTAAGGCAACTTGTCGCCATTCACCTCCCTAGCTCGCTGCATAATGCTCTCTCTCATCAAAATTTATTTTGGGAAAATAACCAAAGGATCAGGACATATTCTTAGTGCCAATCTGATTTGATCCTTATAAGGCGGATGACTGCCTAAAAGATAAAATATCTTATACCCAAATTTTTATTTTTATTTTAAGTTCTTAAAGCGCAATGGCCGATCAGTTCTGTGTGTATCTTTGATGACCATATATTATCCAAGTCGAATCAGCTATATACTATTTAATGAAACGAAACATAATATATATCATATGATATTAATTAATCATATAAAGTATGAAATTAAAATAACGATTTTTATTTTTTGGAAGGGGCCTGGGGCCGTACGTATTATCGTATATATTTTTATTTTCATTAGTTGCAGATATATGTAATATATCACGAGTAAGGATGGCCGGAGCTGAGTACTACTGCATGGACCACCTCCAACCCTTGTACGTGTTCGCTTACATTAGTTAGTATGTAGTATGGACCAATTTTAAGAAGTCAACATATATAGGTAAAACACATATAGGTCATTGTTAATATATAAAATAAATAATAAAATCTATCTCTATATATTAGTTAAAGTTTTGAGATAAGTGATGATTTTGTATAGTATCAAAGTAAAGGTCCTGAATTCGAACACTAACTCTAGACTCTACTCAATTTAATTAAATATTTCATGTATTGGTCCATCTATTGAAGGATAGTCTAACTCACAGGTGAGAGACGGTGTTAAGATATAAAATAAATATAAAATCTACATCTTCTCATTAGTTTAAACTTTTGAGATAAGTTATGATTTGATAGTCATATATATCTATAAAAAGAAAAATAAACTAAGTTAATTATATATATATATATATTAGGCTTAAAAAAAATGAAGTTGAAGTAATTCGGAAAAAGATCATTACGGTTGCATATATATATGCGCTTAATTATTACCATAACCTAAGGAAAATTAATTAATTAAGGCATGTGATATAGGAAAAAAGTATATAGTTGTCAGAGTTCCATGTTCGATCGATGCCTCTTCAATCTATGAGCCCGGATTCCTGTCGACGGAGAAGCTTCTAAACCTCGTGCCATTGATTTTATTTTATTTTATGCAGTGCGGATCGATCAGTACTACGTACTAGTGCTTAATGATTGTTTATATGAATTTCAAACAGTATTTTTCCATCCGAAAATAAATAAATTTAAGGACGTTGAAATGCATTTGATCATCACTCCCTTTAATTCGGAACTAGCTGGAGAAAGCCATGCGTGCATGCATGCATATATAAGGGTAAGTGGTTTCCCACGGTCCCACTGAATTATTTCAGAATCCCACTAAAATTACAAACAGTTCTTGGAATTTTAATTCATATTAAGGAATAATTTTCGCTGCCAAGGAAGGAAATCATTTGCTCGATCCAGCCATTGATTGTTTATGGAGATCGTCATTTACAATTATTAATAATAATATACTCGCAATATATAGAAATAATTTAAATTTATTTTTTCGCACATTTCTGTGATCAACTAAAGCATTATTGGTAATTTAACAGCTAGCTAGCTTCCCCCGTACATAGATTAAAGAAAATGTCATCTAATAAGATGATTCTGTACAATTCATCAGTAATTTCGAACATAGTTTCCGGACAAATAAACCATTAAACACTCTGCAGGCTTTTACTTATCAAAATTAAAGTTTGTAGAAAACCAATGCCAGTTCAAATTTTCCTATATATGGCGCGCAGAACATATTTCTTTGATGATCATGAGATTCAAGGATCGATGATGGAGATTTCGTGTCGGAATTTTGAAGATCTGAAGTATGGTAATTAGTGAGATCATGACGGCATGACCCAACATTGAGAGTCGACCTGAGATCCACATTTTCCGAGAAAATTAATTGAAACGGAGAAAATGAAAATGACCAAACAGTAGAGAAGTCGGTACTGTCAGTCCCATTTCAAAGTTCTTTGCTTGATCTCGTGGTGCTATACATTAAATGCCGCACTTGCATTATTATATATATATTATATAATATTTATATATATATAATATTTATATGTATATATATATATTTATATAGACAAATACGCCCATCCCATGCATGATTCCCTCTTGTTGTTGGGACTAATTAATGGGGCATGCACTCCGTTAATTGCCTGCTTGCTTCATTGGCACTTTTACTGATGCATGCATATAATACTTCTTTTTTCCTCCACAAATCATGTACGTACGTACATATATTTATTCAATTGAGACTCATGGCGATTGCACCATGGGTAGTGCTACTATGCCTCCTTAAAAAAGGAGCTGGACGCTAGGGAGGGTGGGGTTTGGAGTAGCCTTTAATCGTTATCTTGGATGTTTCCAACTCTATTGTTGCTATCATACCCGTAGGTTGTCTAACGAATTTGACTTATCAGAGGAAGTCCATGTCAATTCCCTGAAGCAGAAAGCATAATTATTGAAAATAGACCCATGCAGAAGAACCTAGCTATACCAATTAGAAAGGAAGAAAGGGGAAGGGTGGGCAAGAAATTGTACGTAGGGACAGTTAGTTCTCAGAGGGCCAAATTGTATCACAAGTCATAAAACCATGCAATATTTTATGAAGACAGAATACATTTGCAATAAATTTCCTTTTGGATTGAATGAAGCTAAGTTCCTGATCCTTCTATACAGCATTACATCTTTGTCTGTGTTTCTTTCTCTCTCCCCCTTTCATGGTCGGACCTTCGGAGTATAGTGTTTTCATGTCCACCGAACAAAACTCCACAAAGCTGATTGTTGGTGCAAATGGGCCTAATCAGAAACGGAGACCAGTTTGTAGCTTAACATGGGCTTGGATGCTGCTGCATAAGACCAGATAATCCATCCCATCTAGCCTGAAAAAGGATTTTAGGGATGGACAAAAAAACAGAGGCCCATTTTCTCGTCGCTGTTGCTTTGGCCTTTTTTAAAAACGTGTAACAAGTTTCTCAAATGCTCGTCGAGAGGCAAATAGCTTGAACCAAAGGACCCCCCATATATGAGCTTGAACTGAAAGCTTTGCTGGGTCCTCAGGTTGCAAGGATACCGTGTTGGAACCCAGCCTTTCATTAAAGTAGCTGATTAATGTCACAAAAAAAGTAAGCATCTTTTAATTATGAGAATAAGGTGGTGCTACTGATGAGGCATGCATCATATGGAGGGACAAGATTGAAGCGATGGGGTTTCTTGCTCTCATTGTGGATGAATGACCTGTCTCATTTTTCAGTTTGCATTTTATTTCCCCCGCCTTTCTCATGTGTTTGCCACTGTCTCGATCTTTTTTACGGAAAAGTCTCATGTACATCTGCAACATCAAATCAAAATGTCGTGCTTTTATAGGCTAAAGATAACACCCCAGGTTCTAGCATCTAGACATTTCCATTAATTAAATTTTTACTACTTTTGAAGTATTTGACATTTGACACTTCCATTGTCTATTCTTTAATTTTCAAACTTGATAGTACTGATCTCCTCAATTGATACAACATTCTTAGAACTCCTTAAACTGGAAGCCTTGGTGTCTTCACCAACAATTTAACAAACACGATGCTACTGTTGATACAACCTTACTTTTTTACTTCTCTCTTTTTTTTTCCCCTCTATTTTTTCTGGAGTAATGAGTTTGTCCCTAAAGGCAGCATTCAAATCAGTGCCATCCTTTTTCTTTTTCCTCAGCTAAATCGGTGACATCCACTTCATGAGGTTTGGTCCCTAAAGAAAATAAAACAGAGTTCTGAAGAATTCTATTATGCTTTTATTTTGACAGATTACAAGAGGTATATTTATATACACATAATTACGACAGATTCCTATCTTTATGCAACATTCTAATTTGAATTTGACAGCTATCTTATTCAAAATCAAAACCGCAGGATCACAGCTCCTCATCCCTTATTTGTAGCACTGATTTCGGCAAGTGATGATTGCAGGTTTGCTTCCTGATTTTCAGTGATATCAACTTGATCTTCTACAGGTCCCAATTGATCACATGCTACTCTTCGAGTTTACTTCAATCTGACTTTGTCTATTCTTTTGTTTTTTAAATGTATATATAGATATAGTTGAAACACTTGACTCCTATGCACCCAATATTTCTGTCGTGATAAGTCTGATTACCAACATAGCTTTCAGTACTTAGGCAACAAGATCATGCTAGTTATCTTTTTTGCTGGCCTACAAAACATGAAAGGTGTCCCCCACTATTAGAGAAAAGGCAACAAATGGATTAGATAAAAATGGTCATGACCGTGTTTTACTTGTGAAATTGAGACTACTTTGAAAACGGTACTGTTGGCAGCTGGAGTTTGCAAGTAAAAAATAAAAATCATCAAGGGCATCTCTGCACCTGCAAGCCTGCAACGTTAGGGGCAGTAATTTGTTGGTAAAAGAAATGAGAGAAACACTACGCCCCTTGAAAGCAATGAAAGACAAATTTGAATTTGAGAGCAAGGATTCTGAGGAGGTCAAGTTGGATATACTTGCTGGCCCGCATGCCTCGGTTGCATTTGATCACAACCTTTATCACAAGAGAGCTGTTGCTGCATCTTGTTTTAAATGAAGGGCCCCCTCTGTTTCCACTAACTTCAAGATTCCCTGCTCTAGAGATCACTAACCTTGGAGACCACATTCAGAATTCTTAAGTAAATCAGACAACTACATTTATGAAACAGTAAATGTGGGGGAGAGAGAGATATTTAATGCATTAAAATAGTCAGTCCAGAGCAGTAGTATTAGATTGGATTGATTTTGTCAATTCCCTCCCTCACAAATGATCACTCATTGTTTATTTTCAATCTCAAATGAAATGAAGTCAACTTTTTTTGTATCCATGTTTTATGATATATTTGATCGTTTTCACAGTGATTTAGACTTTAGAGTAGTTGATGGGACATTATTAGCGGACATTGGGAGTAACCAAATTGATGATCGGAATGAAAAATTCAAAACTATATCCTGTACTCTACATTTGATGATTAGAAAGCTCTCACTTTATTTCAAGTCTTTCTGTCCATTCTGAGTGCACCACAAATTTGAAATTTGTAGGAACAGAGTGCAAGAAGCACAGAGAAAATACCATCTCAAAAGCGCCTTAACCATATGATTTTCAAGCTGTCTACACCGAATTGCACCCGGTACCCAACCATCTTGAAATACGAGTTACTCAAACACGTGACCATGACTATCAAGAAAGAGTAATGTTACATATAGTCACTTTTGCGTACCTCCTACGCACTCCATTGATATGATTGGCTGGATTAATTTTTTTTTAATACACAACCAACCATATCACTGGAGTGCACAAAAGAGTCCACAAAAATGACTGCACATAGAATTTTTGATCAAGAAATAACATAACCATCAAAACTTATTCCAATTCTAATAAATGATTTCTCCTGATCACAGAGAGAGATCTCAAAATCCACTTACTGATTGGTATGTAGCAGCAACTTGCAAGCAGAATAACATAAGAAGCACCCAAGGGTTAATGACAAGTCTTGAAAAATGTACAGGTCAGACACAAATTTTCTGTCCTCATAAAAAAAAAAAAAAAAAAATACACTAAAAACAACTGTCCCACTCCGCGTACACCAATTTAATTATTTTACTTCAAATCCCAATGACTTATCTTTTCCCACTAACGATTCACCTCTTGAAAACTCACAGAAGATTTTGACCAACGAAATTTTTCATCATTTATTTTGTAGTATATTACATTTTTAGGCAGTTTATATATCAAATCAATTAAAATATTTCATGTCAATCGGTTTAATAGAAATGACAAAATCTCAGATTAAGATTAAAATCGGCTATTTTTAGGTACTTTTGAACTACTCTGGGGACCCGATTGAATTAGCCTTTCCGTACAGTGCATGCTCTCCATTGTCAATGTGATCTAATGACCAAAAAAATTGTATGGTATCATTGAGAACATCAGCAAACAGAACCCATTTAAGAAGATCATACATAAACACCAACAACAACTGTAGCAATTAACAAAGAAGAGGTTCTCCAATTTCTGCATTTATTTGATTCGACTTCCCAAGCATCCTGTTTCTTGCACATTCTGCAAATACAGGGTACATGAGGCGTCGACATTATAAGCTACCTTGCATCATTCAATTTGACACACAGCCACAGGCCACACGTGTATAACCTAGAACTCACGTGACTTGTACCCAAAAGATTGCAGCTTGGGAGAGCTAGACCTCACAGAAAATACCCCGTTCCATATCTCAGAGAAAGCTTTAACAATGAGTCCATGGTGGTAAGGAGAATTCAGCTGCAGAAAACAATGGAGAAGCTCCCGGAGATCGTCCTTGGAGTATATCTCATTTTCCAATATCATCTGGAGCATCGATTGCCGAAAATCCAAATACGGGTCGTCGGAATCCTTCTCCACTGCAACACTCTCACCGTCTATCCTACCAAAGCCTCTGACAGTCCTCGAGCCCTTCATCTCGTTCTCGGCGTCCGAATATTGAGAATATGCAACGGATGGAGAGAATGTGTTGGCGGCGGTACCGTTGTCTTTGTGCCATGAGCCTGAGGAATGGTGTTTGTTGTGTCTTTGGTGTGTAGGCGTTTTCGGTCTTGGTTTTGGATGGAAAATGTGGAACAGTTTAGGTTTTCTGCAGCTGCAGCCTATGTTAACTGAAACAGTGTTAAGGAGAAGCTTTCTTCCGGTGGTGGGCATTGAAGTGAGTATGTGTGTGTGTGTGAGAGCGAGAGAGAGAGAGTTTCTGCAAAAGGCTGTCCTAGGAAGTGATGAGTAAGAGTGGGGGATGAGCGTTTGACTGATTATTATGGGGGAAGGGAATTGAAGGTGCTATATAAATCCTGCATGTGAGATCGGGAGGGTGCCTATATATGATATAATGACTGGTCTGTTAGTTTTAGTTCAATGACAACACGATCATGACCGCACATCTTGATGAGAAAAAATATTTTTCTCGTATTTAAGATTGAAAAATTCTAAACATAAGTTCCTACACCACACACCATCTATTTTTTTTCTTTTATCAAATGTTTGGTATATAAATAATAAATAGAAAAATTGAAATAGTTTAAAAAGAAAAAATATAAAAGAAATTTTAAAAAAATAAAAAATGTGAGGTGTGTGGTGTATGAGACTTATGAGTAGCAATGAAGATTTGGCAGTTATATACTAGTATCAGTTTCAGGGTGACTAGGGACTTTCATGATTAAAAAAGGTCCAAGTATTTCTTTATAAGATAAACATGATCATAACTATCTTGTAGGTGATTAAGAAAAGACGAATCATAACAAATTATATAGATCACGGAATTAGGGAACTGGCATGGCAGTCAGAATGATTTAGGGATCGAAAATAATGAAAAAAAAAAAAAAACTAAGCGATTTGCCGAAGGTTCATGTGATCTTTTTTTCAATGGACCAAACGTTTACATACATAACAAAATCTATGTACATTTACAGGCACAATATTATACAGAGACAAGTCTCGTCTACCTCTTCAAAATTGGTGGGTTAGGTTTTATTTTTATTTTTTTTTAATTTTAAAAAGAAAAGAAAAAAAACTCTTTGTCAAATACATTGGTTTAGACCCAATTTTGATTTGGAGGGCTATTTTTGGGACATTGCATGCATGATTATGGTTTAAATGCGTTACCAGGAGTCATATCTATTTATTTTTAGATGAGTTCTTCTATGAGAAATCCTTACAACCGGTTGGGCTGCTTATATCCAAAAAACTGCCTGTCAATCACATAATAACACGTAAGCCTTCCACCATCTATTGATGTGGGACTTTATTTTTTATTATTTTCCTTGACAGGTGCGTAGTACACCACTTGTGAGTAGATTTTTTCTTTTTGGATACTAGTACCTCTACTCCTCTTAAGGTCATCATTAGGCTGCAGGTTAAATCCTATTAACAAACCTATTTATTTTAGAGAAATGTTAATTATATTTAAGAAAATTTTATTAAAAAAATTTTAATTATCTATATGTTAGTTATTAATATGCTAATAATTGAAACTTGAAATTCAAAATTTGAATGTAAAAAAAAATAACTGATAAAATGAGTATTTTATTTTTTTGTAAGTAAATTTATGAGTACACGTACCACTCTTTATTTTATAACAATGGTCAACAATCAGCAATAAAAATTAATCCATTCAATATATCATTAATTTCATAATTAATATACATGAGTGCCGATATATATATATGACGAAATATAGCAACCTCATTCCAAACAGTAAACAAATCATATTAATATGTTCATGTCTACAATGTTCCATCTACACATAATTATGTGGTCCGTGATGTTGGTCTTGTTTGCGGGATACTTACGCATATTAATATAAATTATAATTAAAAATGAAACTGTTAAACTAGGTTGCTAGTCCAGATAACTAAAGAGCACGAGTCGATGCTAACAAAGGAAGCGAAAATCATGCAGATTGATCCTACAGTGCCGCTACCAGTTTTGGATTTTTCCCGTCACTAGCGGACTTGCACTGCCTTATCCTATCTGAATTGATCCGTTTGAACTGATAATCTCATTACACAAATAGAATGACAACTAGAAGAGAAGTGCTGTAGTCATAAAAATATCTTATAAAAGTAAATTTATAAATTGATATGACTTCATATGATACTTTAAATCTACTTATAAAAGCATATTTACAATCTAACATACTATATTAAGTTACGTTAGTTTAAAAGATTTACTTTTGTAAAATATATTCGTGACTAAATCATTTCTCATACTCGAATAGTAGGGTATATATCTTAAAAAGAAATAGACATTAAACATCAAACATCGACATAGATTTTACAACATTAATTATTGATAATATGAGTCTTTCGATTACCATTAAACATTAAATAAAATATTGTACCGCTTACTTTCTTTGTGTTTATTTCTATCCAAAATATAAGCCAGTTGAAATTTTATGAGATCTAGCATGAAACTGAACCCAACTTTGTAAATGTTTGTGCATGAAGGGCACCCTTAGTTAAACTCATTCGTCCAGCCGCAATTAGAAAACCATCCTAAAGTTTAGATTGAATCGTAATCCGCACTTTGCCATCTACTTCTACCGTGTCTTAGCAAAGATAATGATGGGCTGGGGAGGCTTGAAAAGGTCCAAGTCTCATTTTATGGCATCACCGTTACCAACTTACCGTTATGAGAACAAAGAGGGGGAAGGAAGAAAATTGATCGTCCCTGAATGTTGCCTGCTTATGCAAAACACACGGGTATGGCTACTTCAATGAAAAGCATGCTTCTGAGCATTTAGGCCACGTTTAGATAGTGAAAGTGTTTTATCCTATCTCATCTCATCTCATCATTACAATTTTCTCAAATTTTAACACAATATAATAAACAATCCAAAAACTTTTTCAAATATCAAAATAATAATATTATTAAAAATTAATATTCAAATAATATTTTTTTCAACTTTCAACTTTCATTTAAAACCATCTCATCTCATCTCACCATCCAAACCGTACCTTAGATACCAGCATTTGAAGGGACTTATCTGTGTTATGCATAACAACTTAACTAGTTACTTGATGAGAACAAACATCAATATAACTGCATTGCTAACTACTACATCAGTTCAATTTTTTTTTCAAGATATAATTATTATTTAAACATAATGGGATGATCAATTATATCCGTTGACCAATCCTAACCATATACTTAACATGACTTCTATATCCCAAAATGGCAGCAACAGAGATCCCTTAATGCCCTGAATGCAGTACTTGATTCTCGATCAATCTTGCTACATGCTTTGCAACACATGATGAACCATCTTCAGTGCAAGAGAAAGCATGAGGATGGGCCCTTTCAATTGATAGAGAAATGCCTGGGACCTGCTTGGAAATCTGTGAGATCAAAAGATATGTGTAAGATGCAGACGGTCAAATTGAAGAATGCCAAAACGTAGGGAAAAAATAGACAAACTCAGTCTCTGGGCAGCTACACATCATGAAGCAGATTCAAAATGATTATACTTCCCATTGTAGTAGTCAAAACCATCACAATAAGTATTGTTGTGGAATGATGTTATTTTTCATCAACATCATTCCACATGTTAAATATTCACCACATTGAACATCGTTGATCAATCATCCTATTTTATTAAGGATTCTCATTTTTTTTTTTTTTTTTTTTTTTTGTCGGGGAACCTCTCCAAGGCAGGGCCCTTTGGACCCACCCCTGCAGAGTAAACCCCGGTCCCGTGCACTGCCAACTTGAGAGCAACCTCACTTAAACCACATGCCTTCTCTCACACTTATTTATCCGACACACATAACCAGTGCTATTCTCAGATGAAAATCATTGTCAATTACTGCTCATGAATACCTATTATGAAGTGTAAATGCTTTATCCTTAAGTTTAAAAAGTAAATAGTACACCATGATTCTCATAATATTGAGTGCTAACTGGAGAGCAACCTCAATTAAACCACATGCCTTCTCTGGCACTCATAAACCTCTTTATTCTAGGGTCTTGAAGAGTACTGAATGAATAAACCATGGGATGACTAGGCCACTTACGAAAATCAAGGAGTCAGTATTGCCTCAAAAACAATTATCAAGAAATGAATTCAAACTAAAGGAAGAGTGTCTGTGGATTTGCCGAATTAGTCTGGATGGGTAGGAGGAAGAAAGGAAGAGAAAGCAACATTTAAAAGGGCCGGGGTTTTCTGAAAAGCTACAGAGGGATATTTTGTTTAAGAGAGTGCACATTATGCATGGGAGAACACATGTTTGGGTTTATATAAACAAACACTTTTAGACATAACATATAGAATTCATCACACACCTCTTCAATCATTTGAAGTGGACCCCAGTGATCATCAACACCAAACAAAAATGCTATTTTCTCCCGCTTTTCTCTCATAAACTTCCAATCTGGTGTTTCTGCAAGCTACCATAAAATACATTTAGTCAGCACAAAATTGTGAACATAATTTAGTAATCACATGGGAAATGCAATCTGATATTTAGAAGTAAGAGGCAAACTATGCGTCTTCATTCATTACTTATTTTTAACAATGCAGATGCGACCAATTCAAGTAACAAGGAAATCATTTTGAGTCTTACGGTACGTGTGCTCTGAGACATCTCGTAACTCTACCAAAAAAGTAGGCCACTATTTCCTATTCAAAGGTCTAGAGTAATGCATGGCCAGTAAAATGTATATGGAATTCAAAACCAAGTACGGGAGGTAGATAACCACTTGATGCTACACGAAGAAGCAGAAATCTAAATGCATATATTGGTTTGGCAGGCAGAGCCAAATTTCAAAGTGAACCCCTAGGGGTTGGCTCAAGTGGTATAGGCATTGCGCTAGGGGGTATGCTCCCCCCAGGTCTAAGGTTCAATTCCCCTAAGCTGCAAACAATCTCTAGGGGCCATCGGACTGGGGATTTCCCCATTGAATTACTTGAGGTGCACTTGCAGAAAACTCTTTGCCGAAAGCCTGTGCACCCCAGGATTAGTCGGGATGCTATTCCTGAACACCCGGTGCCAATAAATAAAAAATCAAAGTGCATAGACCTGAAATATAAGTCAATATTGCTTCAAACAAAATATGTGGAGGTATTACTAGTTTTTGGGAAGAAGGGATGATTCAACCAATGGAAGAACAACTTTCACAGTAGGAAGCTATTGCATACACCCTGTGCTCTTAAAACTGCAGCTTATTGCTCATTAATAAATCAAATAAGCAGCTGGTATGACTTTATATAATACAATAAAAACAATGACCACATTCAAAGAACCAGTTAATTGTGGCTCAAAACACTCAGCCAGGCTTGGGAAGCATAGCATAGAAGGTACTAAGTATTAGCAGCAGACGTATTCCTTGTACAAGAATGACTGATTGCTGTAATTGTGACCTCTTAGTAGAAATGGTGACAAACTCTCACATCATATATTTTCTTGAAAAAAGCAAATCTTTTACCTTTCTGAACTCTGTCATAGTCAAAAAGAGTATGTTCCGTACAACTTGGTACTGTAAATATGGAAATAAAGGGGAAGTCAGAGAATCTAATTGCATACACTCGCATAAATAAACTGAATTCACCTGAGCTGTAATCTCAACTAATTGGGAATAAACACTCAAATTGTTTTTTGATACTTCTTGGAAATTTCATTAGCAAACTATGAAGGCAACTTCACAAATTAATCATAGATAAAACTTCACCTGCACCAAGTGTGAGCAAGCAGCCTCAACTGCAGCAGCTGACCATGAACTCCCAACAGAGTTTGTCAAAATCAACCTATAAGCACTGCTTGGTAAGGATCCCAATGATGCCGCAATGCAACTAAGTGCAACACTTAAAACTTGTGACCTGAAACAAAAAAAAAGTACCATTAGTCCCAACAAGACCTTAATGATAGATTTTTTTTTGACAATGATAGATTGTCAAAGGTTTAATAGAAACTATTTAAGTAAATTTATAACTAAGTTAGAAGGCCAAGATTCAAACTCATTATATTAAACTCAATACCCCAGTGTTCCAAGACCCAATTGATATGCATCTCCCATATCCCATTGTCCCTTATTCAGTTACTTTCCGGCTGCACTGGGCTGGCCCATTAGGCAACCCAGTCCATTGGAGTTGAAACCCCTAGCATATTTGTGCATAGAAGATAAAGTGGAAGGAAGGGAATGATGTTAATCATAACAAAGAAAGAATGTTACTCTACAATCTTCCCAATAAAAGACTGCCACCTCGATTGGGGGTTTACTGCCAAAAATGGATATAGTCCAATGCAATAGGTCACCTATAAACCCAGCAAAAATGTCAACAAATACTCTTTAAATTAAGAACATGAAGTAACATGATGATACTGAAAATGAACCAAATTTAATTTATCATCACCTTGTCCGAGGACCTCCTAAACACATCATTAGCCATATATGAGCCAATAGAGTGCCCAACCTTCACAGAGAAATTAGACGTAAGCAACTAAGAATTTCAAGGCAGAAACCAAAGAGCAGCATCCACTATAATAGATGCCATGTTGGGATCACAGTAAATATCCCAATGATCTATTCATTTTTCTCTCAGCCAAAGGAGCTAATTGACTGGTTACAGCAACAAAAGAGATCACTGCTTGAACTGACCTACAGTAGATGTTGATAACCCATTCTTTTTATAAAAAAAAAAGAAAGAAATACTGATAGCTTCCGCAAATTAAAATATAAAATCATGGGTGAGGAGGAATAGATTCTTGAAACCACCTTAAACTCCATTGCCTTTCAAATTTCAGATTAGCAGAATACCAATTCTCAAGATGCTTATCTGTTCATAAATGAGTGGCATGGTCTAGGGCCTAGACAATTTTCAACGAGCTTACAGCTTCCTGAAACATCTTCAGAGATAAGCATCCAAGTGGTGCTTACCAAATTTTTTTTCTTCTCTTGTACCCTAAGGGCTTTACAGCTTCCTAAAAATGACATGTGAGCAGAAATTTTACAACTGATGGACTAAAGTAAGAATTTTCTCTAGATTGAAGGGACCAAGAAGTGTTCAGTCATACAGAACTGGTGATAGGCATTCAAAACTAGAACTCTTATGTTGAAAAAAACCAAACTTTGATCTACGGTTCAAATGCACCATCGAATGACAATTTCACTTTTATTCCCTTTCAAAACACTTCCAAAAGGCCAGCATGATAGTTCAAGTACAGGGAAAAAAAAAATTATAACTATAATATGAAATTACCAGTAATATAGGAACTTCAAGATTTTCTAGCTCCTGATTGATGAAATCCACCTGCAAAAACATGGGACCGTTAACAAATTATAGGGAATTGTAATAGCTAAGTTCTTACCGGACAATTAATGGAAATAAAGGTTGGATCTGGAAACAAGTTGAAGTCCAATAAGGTAAAGAACCTTGGTGGTAAAACAGTCCTATTCTACTTGATCAAGGCCAGGCCCCATTTGGTTTCACAGATGGTCTCAACCCATCTCATCTTATCTCAACATCCAAACAACATTCAAGCACAAACACTTTTCAATTTTAAATTTTCAACTTTTCAACTTTTTCATCTAATCATTACAAATTTCCCAAACTTCCAAATAAAACACAAAAAACAATTCAACTTTTTCAATTCTCAAAACAAAAATTATGTTAAAAATTTATATTCTAACAATATTTTAACTTTATAATATTTTTATTCAACTTTTCTCTCTCTTTTCCCAACACCCCATAAAACATTGTAATTCAAATTATTTCACTACTATTCATAAACTATTTCACTACCATTCACATATTTCTCATCTTATCTGTGTAACTAAACAAGGCCTTTTAAGTTTTCAGCAGAAATTCCATAAAATGGAACTCATCCAAATTCTGTTACCAAATTAATTTTTCGAATGAGAATCCTAGGATTTTGTAAAGCAATGGCGTCAATTTGATTCCACATGCGGTCCAAAATTTACTTGGTTTATAAATTCCAACATCCTAACAGAAAACTGGCCACTCTTACGAGGCTACAATTTGCTCAAACAAATTGACCAAAGTTACCTTATGTACAATTTGTTCTTCTAATGAGAATAACTTTCCACGCTCCCAGTTCTAGCATGAAAAAAAAATCAAAATCATTATCATACTCATTCTAGAAATTACTGAAGAAAAAATAATATAAACAAACCAGGTTGCAAATATCCTTTTACAGAGACACGTTGCGAATAAACACAAAGCAAAAGTGCACATTGCTAGCTGGCTTAGGGGAGACCTTTTACAGAATATTCGGGCATTAGTGAACCTTCACTCTCCAAATAAAACGTTCATTGTATATGATTTCACGGCATAAGCCTCCTTTCTCTAGGCTACGAAAGAAACAAGAATAATGCGAAAAATAACAAGTCCAAGTACCTTTTTGGTGTGTGAAACATGCCCGATTGCTGAGGATTAACATAAAGATTTGCAATCAATTAGTTCAGAGATTACAGCTCAAGGGTCTACCATGTACAAGTAGCTAAAATATCTTGCCTGTTACAGATGCATGTCCTCCGAGAAACTCGTACAATGATTCCACAAAATCCTTGTAAAATGCAACAATACCTACATCGAAAGGACACCATTGATCCTATAAATTAAATCATCAACAACCATAAAGACGCACGCAATTTAAAAAAATAATAATAAAAGAAAAACTCGCCTGGATTTCCCGGAATGAATAAAACGTGCAGTTTAGGATCATCGGCGCGAATCTCCAGCAACTCAGTCATGAAACTAACCGAGAAAATAACAATCAAAAGGAAAAAGAAAAAACGTAATACATCGTCGAAACTTGAAACGGCTAATTATAACAAAATTGCATAGGAAACAACATATGGAACCCAATATACCCGGACACTTTGCACAATCGAAAAGCAGCAGGCCTTTTAGCTTCCGAAAAATCCAATCCATCTCGAGCCATATCTTTTCTCGTGCACCTTGATCTATAGCTCCTCCTTCAACAGAATATAGTGCGACGCAAATTATATATGAGTCCAGTTGCATTGAGCTAGACAAATACAAAGAAGCATAGGTCGGCTGGCCAAACTACTGCATTGAATGGAGAATCTAGAGAGGAGCAGCTTAAAGCGGCATATAATTTTGCATACAAACCACAGATACATGGAAAATTTAAAATCAAACGAAAAATATTGAAATGGTAGCTACCTGGGTTGGAGGTAGAGTGAGGAGCGACAGAGGGGGCGCGCTGTGGGCCGAAGAATCATTACTCAAGTCTTCCCGTTCTTCATTTTATAATTTCTTTTTCTTTTCTGATTTTTTTTTTCTTTATTTCCCCTGAAATAAGAAATAACCACCTACATTTTGTAAGATGATATTCCAGTCATAAAGTTACGCAAGGTTAATGTACTCTCTTTAATTTAGAATTTCTATTTAAAAATTATTTTTAAATTTTATTTTTTTAAAAAGGAATATGTAGTATTTGTACACCACATTAAAACTTTATTACTCTTCTTAAAATTCGAAAAAATGAGAATTCTCAAAGAATTAGGCAAATCAAATGTGAGAAAACAAAAAATAAAAATTATTGTGCATCTTTTCATCTTTACCGTTCAAATTGACTGCTTAACCTGAAAGTGTTACATTATTGTCATGTCATATTTAAAAGATAAAACGTAAAAATTATTTTTTTTCCTTATTATAATTGGTATTGACTTGTTATCATGATGACAAGCATCTTCAAAACGATTTAGTAGCTACAAACGATTATGAGATCCCTTTTATAAACTCTCAAAATGTACCATTCAGTTTATTATCAAACAATAATGCTATCATAAGTTTAGATTAATCTTTTATTTCTAAAATCATGATGAGAAATGATATTTACAGTCGTGGTTATACAAGTGGCGTGTAGTTTGTTTGAAAAAAGTGAATTAATATGGGACCCATATGAAAAAAAATTAATTTTTTAATCGTAAATTTTACTATTTTTTAAAACAATTACGCGGTATTTACATACTCTACAACTACATATAATATTACTCAATCATGATTTTTAAATTTCATTGGTAATTGGCATCCCCGAAAGCGTCTAAATTAGTGAGTAAATGGGCAAACTAAGGGCCACTTCAACGAACGGGCCTGCTTTATTGCGAGCCGAGCGACTGGGACCATTAGGTCCAACATTTTGTCCTTCCCAATGTTTCCATATATTTTCCCCATTTTTTCGTTATTTTATTAAGCTCGTCACAAACTATGAGATTCACTAACGTTATAAATTAAATAAATAAATATCAATACTCTTCATACTTCACACTAATAACTTTGGAAAAATACACTCCATGGCAAAAATTTATTGTGAATTAAAAAATATATATTAATAAAATTAAGAGAATTACTTCGTCTATACAAGAATTCTACAAAAATGATTATACATTGTGAGTTTAATTTTTTAGTTGAACTAAGACTCGCAATTAGCTATATTGTTATAAATAAATAAAAAAATTGTTTTAGAAGTAATAACTCTCTAAAATGAATTGAAGGGAGCCATTTTTTTTTTTTTTAAATAGACTTCAATTCATGAATGAATGAAGGAAGTTACATCTATGACCAATAAATTCGAGTACAAACCCTGATTACAAGCCAACTACTCGTCGGTTATAAGCCCCCCCAACACAATTACCATTGTGCCGGATACTGTCTAAAAACTTCTAAAACTCTCTAATGATACAGCCCTTCTGAGATGCAAGACTCTGTAAAAATAAAAATGTTCATCTCGACTTGTTTATGAGAAAACAAAACAAACCACCCCCACCCTCCAAAAGAGGAGGGGGATTTTCTACCCTTATCCTCCAAAGAAGGATAGGGACTCACCACTATTCTCCTCTAAAAGAGAAAAAGGAATAGCTTATTTCAAATTATTCACGTAACAAAAAAACAAAATAACAAAAAATAAAAAAACACCATACACCCCACTATGTCCCCCACTAACCCTTCTACCCGTACATGATAGGGCAACTGACAGAGTACTACCCCAACCCGCTCGTCCTGCAAGGCTGCAACGGACTCGTAACAACAATCATGCGGTGTACACAAATCTGCCACCGGAAAAACCCAAGGCCACGAATCTGCAACTGACAGAGTGACGAAAAAACAACTACCACCGGAAAAACCCAAGGCCACTGAAGGACTCAAAACCATAACACAGCCATCGGAAGCCCTTATTTCCAGAACAAAAGGAAGAAACAAACTAAACAAACTGCAACAAACCGAAAAAACCAACGGAAATAAAACTAAAGCCCAACAAACCGAAAACAAGAAAACCAAATAAACTAACTGCATCGTCGCCGTCACCCCTTCCCCGACCACCATCCAAGAGAAAATCTGCCATGAGCCACGGCCAGGCTCTACCCCCGAAAGACACATTATCCCCCCTGCATGATGACCTGCTAACCGAAAAAAATCCTCTGTTTTCTATGGTTAAAACAGAGTCCCTTACCCCCGCCGGAAAGCATCCCAACCTGCAAGTAAATCTTCGCCTCCAAGAGCAAGCCGTGTTGACCGAGCTTCTGTCGTAAAACCTCCAAAATCGTCCTCTCAGCAGACTATTCTTTCAGCAAACTATCCCCAAACCATCAAGCAAGCATATCTCTATTCTATACGTCTGAGAGATGACGCCTGCCAGCCAAAATGGTCAGAGACACTGGACTAGGCCATTCAGCTCTTCGCCTCCGAGTCCTCCACCACCTTCGTGTAAAATCTCACCACCCAAACAGCGTGATAATATGTGGTTAAGGACTCAGAAAACAAGCCTTTTAACCCATCAAAGTCATGGCTAACAGCTTTTATTAAAGATCTAAAAACAAAACAACCCATAAAAACCACCCTAAACTAACAAAGAAAAGGAGAGAGGTGGGAGGAAGCTCCCACCTCCCTCTAGCGGTTTCCTTTAAGTTTGTTTCCTAGAGAGAATAGAGAGTTTCTCTCACTAGAAAATTGAGATCGGCTTAAACACGCTATTAAGGGAGCCATTTAATAACTAGCTTGGGGATCAAAATTTATTGCATGATTAACTTAAATATGCAACTATAATTAATAGAAGTTATCTATTTAATAACTAATATGTATAAAGAATCAAATTCGTACCGCTGATTTTAAAATTGAGAAATGATAAAAATAACTACACCTTTACAATTTTTCTACACTCTTCTAACAAAATAATATTTTTTGAGATATTTAATTTTGATTTTAAAATTTTAAATATTATTTTATTAATAAATTGTAATTAAAATGTGGGTCAGGCTACTATGCTGCTTGACCCATACGCCCACGCCTAGCGTTAATTTTTTTTTTTCATTTTTTATTTCTTATCTTTTTAATCATTTTTTTAATCATTAAATAAAAAAAAATATACCTATATACTTAAAATCATTTTCTTAATTATTAAGCTTTCAACGGTCAAACTGGACGGTACGTTTAGAGCGGCATAGGGCTTTATTCTTAAAATGTAGTTGCGTTGTACTCTTTAAAATTTGGCAGGTGGAATCGAAGGCCGCCACCTTTTCCAGTTGGGTCCTCGGCTCTGCACGTCTTCTTTCAATATTGCCAGCAAGCATGTACTTGATTCCAAACGGACATTATCGTTTATGTGCGTAATACTACTTCGGAATCGGTTGGTCAAAGGTTGTCCTAACATATCAAACACGTTGGTTGATTCCAGAGGATTCGGTTAAAAAGAGAGAGCCCATTTTAGAGGACTCTTTGAAGATGGAGGGTGCATGGAACGTGTTCGAGTCTTTGACCAATTCAATTTCTAGAGAAAGAGATTTCTCAATTTCGGTGATCATGCTGATTCGTGGTGCAGTGTTTTTGACCGGCATTAATCGATATTAGTAATTTCCAGGAGATTTTATATAGGAATGAATTAATTGAGAACAAATGCAAAGTAAACGCAAACGACAGCTACACTAGTCAATATGGTGAAGCTTATTACAAAATGGAAAAAATTGTCCACCGAACGTTCGATGAAATTTCTCGATCTAGTCAGTGGTTTGACTATTACATTATTGTGTGTATAAATTATATATAAATACGTATAACCCTCGTAATATGTCTCCAATCGCGCGCTGATCATACAATGGGATTAAGTGGATAAGCCCAAGTCATAGGGTTTAACTAACCCCTACCAAAACTACATATATTGGAATCCGCGACTCTTATGTCATCTGTCTAGCTAGTTGTTTTGTGTTTGTCCTCGAAGATGCCAATAAACAGAAGCATGCACCTAATTAATTGGCAACGTGTTCGCACCAGGTTATATAAACGTCACATTACCAAAGAATTTATAATACGAGAGAGAGAGATATTTTGGTACCATGATTCATGGGTGCGGTGTGTATTAGTTGGTTTAACGGTTGACCTAATATCAGACTAAAAAACGCATTTGGCACGTAATACACAGAAGGAGTTAGCAAACACCTTAAAATTTCAATATACCAAAAACGCCCCTCTCCAATTTTTTCCATGAAGTATCAAAATTTTGTATACTTTTTATATATTATTTATTTTTCAGGACGTGGCTCACCAAAATTAATTTAAACTAAGTTTAAGAGAAATAATAAATTTATTAAATTGCATTTTTAGAATTTTATTTTTACATTTATGCAGTAAATTATAGATATCTAATTTTATATATAGTTATATTTTTCTAAATTCTTAATCTCTTTAATTTTTATTTTATATAAATATGTTACTTGATAGAAAAGTTCCCCTCCTAAAAAGAAATTGTTGGTCCCGCCATTTCCATTAGACCTATTCCGCACGATACCCGTTATATAGATTGATACCCATAAGAAAGGATAGTATATATTAGAAGCAAGCTGTGTGAAAACGATCGAAATACTGATATAAAATAATAATAATAATATATGGACAGTAAATCACGGGCAATAAATTTTTAATTATTTATTATATATTCTTGAATGTTATGATGTAGCTGCTATCATTTCAATCTTTGTATAAATTAACGGGATTTTTATGATTATGCCACAGTTTCTAGTGGCGATCGTTGGCCAAAGTTGAAGTCAACGACGAATTAATTGACGATGATACCCTTTTAGTTTTAAACATGAACGTTTATGATCATAAAATTTAGTTCGCGGTCCCCACAGAAAAGCATAAAGAAAAAAAATAAAAAATAAAAACAAGTCGTTCATAGTCAAATGCTCTCCATTTTAAAAAATTATAAAAAAAAAAAGCTCTCCATTTTGACCCATTCATCTGAAGGTTCTAATGCGACCAGGTCATGATATAACACGACATTACATTTATTCCAAATGCTACAATCGTTAACTTCATTCAAGTCTCGGCCACAGTTCGAGGAAAGTCATATTTTTGTATATTATAATTTGAGGCTTACATACTCAATGAGACCAGCACATGACCAAAATGAAGATATGCCTTAAATCTGGAGCAAGATCCTTCTTTTTTTCTTTTTTTCTTTTTTGTTTAAGCTCTAAGATTTATTTATGATTCAATAAATATATAAAATCTAGGAATTCTTAATTCCTTTATATGTTTTTGGATAATAAATTTCTATAATTACAAATTATTTTTAATTTAATATTAAAAAGGTAAAGTCAACATAAGTGATGTAAGGACGAACGAGGAATTGTACCGAATCAAATTGCAGCATAGATCAAGTGTGGCGTTCCTGTTCAGAGTCCAAGCAGCAATAAATTCGTAAACCAACTGAAAGATAACACGTGTATGTACGGAAGGAAATTCTATAGGTGGAAGAACCGAGGCAAAGCTCACACAGGGAGTAGCTGAGGACGCCCACACTCAATCCCTTGAAGACCAAACCCTCACGAAAGCCCTGCACTGCGTAACCGCCAAAAGAATGAGAAAAATCCTTTTTGAAGAATCCGAGATATCCCTCCCAAAACACAGTTGCGTGTAAAATAACAAAGAAGCGTCCGAGCCAAGAAATCATCCTCCATTTGTTTATCTCTTGGCTTTTAATCCAATCACCATTTCTCTCTCTTTCTCTATATATATATATATATATATATTAGGATCTTTCTTTTCCGTCTAAATCAAGCTTTCAAAGCTAGTATTTACTGTGTCTCAATTTCTCTCTACCGACAAGACACATTCCTTCCTAAGAATCACAGATCCTTCTTCCAAAGGTAGAAACCTCCATTTCTTCTACAGATTCTCTGAATTCTTGACACCTTATAGATAGATGGCTTTTGTTTCGATGTTTGAAATTATTTTCTTATGAGTTTTTCCATTGTAACTCTGTGTTTTGAAACCCGTCAAATGGACATCAGCCATGGATAGCAGTTCCAATTGCGGGGCTTTGGTATAGACAACAGCGAGTACTGAGCAAATTTGTTTCTGTTCAAAAACATCGATGCTTCTTTGCCTTGCCGTTTGTTCTCTATAGATTTTTCGTTTCAATGAAAATTTGACTTTCAGAATAACCCTGCTAAATAAAGGAGCTTGGTTCCAGGTGTTGCAGGAGTGTTGTAGCGGGTGCTTGACGGGAAGGGGAATAAATATGTTGGGGGATTTCATAACCAGATGTCTTCTGTATGTTGCACCGATATCTACTCTCCGTGATGTTTATCTTAGATCTTCTAATTCGCTTTAGCTCCTTGCTGACTTGTTCTGATTGATTACTTTGTTGTTTTTTAGAATTGGAACGGGTTTTTTCATTTTTTTGATTTTGTTTATTAAATTTCTGGGTCCCAGGCTGCTTCTTGGTTATGCCTATCCGGCACTCGAGTGTTACAAAACCGTGGAGAAGAACAGGGTCGGGATCGAAGAACTCCGATTTTGGTGTCAATATTGGTAACAACCATACGCCTCTCGTTATTTTGCATCTTGTTCAATTCTGTTGTCTAATTTTGTTTTCGCTAAGTGTTAGAGGGCCCTAATTGGTGGCCTTCGTGTGTTCTTTGGGGACCTTGAGGCTGAAGAACTCGAAAAAAGGATTTTCAGATCGAAAGGTCTTGAAGCCCTTAAGGCCAGTTCAATTTGATCTCTTAGGTTCAAAAGGTTACCCATGTAAGCCAAGTAATTGATATAGAATTGATGCGACTATTAGCAATACGAAATCATGTTTGACCCATTATAATGGGTTCTTGTAAATGGGCTTGATAAGTAGACATGAAAAGAATTTATGAGAAATGAGTATCTTAGTTGGAGATAGATCATCAGGATCACATGAGCAATTTGCCAATTTCAATCTTTAGCTCTCATTTAGGCTATTGAAGAATGATATGTGAATTCCTCCGTCACGACAATCTTATGACGTTGTGTAAGGTCACAGCTCATCAATACAAATTCACCATACTAAATTAGATGCCTTAAATAGCACACGAACTAGATCTCACACTTTTGTTTAATTTGCAGGATCATTGTGGCTATACTTACAGCTCTTGAGAGGGTGGTGGACGTATTCATGACATGGTATGCCTGGGTCTTTGATACACTGTATTTACTGTGTCTCTATTTAACTCTGTAATAAACTTATGCCATACTTGTGCGAAGGTTCCCTTTATACGGTGAGATGAAGCTGGCACTTATTATCTACCTATGGTATCCAAGGACCAAGGTAAACACCATTTGGAAGGGAGTTTTCATGGGACTTTCGTTTTTTCTTTTTGCTTTCTTGAGAGGAAAGGGAATTTTGCATAGATTTACTACCATATTCACCATGGTTAGACTGACATATTTAAATTGAAACTGTGTACAATGAAGGGAACCGGTTATGTATACGAGACCCTGTTGCGGCCGTACGTAGCTAAGCATGAAACAGACATTGACCATAAGTTGCTGGAGTGGAGGGCAAGAATGTGGGATTTGGCCATTTTCTATTGGCAAAACTGCTCGGAATTAGGACAGTCGGCATTCTTCCAAGTCATGCAGTACTTCGCTGCTGGAAGGTTCAATCCCACAAACAATGAGGTAGGATTTGTCTCGTTTCACTTGTTCTCCCTTGCCTTCAAGATATTATGCCCCTCACCTCAGGAGTTTCACCCACATAACCAAACCAGAGCACATGGATTAGTATAGCATAGTTACTATTTCTGTGAAAGCTTCCGTTTTAAACGCTGAAGAATCTCGAACAATTTGATGAAAGCAGGGGCTCAGCACAGCATGCTTCGGCTTATGTCACATTTCGATAAAAAAGTTTTTCAATCTCATCTAATTATTATAATTTTTTTAAAATTGTATATTAAATATAAAAACTAATTAAATTTTTTCAAATTTCAAAATAATAATAATATTTGATTCTAACCTTTTATTTCATCTCAATTTACTGTACAAACGACATCTTAATCAGTCATTGAGAACAATTTAGGATTGACTTTTCATTCATTACGAAAACGTAAAGCTACCACCCAATGGGCTCATTTAAGAACTAAACTAGCATTTCCGGGCTAGTACTCGTGATTTTGAAGCTTTATCCCTATTTCCAGACCTTAAAATGCCTCATGATGAACTGACGCTTGAACAATCTTTGCAGAGGGCCCAGAATAATCGTTCGAGCACGCCCCAACCGCCCCCAAATGGTGCAGGCAACAAGCAAGCCAGCCGGTCGGACAAAAACAAGTGGCCTCCGAGTCCGAGTGCCCCACCACTGTCCGGCAGCTTGTTCAACCGCTTCATTGCCCAGCCAACGAATTTCGATGCAGAGTACTTGCGCCCTGACGACGAGTACAGCCAGGAGCGCGGCCCAGCCGATTTCCCGGAAAACAATTCGAGCAAAAACTCGCACCAAGGTCACCTAAATTTTAGGAGCTCTAAACCACATTATTGAGAATTGTACAAATACCTTTATTCTTTTCGGAAAATTTGGAAATCTTATTTCATCCTTTTCTTCTCGTAATATATATTTTCCTGTTATAAGCTTCAGACATTCTCTCTGGGGGTTTGCCATTGAAAATGGTGTTTAAAAAAAAAAAAAGAAGAAGAAGAAGAAAAAGAAAAAGAAAAAAACTCAAATCACTTTCACACACATACAAGTCATGGGCATCGGAAGGTCGCCGTGAAGGCGGACGATTGCCGTCAATGTGACCGACGCTATCTGCTCGTCCGGATTCGAAAGGCCTGGAGAATCCGATCGAGAAGCTCAGTCATGGCAGGAACGAGATGGCTTTGGATAAAGGCGAGGCAGGCGGTCAGGCTTGTGGAGAGTCTGACGCAGAGGCGGCGGAGGAAGTGTGGGCCGGAGGAGCTTGGGGAGGTGGACATAGGCTGGAGGTAGGCCCATGCGGCCTGCTTCACGAGGCGGTTGCGGATTGATATCTGGTACCCGGAGTTAGCGGCGGTGGGGGACGCGACGGTTGCGTCGGAGGAGGAGGGAAGCAGGTCTTTCAAGGAGGTGTAGGCCAGAGAGGACTTGAGGGAGGAGATGAGCTCGAAGTCTAGAGAAGGTGCGGTGCCGTTTTGGAAGGGGAAGCTGTGGGAGCCTTGAAGCGGCTTGGTGGTGGTGTTTGGGAGAGAGAACTTTGCGGGGACCTCCACCGGAGTGGCGATCGAGTTCCTGCGTCGTAGAGCCGATGATCGCTTCGGCGGCTGCTCTGGATTTAGCTCGGTGGAATGGTCCATATAGAATTCTAGAAGGGGTGGAGAGAAAGACGGAGGGGTTCGAGTTCTCAATAAAAAGACAATAGTTTGGCAGCGGCGGCTACCTCTTTAGCCTTTGCGACTATCGTCTCCCATCTTTTTATCCGACAGTTGGGTGCGTGAATGTGGATCATGTGTTCAGTGTTGTGCTGTCTGTGTTTTCCGAAATTCCCTTTCTGCCTATAACATTTGCGATATTATTCTTGTTGTTATCCCGAAGTTTTATTAATATTTATACACGACGCTCGGTGCTATTTCCCCTGTTAATCAAATTATTTTGCGGGTAAAAATATCTAATTATTATAAGGAATTAGAGCTTATATTTTGTACAAAATTCTATTATTTTAATGATATGATGTGCATATTTTCATTACAGACAAGCAGAAAATAAATATTTGGGGGTAAAATTTAAATAAAACTAGACTTTTAACGGTAATTATAATTAATACCTCTAAAGCATGCATGAAAAGCATTTATAACGTCCAAGAAATTTCGTATCATGCAACTAATCAAAAGACGAGAAAATTTGCTGGTTTGACAGAAGGTGCTGTTTCGCGTTTATTTCTTGTTGAATACATCCCAAAAATTAATAACTTCACCAACCAATAGTATCATTTTATTACTTTGATATTAATATATATATATACTCGCATTTGTTACTGTGTCGAAAACAGAAAATCCTAAAATATTTCGTCGCAATACCAGACAAAAGATGTTGGCGACGGGAATATGTGCGATATCGGGTCATATATTTTTTTATTATAAGCGATGAGTATGCAGATAATGGTCCACTTGCAGGATTTAGCTTGGTGTTAGTGCTTATCTTGAGCACAGGGTTGAAATTTTTCATTCGGTTAACTGGGGGGAGGGACTATTAGGTAAATTTGAAATATAAATGATGCAAGTTTTATCCTATAACAACTACATGTTATGTTCATATGGGAATACCACATGTCTGTACACCAAAAATATTTTAAAAAGTTATTGGAAATTAATTTGAAAGCACTTCATTGGCTTAACTATCAACTGCTAGTCACTGTCCTTGGGTCGTTGCAACCATAATAGTGGAGATTGAGGACCGGCGGCAATCCTCCTTGTACGATTACCAGTCGGCACTTGGATTTGGTGAGCTGCAATTCAAACAGTTCTCTCCAGAATTTGGGTCGAACTATGAAGCTTTAATTGAAACCCCCCCCCCCACCTTGGGAGGTTTATGAATACTTATTCTTTGCCCTTTGGTTTTCTTGTATTCTAGTGCTTGAACAGGAAGGAAATAATGAACAAGACATTAGCTACATATTCGAGTATACCAAGAAGCTCTTGTATTCATTGTATGTTTTCTTGGAACAATTGTACCCCATTCATATATTATTACGTTGAAAGACAAAAATGAAAAGTAGGTAGGGGAATACATGCGTCATCTATGGTAAATATCACTTTGTTTTCTTTGTAAATAAGATACTTATTTGGAGACCAGAGAAGGTGAAGAAGATCAGCAATTACCCGATGTTGCCAAGCAGATGAATTTTAGGCACAGACATCTACATATCAGTTAATGGAAGAAAAAGGATTTAACATCAACGAGAAAATTTTCAGGGAGGAAATAAATGTGGCTCGTTACTCAGCGTTCAAAGGCATCTGTTGATCTCGGCTCGTGGGTATCGATTGGGTTTCCGAGTTGAAAAAGGAAGCAACCCACAGCCCTGTAAATATAAAGTAGTTATGTGAAAGGCAATACGATTAGGTATTTGGATCTCTATCAAATGGTCCAAAAACCAAACACCTTTCTTCTACCATTTATACCACTTGCGTGGATTTATTCCGCTAGCCACTGCACTCCATATTTCGTGAAAATGACTTGACTGACAAGTGGCAAATTAACATGTCCAAAACATCGTCAACTAATGGCCGAAAAGGCACTACTCAACTTGAAAGTTATTTAGTTTGCTGCCTACCATGATTTAGTTCGTGGTTCTGAACCATGCGCAGTCCTCCCTTGGCCCACCCCCATGATTGAGACGAGGGCTTTAGGCAGCCGAGCTCCACTCACCACACATCGATACACACTCAATATGGGTGTACATACTAAACCATACCATGGCTATTTTCAAAAAAATTGATACATCCGACGTCCGATAATTCAAGAATTCATATAGGAATTGCAGCTGGGTGTTTTGAAAGACTTCACTACCCCAAAACTTGGATCAAGGAATGATGCTCAGTCATTATCCTACTCAGCTCCTTGTGTAATCTTACGGTTGAATGCGTACAAAAGGAAGCAGACACAGGAAAATGGAATATAAAGAAGTGAAACCAACTAAAAATGAAGAGAAACACAAGATGGAAAATATCTCACACGGGAGAAGTCGATGTCAACATTGGAAACAAATCGAAATTGTAGTAAGAACTGAAGTGACATGGGGAATAATTACTCCCCCTAAACAGAAATGATATTTACAGTCATAAAATACGCATGCGCCACACAATTTCTTAAAAAAAATGAATAAAAACAGAACTCACATAATAAAAAATTAATTTTTAATAATAAATCCACTCTTACAAAAGGATTGCACACTGTTTTACACCCTACGAATATATCTAACATTACTAAAAAAAAAAAAAGACAACAAAAGGACGTGCAATAATTGTTAAAGAATATGAAAAAGGAAAGGTTTATATCACCATAATGGAATATCAAATGCTTACAATCACAGCTTATACCAAAGATTAAAATCATACAATTAGATCAATCTGAGGGCAGGAAATATAGCTGGTTGCAGCCCCATAATATCCATATCCATTACACAAACCTTGTAGCATGTTAACATTTGCAACATTCCTCAATTTAAATAGACACTAAGGTGCTGCAGACAAAGAATGGGTCCGCATATATAATGAGACCATGAATGTATATTCCTTGTTTCTTTCTAGCGTGTGCCCTAACTTTATCCAATGCACCCATAATAAAAGTAAGCATTATACCCTCCGTAGTAAACGTTCACCATCTTAATTGCAAGAGAACTGATTTATTCATACCACGGGGCCCTCAACTGTACAGTGTAAGAATTAGCCCTAGCCGACATCCATTGCTTCTTCCAGAAGCTTCGCCAGCATTCATCGCCAGGCAGCCCTTTGGCATCTTTAAACAATAGTTTTAAGACAAAGGTCATTACTGGGATAAAGACATGAGTTTCTTGATTAAGTGCCACAGGTAAATCACATTCATCTCTGAGTAGAGTTAACAGCTGTAGACGGCACTTCAGTGATCCCAGATATTGGAGTTTGTGGAATGGGAGTACTGACATCAGCTATCCCGAAGTCAGCATGAAGAATATCCATTCCATTCCACTCAACGCCTGCCCATAGTTGGAGTTGAGAAATTGAGCATCCACATTAGATATAAAAGGGGAAAAAGAAAAAAAAATGCTTCTAAGTTAGATACCATCTGTTTTCCACATATCTGTTATGCTAACTTCAGCATCTGACAGAAGCCAGTAATCCGCATCATTCTGCAATAAGAAAATAGATAAAACTCAAGTCAAATCATGCATATGCCTTACAATAGTTGACTCTCATTCTTCACAAATCTAATGTTATTTTGGTAATAATTAGCTGTAGGAACAAATGACTCAGAATAACTACACATACATCAACATCTGAGGGAACAATCTTCATCATGCCTCCGGTAAAATCCTGTGAAGCATTAACATCGGAGCATATTTGATGACAGGGTTGGGCCTGAGGTGCAATTTCCTTGCTGGTGCTTTTAATGTCGACCACTTCTGTGGGTGGGTTCTCATTTGAACCTGAGTTTGAGGCCACTGGGAAGCTCACGGGTGGCTCAACACCATTCATTTCCTCAAACTTCTCCTCAAATTGACTGCAAAATAATCAAACAGAGTTAAAGGGGGAAACAAGGAGGGAGATGGGAAAAAAAATGATAACACGAGGAAATAAAAAAAGTAGCACCAGAACATAGAAAGGATCTCAAAGTGTTATTTCAGAGGGTTGATAGGTCATTAACCTACAAGGTTTTCAGCCTAAAAAATAAGACATAAATACCTGACAAGGTAGACATCAATAGGACCCATTGTGCTCCTAAGAATAATTCTATATCTCCTCTGTGGATAGTCAACAGCCTGGTGTGAATAAAACAAGTGTCATACATTGAATCAATGCTAAACATAAAGCGTATCTTCTTTCAACTTGTATGATCTTGACTTACTTCATCTGGATCTGGGACTTCCAGAGTGGTTCCGTGTGGAGCCTTAATTGCTAACAGGGTTTCATTCTGCCGAAGAAGGAAGCCTAACAAGTTAACTAAAAAGCCAAAACAATATTGAAGATATGTAGAAGGCGAAGGTGAGAAACATTTACAATTATACCAAATCAGTATAACACAGAATGGACTAACCAGTAAGCAGGGTATGCTCTTGATGTCTTCTTTGGTTACAAAAAGCCACCTAATATGATGAATGTAACAGTCACCAGGGTGCAAAGCTTATAAACCATTTGTGTTTCTTTGTCCTTTAAGAATAAGTATATGGGAAAAGAGTTTACCTTTTGTTATTTTCATCTTGACTCAAATCTCTCAATCTTTCCTGCATTTCCCTGCAAAAAGTTTGAAAGTATCAGCTTGACTTAACAATTTCAAGATGGAAACATCTATTGCATGAAAAGTAAATCAATCATATAACCTTATCTGATCATCTAAATTTTGCTCTTGCAGGGTCAGGTTTTCAACTTCTGCCTGCAGGAAAAACCATGAAAACTTTCATCTTTGGTGAAAACAAATCAATTACTTTCTTTCTTTTGCTCCTTTTCATTCGTTCTCTTTTGTCCTGATTATCATTCAATATTTACACCTGTCACTGACAGGACATCGGAGTTGTGGTGCAGAAAATTTTCAATATGGACAAGTACAGACCATAACAAGAGAACATGTAAGCATTCCAAACTGTGACTAATTGGGAAAAAAAATAAAAATAAAAACTTAATCCCCCCCTCCCCCCAAAAAAATAAAATAAAAATAAAAACGTTTGCATCACAAGAATCAACAGCCACAGCAACAAACCTGTAACATAGAGGCATCGTCTTCCACCTCCCCTGGCCTTAAAGCATCTAGTCCCCTAATCAGTCATTCAACCAATTCTAACATAAGTTATTGTGTTCTTCAAATGCTAAGTAGAACTTCAAACCAAAGCCAATGAAAAGCAAAGAAACATCAGATATTAAACATTACTTCCAATGTATTCTGTTCTTGAGCTTCTTTTCAATGAGACCAATGCCTTCTAAGACATTTGTGATGTCATATATCCGCCTCTTCTGCACCTGTATCATTAGAAACCCCCGTATTAGTATTTAGCATAACAAAATGCATAATCAGTTAGCAAAATGATAACCTCCAAAGTTCCTGCTGCTTTGTTTAGGTCAAGAATACCATCCTCTGCTTGCTTGAGCAAATTGATGAATTTTTTTGTCAACAATCCTGTAAAGTTATGGCACTTCATCAGGTTCCCACTGGTATCTGAAAGACTGAATTGAAAAAAAAAGAAAAAAAGATGCCAACATTTCAGATTTACCTAGGGAACTGTCATAACGACAGCTGCCAGGAGTAAGAGGAGAAGGGGAACCTGCACGGATATATAAACTGTCTTGTTAGATCATATTTTGCTAACAATGCTGGCAGATTAAAGAGTAATGCCAAAACCCATTTTTAAAGGTCATATCAGATTAAAGGGTAAACAACCCAACATTGTTTGTTTCCGAGAATAAGTTTTCATCAAAGCTGATATCATATGGTCTAAATCAACTGGGGTATAGTGGAAAAAGTGCCTCACCAGCATTTGACACAGGTGTTTGGGGCCCAGATCTGCTGCCCTTTGAAGCCTTTGACCTATTGTATATCCTTCCACCTTTTAGAGACACCGGTGTGCTCAGGGGACTGTTAACTACACTAGTGAATCCAGGACTGGCATTCCAGTCAATAGACTGAACCTCATTCTTGTCTATTCCACTCTTCCGCTTTAATTGCTGAGAATCGCCAGAAGTTTATGAATTTACATTAATGATGGGTAGAAAACTAGTCAACCAATATATACAGTTATGGCGAATCAATTTCATTATTAAACAACTCGAGTGAGATACATATTGCACTTAAATTCTAATGAGACTGGAAAACTCAAACCACAATGAAGAAACTGCAAGCTGTTACAACCACGAGTATATTGAAGTATGTGAATCTACTAAATACTAGAAGTGCAGAAACAATTAAAATCATGAGCAATGAAATATTAATCTGGAAAATGTTAAGACAAAAAATGTTAGCATATATAATGAACCACAACGTCAGAAATCAGGTACAAATATAAGCTAACCGAGCACTGATACAGAATCCTATGCTGGCTGTGGAAGAATAAAATTAAGGTCAATACTCCATATCACTAGCAAGCAGTCTACATCCGAGTGGTGATCTCGTTTTGATATAATTTCTAATGATGACTCAAAAAGGAGCAAAACAACACAAAAACAATCCAATAAGCTTCTTAAGATGCCCAAACTTCTCTTCATGTTCATGCATGAAAAATCTTAAGGTTATTGTAATTGTTGTAGCCAAAAACAACACGATTCATAACATATGCATTCACAAAATCATCTTTCTGACCTCTGCATCGCAAAATGAAGCAATTTTTTTTTTTTTATAAGTAAAATGAAGCAATTACTAGCAAACAAGCAAAGCTGAGTGATTAATACTGGAATAAATTTTCAAGCAGAGTCTTCAAGCAGCCCAATTAAACTCACTCACAATAATCCGCTCAAATCCGGTGTCGTCCAGGTAAAACAAAACACAGTCAAAATACCTGAACGGATTTAGCACAGATTTGCAGGCGCGCGCATATATCCTCAACACGACCATAAAGTCTGAGCGTAACTTTATAATTTGACAGAAACTCACGAAACAAACGTGAATTCCTTTCCAATTCTTAGCATTCCATCAGAGAAAAAAAAACAATTCAAAGCATTTCACCACCAATCTCGTTATGATTATCCAAAATTCGCCAATTAATTATCCTACAGGCCAAGTGAAGCGGATTGAACCTAAAATCGAATAAAAGAAGGAAATAAGAAAATAAACTCACGGGCGATCTAACGACAATAGCTTCGGCTTCATGATCGGCGGAGGCGGATGCTCTGCGAGAATCGGCGGCGGAAGAGAAGCGGTGGTAGTCATCGGGAGGGACAAACGGCGGCTTCGTCGACGCGAGCGCCGTGAGGTTACGCTTCGGCAGCGGCGGTGGGATCTGGACCATCCCGGTATGCGGAGGTGCTGGACGGTTAGGAGCTCGAGCGCCGCCGGACATGGATGGCCGAGTGATCGAGCCCTGAGTTTCCTCGAGTGGAGGATCTGTGAGAGGTTTTGGTAATTCGAAGCACAATCTGAGCGTTTTGGGAAAACCGGAGAGGATGTGAGCCGAAGTGAAGGGGTGTAGGGTTTTTGGAGGGAGGAATGGGATCTGAGGGTTAGAAAGAGAAGGGTTTGGGAGAAAGTGAGCAGAAAACGAGGGAAGGAGGGAATTTTTAGTTTCGGATAGATGTGGAGGGAAGCACAGCAGAAAATAGAAGTATATCTTTTTCCACTTTTGCCCTTTATGTTTTGTGTTATTATGTTCTGACCTCATGTAATTTGTGCACTTGTTTTCTAAGCCTTCTTGGCTGGGTTTATAGGAATTACCTGCTCTTCAAGCCAAGAACTACAACAATAACCTCAATGGAACACAATAAGGTCTTGTTTGATTTCGTAAAATTTTTAAAATATCTCATTTCAATATTTAAATATAAACATTTTTTATTTTAAAATTTAAAATTTTCATCTAATCACTACAAAATTTTCAAACTTCTAAACAAAACTCATAAAATAATTCAACTTTCTTAAATTTTAAAACAAAAATTATATTCTAACCTTATTTTAATTTTATAATATTTTTCTTTAACTTTTTCTCTTTTATTTTTTAAAACCTCATAAAACTATTAACTTGAATTATTTTATTACTATTCACAAATTATCTCACTATTATTTACAAATTTCTTATTTTATCTCATTTGATATGTGTAACCAAATAATGTCTAAAATCGTATTTACTTTATTCCTATAATAAATATTAATTTACTTAATATCCAAAAGAAATAACTCCCCAATAAAAAATTATTTTGTCATTTGTTTAATTGATTTGTAGTGTAGATTTTGGCTATAAAGAAAAATAAAAATAAAAAAAGAAGATGTACTATTAAGGCCACTCCTAAGGTTGCCCACCCCAAAAAGTAATATTGATATTTTGACTTTTTAATTACCAATTTTAATATTGTTGTCCACACAATTTAGGTCCCATTTAGCATTTAGAGTTCAGTCTAATTTTAAATTGAGTTTAATATCTAAACACCTAACTCTCAAATCACTAAACTCATCTCAACTCAAAACTTTTTTATACATGGGACTCACGATCTTTTTTAACTCAACACCTCTTTACAGGCAAGACTTACAAACTTTTTCAATTTTCTATAAGTATATCTAAATTCATCTTAACATCTTAAATCCCATAAAACTTACTTCACCATTTCAACTCACTATTATTCATAAAAAACTTAACTTATTTCAACTCAGTTTAACGTCCAAACGGAATATTAAGATGATGGTTTTCCATTAGTGAACCCGCCATATCTAGTTTATTGTCTCTCCTAAGAATAAAAAGTATGGAGAAGAGAGTGTTTTCATCTTTGTTCCATTACTAACTTATCAAAAAAATCTTTGTTCCATTACTATGACAACAGATAGAAGAAGGAATCAAACAAAAAGACAAATTTAATAAATCTCATTCTAATTAATATAAATAAAATGGAAAATCACATTTCGATGAATTCGATGCTCCATACTCTATAGTATGGGTTTAGGGCATTAGTACAATAAAAAGGGAACGGCGGCACGTGATTTGAATTTACCCAAAAATATGGGGCATTACAATAAAAATAAGATAACAACCGACGAAAAGAACAAAATCTAAACAAATAGGCGAAGCGATACGCGCCTTTAGTTGTCTTCACCTCAAACGGCTCTCCTTTGTTATGTAGTCATGTTTTCACCTCTCTTTTGTCCGTACAATGAAATTCCAACCCAATAGATTGGTGCAAAATGCAAACGTTGATGTTGTTGATTTTTTTTTTTTTTTTCTTTTGTTCCCTTAAGAATGGTGCAAATGCTGTAATTTATGATGTGTACTCGCCGCTGTTTTATTTTATTCGGAGTTTTTACTTTTATCAGTGGGTTTGACCGTACCAAGTCATCATATTAGATTATGATGCACTTTTGACAAATTTGGATCGCTTTTTACTTTTTCTTTTAATCACCTAATGCATTTTATGTTGAAAATAGTGCCTCACATGCACACGTGTACACCCGCGTAATCTTCTCTCCCTCTCTTTTATCTCCTGCAAACTGCAAGCCATTTCTCTTCATTACTACCGAAGCCAGTCGCACCGGCCGGATTAAGGTTCGGTCTGATAAAAAGACGAGAATTTTAAAATTTAAGATAAAATATTTTAATATTATTATTGTTTTAATATTTAAAAAAATTAAGAAAAAATTAAATTATTATTATATTTTATATAAGAATTTGAAAAAATTATAACGATGATATGAGAATATGAGAATTTAAAGGTTGAGATAAAAATTTCTAACTACCAAAACCGAACCTATCTTCATTATTCATGCCAGTTTTAGATGTTTATCGCTTAGATAAAGAACTGATCGAGCATCCGAATGCTTATCAAAATGAAATGTCAAGACTCAAAATCCGTATTGGTGTTGATGAGATCTAATGATTTACTGATAGGAGGTGGATAGAGCATTTAATTTTATCAATAGTGAAAATATATGGAGTGAAAATTGTTCATCTCCAGAACTTAGAGACCAATATAAATACTCAATAAGAAAGATTATTTTTAATATTTAACTCAAAATGTTACCATGTAAATTTATAAAAACCTCCATTCAGCTCACTAGAAAGAGCATCCTCCTCAAGGTGGTAGGTGGACATACACTCAGATGCATGCCATAACAAAGCGAAGTAACATCATAGTTTTGCATCGACCTACTACTATGACTAACAATAACAGGATCCAGTGAACACATCACTGATAAGCACTTCTCTAAAACAGTACCAATGATTGTTCTTCAAGGATTGAATCGGGAATTCAGACGAAAAAACTGAGGATAGAAGAACCTACAAATATCAAAAGTGCAATGGAAATAAACCTATAACGCATAAAAGTAACTTAAGAGGGATCATTCCTGACGGGGTAAATCTTAAAAAATAACCAACAGATCCCTAACTTTCAGACTCTACTGCCACCATAGGAGGTACATCAGTTCAGATAAACTTAAAACACAGGACATAATTGACTTACACTATGAATCGTTTGAATTCTATCGGACATCCCGAATTGAAAAACCTTAATCAACGGGTTAATCTCCCTAACCTAAAACTTAGTCATACAAAGGGTTATGCTATAAATCTTAAGTTTGATTGCAGGATAGTGGTGGCAATGCAGTTTAAGTGCGCAGGAGAACAGCAAATCCAGACTTTATGATCTGATACTCGACAACAACTTGTATAATGTCTTATTTTCCTAAATCACCTCGATAAAAATACAAGAACAGATAAACTACATGGATGACATGCGTTGCCTATATTGTTGTATCACATGGATAGCAGTCTTTTTCTACCCGTTTAAAATTGAACCATTAACATCATGTAAGAACAGTTTTTTAATTAGATTCGAAACCTGAGGTTTTCGACAACATAAATGCTATGTACAATTACAAGCATCCAAAAAATCACTCCATGGGAATAATGAGACACACACTGTCCCTAAACTTCCAATCTTTACAGATTGATCCATAAGGTCAAGTAAATTTTGACAAATTTCCAGTTATTTTTTTCATAAACAAAAAAGAAGAACAAATTGCCACACAAACCTCAAGTTTCCACCGTAACAAGTATGAATTTCAGGAAGAAAGAACAGTGTTTCCAACAAAAAAATTGTACCAATCTGATCCAAGGGCCCTAAATTGTTGAAGCTTCATATGGGACGAACTGAACAACATCAAGCATAAATTTTTTTTATATTGATGACAGAAATAGGGATAGCCCAAGAAATAACATCAAGCTATTTACTTAAATAGTTTATTTAAAATAATTTTCTCAAAACTTTTGCATTGGAGTGGTGTGCCAACGTGTTATATCATCAAGGTGCTTTCGTGTTATATTGCAGAATGCACATTGCGCAAGCGTCAGCCAATTGAAACTTGGCAAAGACAAATTAAATTTAAATTTACTCTATACATTTGAATCAATATGACAATTTGTATACCACAAAGGGGAAGTTCTCAATGGTATAGAAGAATTACACCATACCTCCAACCTCTCTTGGAATTGCGTCTCACTCGTCTTTAACAATACGGGGAGAGGAAAGCACACACCCTTCTCTACACAACACTGGTGCCTAGGCTTGATCCTATTCTCTAAGCTAAACGAGAAGTACTGCGGAAACTCTTTCAGCTCCTTCAAATCCCTTCCCATTTCCACCACAAAGTAATCGAATTTCGGCTCGAAATTATGTTTGACGCTGCAATTAAATAGCTGCGGAAATCTCCGAAACATGGATACCGCGTCTCGGTGCGAAAATCCAATTTTTTCAAAGTACTCGATTCTGGGTATGAGCTTTTCTTCGACACTAGTGGAGAGCAAAGACGTGTGCTTGTTAACCTCATAGATGCCGATACTCTGGAGAAAGTATAGGGTGGGGCGGAGTCGTTGCTTGACGCTGCAGACGAGCAACCTGGGCCGTCGGTTGATGACGCACTTGAGATCGGAGCCGTTGACGCAGACCTCGCGTAGCAGGAAGGTGAATACGGGGACTATGTCGGAGACTCGAGAGGTGAGGATTTCGGGGCACATTCCGGCGATTCGGCGAAACTCGATGGCAGTGAAACCCAGGGAAGTCATGTAATCGACGGTGGATTTGACGTCAGAGAGGGATGCGGAGACGATCGGAGGGTAGTGGTTGATGAGGGAGAAGAAGTCGAGGCCGATGGAATCGAGGTAGAGCATTTTCTCCTGGAATTTGGAACGACGAGGATTGGGCTGCTGGAGTACTGGGCGACTAGGGGGCGACATGGAGGAAAGTTCTGGAGTACTATGGGATTTAAGCGGAAGAGAGATAGCTGCTTTGAGGGAGAATACATGGAAAAGGTGGTTTCTTGAGCGAGAAAGTGAAGGAGAATCATGGTGGGGAGGGAAGAAACTGGATTTTGAGAGGAAGGAAGAGGGAGAGCAAGAAGGCTTAGTGGAGGAGGAGAGGAAATGGATAGTTTCTTGGTGCATTGTATGGGCGCGCTACATGGCTAATGGTGAGTTGACTGTTGTATTCTCTGGTGGGGGAGTGTTTTAAGAGGAGATGCGGGTAGAGACCGGAGAGGATAAGGATGCAAGCTTAATGATTTGAAGATTACGAGAGAATGCTATCTGAAAATCTAAGCTACAGACAGAAAGTTGGGGGGCAGGGAAAATGAGAGAGACGAGGAAATAAGGACGAGAGGCCCAAAAGATCACGAAGCCTGACAATGTTCGGACTTTACTTCCAGTTGTAGTTGGGCCATTAAATATTTTATCACCGATATGTGTTGGCTGAGGAAAGTGGAGGAAAAGGAGGCCGGCCTTGTGGAGATTTATGCGACCAGGAAAAGCCCAATGAGCTAAGACCGAATGTATGAAGCGAGTTACCCGATATATATGGCGCATAAGCTGGTAAAATTTTGTTTTACGTCTATCTCTTCGTCTCAAGTTCTCAAATGTCTACGGGAGCTAGGGTTAGGAGACATGTCTAAATCAATCACCCCACCAAACCCACACCTGCCGGTCTTCTTTATCAGTTATCTACTTTACTTGCCCACCATTCTCCGCCAAAGACTTCCCAAAGCCACATTGAGAGAACCGAGAGCCGGCCAGCTTCTCTATACTGTCCCATAAATGGCCTGCTCAGCTGCCTTCACCACTCTCTTCTCCGCAAACGCTAGGGCTTTCTCTACTAAACCCGCTGCTTCGATCTCCAATCCCTTCTCTCAAACCCTAACCATCCCCACGTCCTTCACCGGCCTCCGTAAACCCCTCCAATCCCATATCCCTCGCTCCATTTCCCTCACTCGCGGCTCCCATTCTCGACGGACCTTTTCCGTCAGGGCTTCTGTGAGTTATTTTCTTCTCTTTATCTCCCCGCTTCTTGTGGATTCCGTTCTCTGATTCTTTTTTCTCCACTTTCAGCAACTCAATATATATATATATATATATATATATATATATTTTAACTACTTGCAGTACTGTTAACTCCAATGCCAATATTCTAGAGGATATCAATTTGTTTTTTCTATCTATGTTTCGAATTATGATATGTGTCTTGCGCTGTTGCTCTTTGCACAGATTGAGCTTCCATTGGTTGGAAATAAAGCACCGGATTTTGAGGCCGAGGCTGTTTTCGATCAGGAGTTCATCAAGGTAGCTTATAAAGAACAAATGTCCAGAATCTCAGTAGCACTCATAATTGTTTTTGCAATCTCCAAATTAGACTGGGTCGTCAAGTTATGAGATTGGTGAAGTTTCAGTCGATGCTTATAAATTCGTCTAAACTATTTGAGTATGATTTTTTGTTTGAGAGAGTCAGCTAGGTCAGCTAGGTAGATTAATGAATTCAGGGACTGATCCAAGGAGACAAAGCCAATTCTTATGCTCCTGCTAAGTTGTTAATTTATTTGCGTTTCCATATAACTGATGTATTTTCATTTCAGGTTAAACTCTCCGAATATATTGGGAAGAAATATGTGATTCTCTTTTTCTACCCGTTGGATTTCACATTTGTTTGTCCCACTGGTTTGTTTGACACTCAACTAATCTAAATCGAACGTTTATGTACTAGTGGATGCTAAAGCTTTCCTATATTATCATTTCTCTTCTCCCTCATTCACAGAGATCACTGCTTTCAGCGATCGCCACGCCGAGTTTGAGCAGCTAAACACAGAAATATTGGGCGTTTCAACTGACAGTGTGGTAAGTTGTTTTCTCCATTTAATTTGAAGACTTCTAAAGCCAATGGAACCCCATTCATTTTTTTGCTTTAATAAATGTTTTTGGATTCGATGATTTAGGGATTTTTTCTTTCATACTCTGTTACTATGGGCCTCCTCTATTGTATTGAACGGAATGACTTTTAATGACTTTTATGTTACTTTCCGTAGCACGTAGCTTGTAATTAGGCTCTTTCTTGTATACTTCCTGTATACTCGGGCTTTGCCTTTTTACGTGGATCAATAAAATCTTTTTTACCTATAAAAAAAAAAAATGTTTTTGGATTCGATAAATTGGTGTATCATTACTACAAAGAGTTGTCTTCTAGATCAGCGCACTAAATTTTGGTTTTCTAGCATGAAGTGCTGACTGTAATTCCAATTCATATATCAGATGTTCGTTCTAAACTTTTGAGATAACTGATGTGCTATTTTGTTGGCTTTTTGGATGAAGTGTGTACATGTGTTTCCTCAATAGAAGTAAATTACTGCTATGCTCTAAGTTGGAATTGCCTATTTTCCTTTTCCTAATGCTCGTGTTATCCTTGGTTGTAGTTCTCACACCTTGCATGGGTCCAAACAGATAGAAAGTCAGGTGGGCTTGGTGATCTTAAATATCCCCTGATTTCTGATGTCACCAAATCAATCTCAAAATCGTTTGGTGTGCTAATCCCAGACCAGGTATGAGATAATTCGTTATTAATGGAGTTTCCAAAATTGTTTTCTAACATTATAAGTGGCATGATCTAGTTAAAAATATTGAATTGTGTGGTAGTCTTGGCCAACTCCTTGTAGTAAATTGGGGAGGTTGTTAAAAATTGAGATTTGGACCTTTATCAGGAAACATGGTACAAGGCAAAGATTATGAACTTGTTTCTAGGAAATTCCTTCTAATAATCACATATGCATACACGCCCATCTCAGAATAGAAGTTTCTTACTATCTAGTTCTATATTGCATATTCTGCTTGAAAAACTTTTGCATTTCATCTTTTATATGCTACATTCTTTGGTCTTTAATTGATAAATACGAAGTTAAGGAGTCAGGTCTAAACTGCAGGTCTGAATTTAGCTGTTTTCTGTCTTTTTCTATTGCGTTCTTCTACTTAGCAGCCTTACACCACACACTTGCTGATATGGGTTTTTATTTTTTTATCTTTTTATATTTTTTCTCTCAGCAAGTGTATGGTGTAGGGCTGCTGAATGGAAATTTTCTTTTATCTATTTCCTTGGTGTTTTTACTGTTTTCTATATTGTTTAAAAATAAAGTTGCCAGTTTTTCAAATTACCATCCTTAAATTAAACTGAAGTACAGCAATAGAAAACAGGGTATTGACTTTTCAAATAAAGTGAAGATAAAGTTGGGGATTTTTGTTAATATTTTGCTCATTTTGGAACTTCATAGAATAAAATGGAAGGAATATAATGTAATGCTTGTAAAATGCTTGGTACATGCTTTTGGTATTTTGGTTATAGTTTTTATCCATTTGCTATAGCTTTGTTTGCATCATGTTCTTTTTTTTTGCATGATAATTTGCACATAATTTCCAGCTTAGAAGTTCGTTCAATCTTTTAGGGGATCGCATTGAGGGGACTTTTCATCATTGACAAGGAAGGAGTTATACAACACTCCACCATTAACAATCTTGCCATAGGCCGGAGTGTTGATGAAACGAAAAGAACACTCCAGGTAATTATGTATTGAAGGACAGAATGAGTAGTGTTACTCCCCAACTCTTGATTAGTTAACTTCAAACTCAGTCATTGTTGCTTTGTGCCATGCAGGCTTTGCAGTATGTGCAGGAGAACCCAGACGAAGTTTGCCCTGCTGGATGGAAGCCCGGAGAAAAGTCTATGAAGCCAGACCCTAAGCTCAGCAAAGAGTACTTCGCAGCAATATAGAGTTGGGCTACCTTTTTATGACCCCAGTTGCATGTTTATTTCAGTACGGGAGGTGTAAAGGAGTTTTATACTCGTGTAACGTCTTATTAGTTTTCGTGAATTTTGAGCAGCAGTGTGGGAATAAATGCAGGACTTAACCTGTTTTCTGGAAAATATTGATGTAGCTAAGCACAATTGATGCATTGCAGCCTCTATTATCACGTGTTTGAATCATGATCCAATCGGATCATTTCACGGTAGTGCTCCAACAAACATGGGTACCAGTACTAGGCATTAGGCTCAAACCCGGTTTACAATTGAGAGTAGCAAACTTGATTTAGCCCTGTATTGGAGGCTATTGGTTCGAAGAATCTTCGTGATTATGCTACTTGGATGGCTTATAAGAGAATGGAAATCGATGTGAGAACCTCAGCCTCTGATGAACAAACTAGTCTCTTCAAAGCTTCCGGATCGTTGCCAACGATTTTCAGATTTTCTGATACAAAGACGGTCTTGTCCATATATCCAAATAAAGGCGGCCCCACTACTCTTATCTATTTCTTGTATGTTATCTCTAGCTCGTTGAAGTAGAAGAAAAAGTTTTTGAAGAGAATAGGGATGTCGCCGGGGGCGTGTCTCCACCGTTACCATCCTCATCGCATGGTTGTACCACCAGTCTTCTGCTCCCGTAATTCTTTTCCTATCTCAAATATTCGAAACCCCATAGAAAGGCCTACGCCATCGCTGAGGAAGAGAATGCTAATAATGGTAGCATCGCCTCCGACATCAACGACCATAACTCGTACGAGACTACCGGCTTCAGCTGCGGCCCTTTCATCCCCACCACCCCTGGATTTGACGGAAGACAACGTTATGCAGGTTCTAGTCGAAGCTCGTGCCGAGCTGGGGCAGATCTTCGACACTTCCGTTGGCATGACAGGTGACTTCTCCTGTGGTTACACATGTGGGTCTTTCAGCTGTAATATTTGGTGTTGAAAAGGTTAAAGATTATGTGGTTTTAGGAAAAGTTGAACTGGCCGAGTTAGATGGACCTTTCGTGAAGATTAGACTTAAAGGTCGGTTTTGGCACAAACGTAGCACTGTTCTCGCCAGAGTCGGTAATTATCTGAAGCAGAGAATCCCTGTGAGTCATATTTCTGCTTGTTGATTTTGGTAAAAGCTGAACGAAATGGCCTGCTCTTTTTTTCGTGATATTATTTGGTTTTCGCTTTCTCTCAGGAAATCTTGGAGGTGGATATAGAAGATGAGAAACAGTTGGACGACAGTCCAGAAAACTTTTGAGGTACACGTGCGGCTTCCCTATTGTTTTTCTTTTCTAATTGTCCGGCCTTTAGAAGAATTGTTGTAGCATTTTCATGCACAATCCCCGAATGGAATTATGGAAGAGCTGGCTACATGCGAATTAGCTTAAATGGGTAGAGATGTTTTATACCAAAAACAAAATCTCCTAGAACTCTTGCGTTGAAGGATTGCTCGTTTATATATGACTCCATTGGGAAGGATATGTGAGACTTTCTAATTTATCAGGAAGAAAAAAAAATGTAAACGGATTGCTTTAATACAATAGTTTAGATAAATGTAATGTGGCAGCATGGTAAGCAGCAGGGCTGCGCTCCCAATAGCATCGTTCTAGTCTTTTAGAAAGCGGGTTGCATCAGTAATCAATGAGAAGTAAAAGCATGCAGTAAACTTAGAAACATTTTTGTGGAAACAACGTCTCTATGACTGTTTGTGATCGGTGAAATTGCCGCACGATTCATCAGCCAGAAGTGTGGTTTGGCAACCTCGGAAGTTTAATCGTATTATTTGCGTATTCGGCTGTCTTATGGACATCGATTTAGTGTTTGCAGAGGGGAACTTACCCAAAGGAAAGAAAATGCTGAGTTTAGTGGTAATGCTGTAAAGAAACTCTCTTAATTGCAACCCCTAACTTGAGCCTCTATGCTGAATTTAGGTATTGTATCTTGCGACAATTTTATTATGTACAGTCACTTTTGCATATTCTTTGCGCACTTTACTAATGTGTCGAAACTCAGTATTTATTTTATATTAAAAAAATGACATAGCCAATCACATTAGCAGAGTGTGTAACGAGTACGTAAGAGTAACTGGACATAGAATTTTTGATCTTGCGAAGGTGGTTTGTGGAACCTTTTAGTGACCAACCTTTTGTTTTTAATATTTTGTTCTTGTGGTTCCCTGCATTGCAAACTTCATGACGCAGATATCCTCTTAATTCTTTTTCACTCACAATTTCCAGCATCCAAATTATTATATACTCGTTGCTGTCAGCAATTTGTTACTTGTCATTGCCCTAGGATTTTCAGTGCTGTGGACATCCTCATTGCCATGAATAAGGCAATGTAAACCATGCGCTGTCTGGAATGAAGACTTCAGCCAAATTCTTGTTTTACAAACGCCGCTACAGGTAAAAAACAGCTTCTGCACCCAAAACTGTCCATGTTACTCGATAATTAACAAACCGTGATTCAGTTCAGTTATTGTTCTTTCATTTGCCCTAATAACATTATTTTCCAAAATAAGTTATTAGGGGTTCACGAACATATTTGTAGACATAGTAGTTGCAGTGTGGAACATAGGTCGGAGTTTCAGAGTGAAGAGGCTTTCACTGACCTTGATTTTTATTTTAGCATATTACGCTTTCACCATCCCTTTTTACCATGCACGTAAACCAATGATTAGAAGAAGTTAGGTGGGTTGAGTGTTAAGAGTTGAAGATAGCTCTTTCATTTCTTATTTCTGTTGGTTAGGTGAGGCGAGGGTTAGGAATTGAAGGAAGTTCTTTGATTTCTTATACGCTCTGGTTTTTATTAGAAGGTCTTATCCTTACCACCAAACCCTGTATTTAAATAAAAGATCGATCTAGTAGCTTACAACAGCATATCTAAACCAATCAGTTGTTGGAATGTCCCCTGTTTTTGTGTTTTCCACCAATAAAACCAAGAGCCTAATATATTTATGGACATTTTAGGTGACTGAATGGATATCTTATATGGAGTGCATGATATCTATGTGATCATATGCCATTGGACGTTAAGGAGCTATCAAAATATCATGTGCCTCACATGGTATATGGTTTTCCCACCAATATGCCATTGACTCTCAGCCCGAAGCTATCTCCTCAAAGATTGGATATTAAATACATATTTTAATAACAATTATGATTATCATGTTATAATTAAAACAAGAATAACATGCATGTTGTTCTAAGATCCAGAACTAACTCTGTCGTCTACTTAATTTATTATATTCCTATTTTATCAACTAGGAAAAGTTTAGAAGCATTCCACAATAATTTTGCAATCATGTGGATACCTTAAGAATTTCTTAAAGCAATTATTTGGAGATTCTTATGTTGTAGCATTGGTTCTTTCCTCTCATTTTGCCTGAATTGGTGACATATAAGCCTCGGTAGGTTGTAGCCAGCAATTTGTCTACCGGATGCACACCCTACCCATTTCCCTTCTTCCATCATTTGACCCCAATCTTCAGCTGCCTTGATCCACTCCAATCCCCCTTCCTCTGGTATGCATTTTATTTCCTTGTAGAGAGAGAGAGAGAGAGGCAGCTTGTAATGTGAGGTTTATTACAAAATACAGGCTCTTGTTAGATGGCACACGCAATTTATGCGTTTGTATGTATGTACGTTGAAAACATTGGTATTCTTCTGAGATTCCAATAGAAGCGAGGGTTCATAAATAAAATTAACAATATGCCGTTATCTGTTTTTAATAAATAAATATATACATATTGAGAGTTTTGGTTCATATACTCTCAACAAGAACTCTCTCCCTCTTTTAGGCATCTGGGTCAATGAATTTCAGTGAGGTTTTATGGTGGCCTGTCATGCTGCAGTGGTTGGAATCTTCTTCAATCTGCTTGCACGCGTGTTGACTAATTAGAGATGATGTTTTAAGATCTCAGAAGAACACTTGTAATATTTGTGGTTGTTGACATGCGAGATCTCAGAGCAATACTTTAATATGTCTGGTTGTTGATATGCTATTGTGGAGAAGATTCTGCGTAAGTTGCATGGTATCGATTTTTTTTTATCGGTAAAAAACTGATTTAAACATATTCAAAAGATTGTCTTGAGACACATTGGTGGCATCATATATATTTGGATCAGTCCTAGGCCGCCTTCATATATCAAAGATTGCATGCGCACCATTTTATCTTAAATTTTACAGATGAAAGGCCCCAAACTCGGCATTTCCAATAAATTCCATAAACTGGAAGACTTGCTGGGAAATATAATTTAGTTTAAAGATTCCTACTTGAGCTCTAAGACTTCGTGAATGATATAAAAATATGTACAATAAATGTTTGGATAGCATTAAATGTTTAATAAATGTTATAAAATTTTACATATCTCTCTAACTCTAGGGTTTAGAGTTCATATACGAACTAATAAAAACTTTACCAATGTTACACCAAACACATACATCTGACAGATAGAATCTTAAAAAAAAAAGTTCCTCAAATTCTTGCTCAATGCAAATGATGTTAAGTAGAAAAGAGACATGAAATGAGCCTCTGGTATAGATTGATGCTTATTTAGGATAGCAATATATATAAAGAAATGTTTGAGAATGAACTGAAATGAGAAATCTGTAAATAGTAGTAAAATAATTTGAGTTAGGAGATCATGTATTTCCTACTTGAGACATTCAAGTTTAAGGCTACATTGATTTCTAAATACTGTAATATTAATATTGTTGAAGCATGAACCCAAACAGTTAATGTAAAAGAAATTGAGTTCAAGGGTACAGATGGTCCCATATACACTCGAAGACTGGACTACTGCATGGTGAAGGTGCCATGAATCAAACAATTGACAAGGTAACGAAATATATGCCACGTGACACTCCCCTGGCCTATCAATTTCCGTCCGATATATATAATTAATAAGATGAAGGCAACATGAGACACTACTGTTTGAAATGTGGACACCGCAAAGACCGGATTATGGTCATTGGTCACTCAGTACACGTGACACATGCCTCTAATATATGGACAAATCATCATGTATCATTATGTTTTTGGATCGTAATTATTAAAAAAACAACCAAACAAATCGTACAAATACATTTGAAATTGTAATTGAGAGTAAAAACGGGGGTCGCACCGAATTAATTATGGCTTAGATCACGTGGGTTGTCGACGATCGACACATCACACTAATTAATATTAATTTTTGATGCAGCTGGCTGTAGATGGACTTCAATTCTGGAGCGTCTCGTCAAACCCACTTTGAGAGCTGAGAAGCTTCCTCAACGTAAGCCATGATACATCAACAGTTTTTTCTAATGATAATAGTAATAATATTTTGCAACTTCTGTTCTAAATTTTTAGAGAGAGACTTGTTCCAAAAGTAAGGGAAGACGATTCATCTTGATTAAGATCATTCATCATGATCTTTGACTAATTTAAACATATTATTTTAGCAACTAACGTGACCCACCAGAAAAGAAGGGTAGGAAACTTGCTTTTTTGGGGTGGATGAATGAGTTGGATAGCTTGCATTAATCATGATACCATTCGACATCAAGAAAAAAACAAGTATGCTATTTCCTTGATTTATTTGGTAGATGAAAAGCTTTCATGTTATGAGAAATGCTATTAATTTTTATGTTTTTAATTTGTTGTTTGCCGGAATATTTAAAATTCTTAAATATTAAAAAATACATGAAATATGTAAAGGATGCATCTAATATTAATTTAATTTTGAAAATACTCATGCTATCTTTGATCTATTATTCTAAAAAGAAATACAAACCTTCCAGTTTGTAAATTTTTACCGACGACCGTGAGATATATGGGGAAAAAAATATACTGCCAACAATCTACAAGTAACCCATATATACATCATAATCGATCGATACCGAAAGGAAAATATTTAGTACACATATATACGAGATGGGAAGCAAATAAGCCTTGATTTGATTCTTCCATATATATATATAGTTTCACAAATTAAAAAGAGAGTTACAATACTATTTTTCTTTTTGCCTTTAGACATGTATATATGGGAAACTAAGACGCTGCATGTGCTACTCATGCTGGCCCAGTTCCAAAAAAAGTAGAGAATTTAAAGAAACCCCAAAAAGTTCTGTGCGTTAGATATTGTATTGTCGAAAACCATATCACTGTATACTAAGCAGCTTGAATACTCAAAAGGTCTTGTACGTCTTGTATGATTCATATATGCAACGTCGTCAACAGTCATGATCACGTAGCAACCCCCGATTCAGGTGCATAATTCAGTCTTTCCACCTCTTCCCAAACCAGCTTGGATGTTATCTCGTCGTACTCCGGAACATATTCCTACACATTTAAAGAGAATATTATGAGATATCCAAGAAAACAAAAACAAAGAAATCTGAAAAATTACTTGCGATAAACTTTTTTTCCAGATCAAGATCAGCTAGGTAGAGCTAGAACTTGGGTACTTTTGATTGGCAACAAGGTAAGTACATAAGATCGAACAAATTAATCTTCAAGGCATTCACACACAGGCCAGCCAACTTGTTCAACCTTCAGAATTATATATTATACTATATATAGATGAGAAAAAATTAACTAAGTGCTTACCTCAAGATGTCTGAACAACTGTTTGGCAGTTGGTGCAGACATGATAATGCGACGGGCGATTGGTGCGATAAAGCCTTCATCAACGGCCTTATCAATGAAAGACAATAGGGAATTGTAGAACCCGTCAACATTCAAGAGCCCCACCTGCAAAAATTAATCATGCGCTTGATTAATTGATAGATTATGATGTCCGAACCCACCAACCCGGACATCTAATAATCTTTATTTGACCAGAAACATATACAAGTGAAACAATTTTCTTTTGGCCAACTATAATTTTTTATTTAATGTTTTGTCCTTCTTATTGTCATGTATGAGAACCTTTTTTCCCATTCAAACGGAGATCCTCTACCAATCAAGCCCCCAAATCATGTAGCATTACCCTCTTCAAAAGGAAAAATCTCATGCTATCTTGCTATCTTCCCATGTGAATCCAAATTAAGCACCACATGCATTGATTCTACCAGGCTATATATATATATATATATATATAATCTGCATGTTTGCTAGCTAACTATCCTGTATATCCATCTCACTCAACACACACACACACACACACATGTATATGTGGAGGTTTTATCAGCCAATATTAATCATAAATATATTTAAAAGGGAAAATCTCAACTTGGCCAGCTAAACATATGAACCTCCAGAAAAACAGCCGTGTACTCGAAGAAATATGACAAATCATTCCGCATAGCGTGGGACCATAAAACGTGGCTGGAGACAAGTTAAAAGTATTATGGATGTCATGAATTAGAAAATATTAATTCTAGTCCTTCCACATAAAGCATGCATGCATGTTATCATGTGAAGGCAAGAGTAGCTAGAGATTTTCAGAGTTTTTCAAAGCAAGAGGAAATACTCTAACTTAAAGTACTCATTTTCTTTCGATTTTAGCCCAACTATAATCCTGCTCCAGACGACTTGCTAAAACACAGTTGTTATTACTAATATTAATTAATCCGGAGAAATTGTTGTCATTGTTTTTTCTAACAATATTATTTTCCACCAAAAAAGAAGGAAGAAATTAAGAGAATAAATTCTTACGGGTTTGCGGTGAATTCCAAGTTGAGCCCAAGTAATGACTTCCAGCAGTTCTTCCATAGTGCCGTATCCGCCTGATATTACACAAAGACATATATATATATATATATATATATATATATACAGGATCAGAAGATCGATGCAGGAAGATAAAGAGAAAATAAAATCCAAATTGGCTGAAACTGATCTGATTTCAGGACCGGATTCGTACCAGGGAGGGCAATAAAGGCATCGGCTTGACGAGCCATTTCAGCTTTCCGCTGGTGCATATCAGATACAGCTCTCACTTCTCCGACTGTTTCCCCAGTTATCTGCAACATATACGTCATGCATGAATCATATCTAATTTAACTTAAAAAAATAATACATGCAATACCAACTATTCTACAACTTTAACATATTAAAAAGTTATTTTTTTTTTCTCTATAAGTTAAAATTATTGTCCTAATTACAACAGTTTAAAGTACAAGAAAAAAATAATAATTTAATACTTAGTTGTAAATGGATCGTGGTATAGTTGTTATTCATTTCGGACTTAGAATGCTGAACACCAATAAATGTATCTGAATTCTGAAGAAAGACACTAATTTGAATAAATGCCAATAAATAATTAATCAATGCCATAATCGACTAGCCATTTCTAAAAATGTAAATATCGCTTGCAGTAAATGCAAAAACCAGTCGCCACCAAAGTAATTAACAAGTAAAAACGTGCAATTAACACACATCATCAGTACTGTCTTCCAGGCTTGGGTGATACATCGCAATGCCCGATTATTTTTTGTTGCAATAAATAAATGATAGAGGTTTTAGCTGTCGAAAGGGAGGCAATTGCACATGTACAAAATCGAGGGGGATTTGTTCTGGAGTTAATGAAACTACCTCTCTAGGCATTAGACTCCTTGGAATGACTCTGCGAAACAAAAAGCGAATAATAAGAATAGGTACCATTCCAGTATAATTATTATTTCTTACGCAGTTAACGTTTCTGCAGGCTATATCGAATTTCTCATAGTTGTTTGTCTACCCAAAGATGTTGGATTGTGGTAAAACAACTCAAAAGACTGATTATTTGGGCACCCTTCATAAAGAAAGAGCAATTTAAGGCTAATCGGCCCGAGCTGTGAACAACAGGCCAATAATCCTGACATTGGCAGCACGGTCCGTTGAAAGACAACTTGTTCCTTCTTTCATTAAACAATTGAAAGCAAAGAAAAAAGCCGCTATATCAATGTCCAAAAGCTCTCAAACTTTCTACCATGCTTTTTCATCTCCTTCTGACTGGGAATCTCAAACTTAATCCGGGAGCCCAAAAAGGCTCGCCAAGAAAGGGGAAAAAAGAAAGCTCAAAAAGCCACTTTTTTCCCCAAGCAAGCTTGAAAGCCCCATAAATGTTACATTCTACTGATTTAGACCAGATAATTAGCTAGCAATTTGTACATTAGAACAAAAACTATAATTGGAAAGAGTATGTAAAACCATGTTCACAATCCGCCACAATATGACATTTATGCTTGAAAGGAAAAAATGGAAAAATGCATTTTGATATCCCTTTCATCTGGCTCCGCATTTGATCCCATAATGTCTGCTTTTCGTGGTTTGAGAACCCATTTCATAGAAAATTGGGAAAACTTGCCTGGTTTAAGAAGTGAAGAAAGAGAGCAAACCATTTTCAAAGAAGACCAAGAAAAGTAATTATGAGGAGACAATGATGCCTGTCTTTTGAACCCCTCGCTAATCTTTCTACGCGAGAGAGAGAGAGAGAGAGAGAGGCAAACCCTAGAACATGGCGCCCACCATCATGAACCGCCTGAGAAACAATACCCATCAATCCCACGCTGCCACCTCCATAGACCAAATCAATCCTTCTCTCTACCTGCAAAACACATCGAATTACTAGACCCATTAATGCGTGTCACAAAAAAAAAATTAATTCACTAACCATTAGACGATGACGACGACGATATTAATAATAAATTAAACTAATCCTGGGGAGAATAAAAGCCCATGTACGGCCTACTGATCGAAATAAATATATTTCCTGGAACCCCGATAACAAAAATCATGGAGGTTTGGTCATGGAAGCTTGTGAAGGTGCCCATTGTTGGAACATGCTTAAAAGAGTCATGATACCCATGAAGCACGTTTGGTTCCCCAGGAAAAAGCACGAGACTAATATTTAACAGAGTATAAAAAACCAAAACACAGAAAGATCATGCAAGAAGGCTGCTCAACTGACAGGCAGGTTACAGCTCTCTCTCTCTCTCTCTCTCTCTCTCTCTCTCTCATGCCAAACATAAACCCTAAACCTTCCTCATTCCTCAACAATCATAAGCCCGCGTTGGAAGCTTGTTTTTTGCAACACACCACCACGCCCACTTGATCAAAAGAGAGAAAGAATGCGGAAAACACTAGACCAGTGGAGAAAGAAATACATTCAAGAAATAATAATAATCTGATGATACTTCTCTGAAATTGGCCATTTTTCGAGGAAGAAAGAACGTGTCAAATTGCATCAACTTGAAGACTATTTTATTTCCATAAGAGATTGCACCATTAAGGGTGACATCTCATCATAGTTTATGAAAACAAGGAAAGATCAAGACATAGACAGAAACCCAGAGTGGCATTCCGAATCGATGTCGGAAGGGTTCCAAGACGTCAAAAAGAAAAAGAAAAAAGGGAACAGCTGAAAGGGATAGATATTGAGAATGTATTGAATATGCATATGTCATAAAGTTAATCCCATGAAATATTCTTCCCGGAAAACGCCTAGTATGGTATAGGAGAGAATGGAAAGTTTATGAGATGGGCAAAAGAGGAAGGGGGGAGGGGGAGTACTGTGACATTACCAGTTCCTTCCCAAGTTCAACAGCAGCTTCTTGATAACTGGCTTTCCTCCCTGAACTGCTCCCACAGAACACACAAATCCTTTTGAATCTGGAGTTTGTCTCTTCCATCTCTCTCTCTCTCTCTCTCTCTCTCTCTCTCTCTCTCTCTCTCTCTGTGTGTGGGAATAATAATCTGCCGAGGAAGAAGAGGTTGAGAATGAGAAGGGAGTGAATATCTGCTTAAATATAAAAATCCCTTCAAACCCACAATCAGTACTAGTTAACTCCTTGGCCAAGAAAATTAATATAATTAAAAACTAAATTCAAATTGTATTCTTAAAACTAAATTCAAATTGTATTGTTAAAAACTAAATTCAAATTGTATTGTATGATTACTTTTAGCTAGCCAAATTTAAATTGTATTGTATGATTATTTTTAACTAGCCGTCAAATATATAGTGCTAGTCGTAAAGATATAGTACTAGTCATCAAATACATAGCTTCATTTGTTCATGTTCAGATTTTGATTTATGTAGCTAACTACTCTAGCTATTAAAATTAGGTTTTGACAAGATTACAAGTGCTACAAAGTAGGTTTCGGGTTTAATCCTGCTCCGTGATTTGGAACAAATCGCTGACCAAGTTTATTTCAGTGGGGGTAGGTAGCAGGATCAATATAAAGAGAGCTAGCTGGCTAGCTTTACAATAACTACACTAGGAGGTCCTCATCGTAACCTTTTCCCATTGTCACGTCAAAATTATCTTTCACATACACCTATGTCGTTAAAATACAAACAAATAACTTAGTTTTTCTCAGCTTGCCTTCCACTAACCATTTTGTCTTCTTTGTTAGACATGCAGAATCACGTGTAAACACAACACCCACCCCCCACCCCCAATGCAGGATCACGTGTAAACTCCAGGAAAATTTAAAAAAAGAAAAAGAAAAATGCCATTCTTTTTTTAAGATAGAATACGGGTTTTTTTTTAATATTTCTTTTGTTTTAAATACATAGAGACTATATATATTGTTGTACAGATGACTAACACAAGAGGGGGGTGAATTGAGTTGTATTTAAAAAAATAACAATTATAAATCAAATATATAATATAAAATATAAACAAAATATGAAACAGTAATAAATATAAAGAGTAAGGGTAAGAGAGAAGCAAACTCAGTATGTTAACGAGGTTCGGCCCCACTGCCTACGCCCTTGCCTCAAGCTACCCCTTGAGGATCCCCGAATTCACTATTCAATCTCATTCAGGTGGAGATAGAAACCTATTACACATTTGAACAACACCGCTACAAAGGATCCGTGTAGAACACCCTCTACACTTGCAATCACCTTACACGTGGTGATTCAACGATTCCCTGTGTAGAACACTTTCTACACGCACAAGGGTTGTACACACCCTTTTACTGATACAAGAATTGATAGTGGGTAGGATATCAGAAAACACTCCTCAATGAGTGAAATAAGAACAATACAAGCACAAACTATATCTCTCAAAATGAACAAGGGTTAAGGCTCAATGCTTAGAGAAGAGAGAATGAAAGCTTTGAATGAGAGTTGTATGCTCTTGGTGTTGTGAATGTGAAGCTCTCAAATGATCTATTTATAGGCATATGAGACTTCATATTCAAATTTAAAAAGATTCACATGTCAAAAACATCATCATTCATTTTTCAAAAATTTCAAACCTAATCTTTTTACTTTTTGCATATGACAAAAGGAGCACACTTTGCTTTTCAAAAATTTCAAACCTAATCTTTTACTTTTTGCATATGACAAAAGGAGCACACTTTACTTTTCAAAATTTTCAAACAAAGACATCTTCCTTTTGCATAAGTCAAGAAAAGCATCAATCACTTTTGAAATTATTCAAATAAAACATGCACATGTGAAAGATGACAATCAATCATCTTTAATATTTTCAAAGTTCAAACCTTTAATCATGGCATGCACATGTGAAAGATGACAATCAATTATCTTTCAAAATATTCAAATTTAATTTTCAAAAATATTCATGCACATGTGGAAAATGTATTTTAATGCTTTATGATAAAATATTAATTTTGAGCCTTAATCCTAATTTCGAATTTTAAGAGATTTACAACATTACTCTATGACTTTAATGTGAGCTTGTTTCCTTCTTGCTCATGCTTGGTTTCTTGATGTGCTTACTCCATTGTGTAGATAACTTGAGCTTGAGACTCCTTTATTCTTTGAATTCATTTGTTATCATCAAAATCCATGTGTAAATATATAATTACACAAAACTTGAAACCTTAGGTTCAACAATCTCCCCCTTTTTGATGATGACAAATACTTGATAGAACCTGAAACCTGTATTAATACTTAAGCTCCCCCTGAGAATGTGCGTTAGTTTTTCAAGCAAAAATATAAATATAATTCCAAGCATATATAACAAGTTTAACAATTTAAACAATGTTAATGTTCTAGTCTAAAACTTCTCCCCCTTTTGGCATCATTAAAAAGGATCCGCAGCAAATAAATGGTCTGAAGAAAACGGTGTATTGTAGACACTGTAGATAGTAATTGGATCCGTCCGTGACCCGACAAGTGTGGCTGGAGATTTGAAAAAATCGCCTGATGTTGTTGACAAACGAGATTGAAGGCTCCGAGTTTCTAAAAAAATGTCATTTTCACCGATCGGGAAAAAATCACATTGCTCTTTGACTTGGATGATAGCTCGTCTTGTTCTTTATACTATCTCTATAAAATCAGTCTTAAAGTTCATCCAATCCGCATCAAGTTTTCTTCTTATCTCTATAACTCATCTGCATTCCTTCAACATTCTCGCTTTAAGTTTTCAATTTTTCTCTCCATGGCTCATTCTTCTAACATTCCTCTAGATGCATCCATGAGGTATTCAGCACCTCAACCTCCTGTCCTTTCTGTAGCTGCCATTGGTGCCATGTTGCAGCAAGAAAATAATAGTATGGCTAATAAGTCAGACTCCGATGCTATCTACGACTTGGTGAGTCTCGGGACTCGCTACTCATCCTCTATTGTTGCTTTTTCCCAGCGGGTACAAGCCAAAAATCATGAGGTTGAAAAGCTTAAAGAACAAATTGTTGTACTTCAACGAATTGTTCAAGAGTCTCACACAAGGGAAGGAATCCTTCGGCAGAAGAATAAACAGTTGAAATCTCTATTGAATTCTTCATTCCGCTTGCCAGTTCCCATGGATAGGGATAACATGATATTGTATGAAGAGAATGAGCGTCTCAAACATGAGGCTAAGAACCTCAAGTTTATGTAAAAGTATTTAAAAAATATCTCTCTATTTTTATGAACTCTGATCTACCTTTTAAGAGATATTCATAACATGCATCATACCTATTTCTCTTCTAATCATACACAATCTATCTTCTGGTAAAGGTTTTGTGAATATATCTGCTAACTGATTGTGTGTGTTTGTGAATTCTAGTACTATATCGCATTTCTGCACATGATCTCGAAGAAAATGATATCTTATTTCAATATGCTTAGTTCTAGAATGTTGTATTGGGTTATTTGAAAGATTTATAGCACTTGTATTATCACATTTGATTGGAATGTGATTATACATGAGTTTAAAATCTTCAAGTTGTTGCTTCATGTAAAGAACTTGAGCACAACAACTACCCGCAGCAACATATTCTGCCTCAGCAGTAGATAGTGCAACAGAATTTTGTTTTTTACTAAACCAGGAAACTAATGCATGACCTAAGAAGTGACATGCTCCACTAGTGCTTTTTCGATCTATTTTACAACCAGCATAATCTGCATCTGTGTAGCTGATTAAATCGAAAGATGTGTGTTTAGGGTACCATAACCCTAGGTTAATTGTACCACTAAGATATCTAAGAATGCGCTTAACTGCAATTAAATGAGATTCTTTTGGAGATGATTGAAAGCGTGCACATAAGCACACACTGAACATAATATCTGGTCTACTGGCTGTCAAATATAATAAGCTACCAATCATACCTCAACTGGCTTACCGGATTCATCTTTATCAAGTTTAGTAGATGGGCTCATTGGTGTTCCAGTTTCCTTAGCACCTTCCATCCCAAACTTTTTCAACAATTCCTTAATATATTTTGATTGATTGATGAATGTCCAACTTTTTACTTGCTTAATTTGCAATCCGAGAAAGAATGTAAGTTCTCCCATCATGCTCATTTCAAATTCATCATGCATAGTCTAAGCAAAAACTTGACACATAATTGATTGATTGAGTTCGCAGCTTAAGTCATTATTGAAACCCCATCACTGCGTTATACATTAATATCAGTTGTCGTGCATATGGACGAAAGACTTGAAATGGAAATGGGTGTGAAAATCCGTTTATGGGTAGCAAAAATGATCGTGACAATCGTAAAATTTTAGATGTGAGCCAAGTTGGTCGATACTCTTCAAGTATTGTTTTTTAACCTCTTCTTTTAATTACTCTATTACTTGTTTGGCTGTTGAGAAAAAGTGAAGATCCTAAATGCATGAGCTTTTCTATTATAATAACAAAGGTAAAATGATAACAATTCTGGATAGTCATCCAGAGTCAAGAGTCTCGTATTTTATATATGACAGATTGTATACAAGGTAAATATAAAAGAGGAAACTATAAATCAATAGCCTATAATTATGGACAAGATACAAGGACAACCGTAGCACTGATTGCTCCTAAATATATTGGTCAAAGTTTCCAAAACAGGGCAGGATATTATCCCTTAGAATCAGCGACAGTTGTATCAGTAGATATTTCCTTAACACGCCCCCTGCAAACTCAACGGGGAGAGGACCACATTGAGTTTGTCTCGCATTGATGAGAATTTGGCTGAGACTAAAGGCTTTGTAAGTCCGTCAGCGAGTTGATCACGACTGGAAATAAAACGAACGTCAAGTGACTTTTGTTGGACCTTCTCTCGGATGAAGTGGTAATCGATTGCCACATGTTTGGTGAGGGCATGGAAAACTGGGTTCGCTGAAAGATACGTTGCCCCTATGTTATCACACCAAACAACCGGCTGGATTCATTGCTCATGCCACGGCTGAGTCCCTTTGGCTTCAATCTCTATTACACAGCCGACCAATGAATCTCAGTGGGTTTATGCATGAACTGGCAGACCTTGTTAACTGCATAAGAGATGTCGGGACGAGTCAATGATAAGTACTGTAAAGCGCCAACCACACTGCGATATTGTGTAGGGTCCGAACAGGGAGCACCAGCAAACAGAGAGAGCTGTTGCGAGGATGACATTGGTGACGACGCAGGCTTTGCTTCTACCATTTTTGTGCGCTTGAGGATGTTATAAATATATTTTCTCTGGGAGAGAAAAAGACTAGAAGAGGTCCGAGAGGCTTCAATGCCCAAGAAGAAGCTTATGGGGCCTAAGTCTGTTACGGCAAATTCACTACTCAGATTTTGGATAAGGTAAGCAATGGCCTGTGAACTAGAGCCTGTGATTACAATATCGTCTATGTAGACGAGGAGAAACAATTGAACCGAACCTGTGGTATAGATGAAGAGAGACGTGTCTGAGTCGGACGTGAGAAAACCCAAGCTAAGAAGATAATCACTAAGTCTGGAATACCAGGCACGAGGTGCCTGCTTCAAACCGTAAAGTGCTTTATGAAGCTTGCAGACGTGAGTGGGGAAGTTGCTGTCCACGTAGCCAACGGGTTGATGCATGTAAACATCTTCAGCTAGCAAACCATGAAGGAAAGCATTTTGGATGTCAATTTGATGGATTTCCCAGTTGTGAGACACGGCAATGCTAAGAATTAGTCGGATGGTAGGAGGCTTGACAACCGGGCTGAAGGTGTAACAGCCCGCTAAAATTATCAGTTTTGGATTTTTTTCCCGACAGCAATCACATCTCTTTCGTCTTTACCCTCATCTGGAATCACGCGTATAGATTATCTTTTCCGTAAATCACGTAATTTGTTCTTCACCGACAGCTGTAAAATCATGAACAGTTTTATCCTAAGCGTTGTACCTTGATGGCGTTTTTTCGGATCTTATCCATCGAATTTCAAAGTATTAGATAAGCTTGTTTTTAAAGTAGCACAATTATAATAATTTAATGAGCTCTGAAAATATTATAATTGTGGATATTTATTTAGATTAAATATTTTAATTGTTTTAAGATATTAAGAGGTTTAATTTTACGTTGAAAATTCTTATTTAAATTTAAGTGTTTTATGCACTTTGATTAATTAATGATACTTTATCATTTTATATAATGATGAAGAAAATATTATTTTATAAATTTTAGTTTATAAAATAATATTCTACCTTAATTCATCGTAGTGTTTTATTTAAAATAAAACATTTAAGCGTTTTTAATCAGTGTTTTAACTCACTGTTGGTTTATTTGAGGATCCCGAAATGTAGGATTGAAGCGTTATACTCTGGCCCTACCTTTTTCTCTTCACTTTTTCTTTTTTTCTTTTTTCTTTTTCTCTCTCTCTCTCTCTCTCGTGGCCGACGGATTGAAGCTCCTCCATAGCCGTTCGTGTTGAAGCTCCAGCCGGCGCCACCTCCGGCCGCCGGACCCCACCTCCCACTCCGGCCTCTTCCTCTCCCTCCGGCGAGTCCAACCATGCCGGTGGTGTACTAAACCGACTTCTCACTCTCTCTCTTTCTCCCTTCAAAGATATGGGTCTCTAGGGGTTTTTCTCATTTTTGGACCACCATACACGGCCAAATCAACCACCAAGCACCACCATTGGACTCACCTCATCAAGGGCTTCCTCCCCATGTCTTTCTTTTTCCCAAACTCTCACTTTTCACATATGGGTTTCTTAAAAACACCCGTTCGGTTTCACCACCGTGCGCCGCCGTACACGGCCACCCGTGGTGTTTCACCACCACCATCTTATTCCTCTCATCCTCATGAACCTCCCCAAGAAATTTCATGGCCAACGGAGTTTCGTAGAGCTCTCACTCTCCTACACTCTCCAAGGCCAAAAATGGTTTCAAACGGCCGATCCGCCGCCGTTAGCCACCGTCCGACCACCACCTCGCCACCACAGCTCCACCACATGTTCCTCTACCTTTCCCTAGCTTTCCATGAAGTTCTATGGCTTTTCGCTACCTCGCGTCTCCTCCGCTCACCGTTCGGAGTTACTGTTCACGGCGTGATGCCGCCGTGCTCCGCCACCTTTGACCATCACAAGGCGACCGTGAGTCTTCCAAGACCACGCCTAGCCTTTCTCAAGCCCAAACTACCACTTTATGTGGTGGACAGACACCGTACCGCCACGTATGCTCCTCCGACGCATGTTCGTGACGAGCAGCGAGCGACGCACGGGTTATCCCGTCGATGGTATAACCCTCTATCTTTAGTTATTTATGTTTAACATAGTTGATTTGGTTGGCTGTAGACTGTGTAGTTAGTGTTTGTGGAGTTCGCTGCGTAGTTGTGAAACGAAGTGTGGTTGTGAAGTGTTAGGCTTGATTTTGTAGTTTTGTGGACTGTGCTGTGAAGTATAGGCGTGAGATGGATGCCGTAGATGTGATACGGCGGGTTGTGTGAAGAGAATACGCGTGTAGCGTATTCTGTGTAATGCAGCGACGCGCCGCGCGACGTGCGCTGTAGTGATGTGGGTCGTAGAAGGAAGGGAGTACGCATGTAGTGTACTCCGTGTGGTATGGCGATGCATCGTGTGATGTGCATCGTGTTGATGAGTGTTGTAGCGAAGGAAGTACGCGTAGCGCGTACTCCGTGTCGCGTAGCGATGCACCGTGAGACGTGTATCGCAGTGATGGGTTTTGTAGTGTGAATGGAAGAGAGTTCACGTGAGTGTACTCTGTACTAAGTCGTGATACACCGGATGGCGTAGCAGAGAAGTGTGGAGCGTATGGTGTAGTGTTGGGAAACTGTATGACAGTGTCCCGAAGCAGTGATGATATGGATTATAGTCCGGGGTGACTGGTGTCATCTTGTGGTTGACTATGGCTAAGAGTATATGGATTGAGAAATGAGTTGTTTGTTTGGTTGTTATTGATAATTTTAATGAACTTGTTTTAGTGCAAAGGCTTTCTGAAGTCAATTTATCTCTTCCGAGTATAGTGAAACCTCAAGTTGGCCGTGGTGTTGCAAGTGCTTACAATATGGCAATTGAGTTCAGAAGTGAAAATCTTAAGGACTTGAGTGTTCCTCTTCCAGCTGTTGTGCAGTTCCTCGTGTTTTGCGCTCTATTCTCATAGAACGCGACGATCGAGGTAAGTTAGCCTCTAACTTACTATCAGTTTATTGTGTATGTGTGATGGGTAAGGGAACTACAATTTATGTATGTATGTTATCGTATATGCCATGTCATGCTATGTCATTACATGTTTATCTGTTAAGTATGATTTAATCTCTCATGAATATTTATCTGTTACACAATCTTTTCTGTCATACAATGTTGTATGTTATAAGTATGCCATGTTAAGTATGCCATATGATACATGTATGCCATTAAATGTTTATGATTAAATCATATTGTGCCATTTACAAGCATACGCCATGTTAGAAAAGTATATGATATTAAATAATATCTCATGCATTAAGAAAGATAAGACATGTTATGTTACGTATAATACGTGGGGCCACAACAACTGTGGAGTACGTATTATATTTTATGTTACTTATAATGCGTGGGGCCACAACAACTGTGGAGTACGTATTATATTTTATGTTACTTATAATGCGTGGGGCCACAACAACTGTGGAGTACGTATTATATTTTATGTTACTTATAATGCGTGGGGCCACAACAACTGTGGAGTACGTATTATATTTTATGTTACTTATAATGCGTGGGGCCACAACAACTGTGGAGTACGTATTATATTTTATGTTACTTATAATGCGTGGGGCCACAACAACTGTGGAGTACGTATTATATTTATGTTACTTATAATGCGTGGGGCCACAACAACTGTGGAGTACGTATTATATTTATGTTACTTATAATGCGTGGGGCCACAACAACTGTGGAGTACGTATTATTTTTATGTTACTTATAATGCGTGGGGCCACAACAACTGTGGAGTACGTATTATATTTATGTTACTTATAATGCGTGGGGCCACAACAACTGTGGAGTACGTATTATATTTTATGTTATGTGTATTCATGGGGCCACAACAACTGTGGAGCATGAAGTATGGGGCCACAACAACTGTGGAGCATACACTACATGAGACACAGCAATTGTGACATGTAGAATACGTGGGGCCACAACAACTGTGGAGTACGTATTATGTTTTATGTTACTTGAATACGTGGGGCCACAACAACTGTGGAGTACGTATTAACGCACGTTATTAATCAAGACAATTGAATAAGATTCCAAGTTTATGTTAAGTCTAGTTTCAGATCAAATACATGATAAGTCAAGTTTTAGATCAAGTCCATGTTATGTTATACTCACGTACATGTTATGTTCAAGTTTATGTTATTTTCAAGTTCTTATTTATGTTATGCATGTTTACGTTCATGCTATATTTCAAGTCCATGTTATGTTTCACGTTCATGTTATGTTGTTTGTTCATGTTATGTTTTAAGCTTAAGTTTATGCCATGTTAAGTCAAGTTCAGTTCACGTTTAAGTTCTGATTAAGTCATGCTATATGTCAAGTTATACTATGTTTATGTATGACTATAATTATGCATTTATCTTTTACTGCCATGCATGCATTTTTAACCTGTGTGTGAGTTTTATGTTAACTTACTGAGATTTGTAATCAAATCTCACTGTGGTAGTCCCAACTACCATTCCCCCCGAATGGTAGATCTTGTTACAGGACCCAAAGGAGAATTGGAATCTGACCAACTGAATACGGTCGACTAGGCCACGGTGCGATGTTGATGATGGTATAGTATTTAGCTTAGGTTAATATTTGTACTTTTGGAGTTGTATCTCAAGTATTCTTTTGATCACAACCATTTTGGACTAGTGTGATGATCACGGCTTTTTAGTATGCCTTTATGTATGAATTATATTTCAAGTATTTGGGATATATTTAGTTTGGTGCATAGTATTGCTAAAGAAAAAGATTATCCGCTGCGAATATTGCATAATGCTAGATGCATGTTAGGAACATTGCATCTTATATGTCATGAACGGGGGCAGGTAACCTTGTGTTGCATGTCTCGACGCTTCAAATGTCCGTTCAATCCCAAGCGGAATTTGGGGGCGTCACAGAAGGTGTCAGCAAATTCGATACCTTGTTGTTGATGGTATACCTTAGCCACTAATCGGGCCTTGAGTCTATCAAGAGTACCGTCCGACTTCTTTTTAGTCTTAAGAACCCACATAGAGCCAACGACATTCATGTCAGGACGAGCAGGGACCAGCGACCAGGTGCCATTTTTCATCAATGAAGAGAACTCATCGTCCATGGCGGATCGCCATTCAGCATATTTGCTAGCCTCAGTGTAACTGGAAGGAGCTTCAGGCACAAAACACAAACTGAGTAAAGCTTTTGGTAGAGGGTAACAGATAGTACCATCGGTGAAGGATTTAGGCTTGACAATTTGATTCTGTGAGCGAGTCCTCATTTGATGGGGGCGAGCCGCGGGAGCTTCAATTGCAATAGCTAGAGTAGGAGGATCAGGAGCTGGAGATGGAGAGGAGAAGTCAGTTGAAGAGGAGGGAACGATAGACTCAGATGGCAAGTCAGAGTGAACAGGGAGAGAGGATAGCGAGGCATGATCTGGGATAAGAGTTGAGGAAGTGTCCATGGGAGATATCGATTGGTGGTTAACAGGAAAAGGCAAGTAAGTCGTGTCCGCTTAAGATAAAGGGGACTGAGAAGAAGCAGGTGCTGATTGAGAAAAAAGGAATACGTGTTCATCAAAGACCACGTGTCGGGACAGTATGATTTTTCCTGTTGAGGGATCAAGACACTTATATCCTCTGTGCATATTGTTGAGGCCCAGAAACACATTTTTTGGAATGGAAGTCAAGTTTATGTTTATTGAAGGGGCGAAGAAATGGGTAGCATGCACAGCCAAAAACATGTATGAGTGAAAAATCAGGATCACGTCCAAATAATTGTTGGAAAGGTGTCGTATTCAGGGGAGTTGTGGGAAGCCTATTAATGAGATATGTGGCCATTAAAAAGGCATGATCCCAGAAAGAAAGAGGAACCGAACTGTGTGAGAGAAGGGACAAACCAGTTTCGACAATATGACGGTGTTTTCATTCGACGGATCCGTTTTGTTGAGACATGTGAGGGCATGAGACACGATGTTGGATACCATTTACTTCAAAAAATTTATGAAGAGAACGATATTCTCCTCCCCAATCGGTTTGGACAGACTTGATTTTACAGTTAAATTGTCGTTCAACAAGTTTTTGAAATGAACAAAACACTTTGTAAACATCATATTTTTGTGGGATAGGATAAAGCCAAGTGTATTTGCTATAATGATCAAAGAAAGAAACATAAAATTTATTTCCACTAGTCGACATAATGGGGGAAGGACCCCAAACATCTGAGAAAATAAGTTCAAGAGGAGAGGTAGAAACGGAAGTAGAAACAGAAAATGGAAGTCGGTGACTTTTTCCTTGTTGACAACTGGAGCAAATGCTAGGAGCTTTATTTGTTGAAACTGGAAGAGAGAACTGAGAAATAAGACGACGAACAGTTTGGTATGACAGATGACCCATGCGAGAGTGCCACATTTCAAGAGGAACACGTTGACAAGTGAAGGATTGTTGTTGAGTAGTAGATGAGACATCTGAAGGGAAGGGATATAGACCATCCTTAGTCTTGCCGTGCAGTAGAATTTTCCCGTTGGTTTCGTCCTTCACCAAAAAATAAGAGGAGTGAAGTTCAACAAAAACATGATTGTCATTAGTAAATTGACTAACTGAAATGAGGTTCTTTTGAATGTGAGGCACATGTAAGAGATGTGGTAAATTAAATGAGTGTGAAGAAGTATGCAGTTTGCATGAACCAATATTTTGTATTTGTAAACCTGCTCCATCTCCGACTTGTATATGGTCACTTCCTGTATAAGGCTCAGAATTAATATTGAGATTCTGAAATTCATTAGTGAGATGGTTGGTAGACCTAGTGTCAGGATACCAATTTGCATCAGAAGTGGAAGGCTGATTAGTTAAGTATGCCGCCATGGTGGGAGGGGTTCCTTGATATGCTTGATCAAAGCGATGGTAACACTGGATGGCAGTATGGCCTGTTTTACCACAGACTTGGCAGAGTGGTCGAGAGGAGGATTGAGGGCCAGGTCCACCTTTGCCACGTCCAGTTCGTCCTCGGCCTCGAAAATTATTTTGCTGAAAGCATTGTTGTGGAGGTCGTTGATGAGTAGAATGTTGCTGTTGAGAAAATTGTTTGCCACCTCGAGGTCGAAAGCCTTCAGAGCGTGTAGCAGTGTTAACTAAGCCAATAGATGCTTCAAGTGCAGAGTTGTGGTGTTCCAACCGTAACTCGAAATTGAGAAGATGGCTGAATAGATCTTCTCGACTCATCGTTTCTGACCAAGTGATGATAGCAGTGACAATTGCATCATAGGTGGAATCGAGACCACCAAGTAGATAGGATTGAAATTCATGAGGTAATAAGGACTCACCAATAGCAGCTAAAGTGTCAGCATGAGTCTTGACCTTCTGAAAATAATAAAAAAATGGATAGATTTCCTTTCTTCATGACAGAGAGGCTTTGTCTGGTTTGCATTGCACGGGCTCTGGAATGAGAGGAGAAAATAGTCTCAAAGGCTACCCAAACTGCTCTGGAAGTGGAGATTCCCACCATTTGAGCCAAGATATTTTCAAACAAGGAAGAGACCAAAGTGCTGAGCACCACTTGATCTTGATCAAACCAGATATTGTAATTGGGGTTGGGTATTTCGGAAGAGGCAATATCAGACGTTCCTGCTGCAGGGTTGGGTATATGAGTGGGTGGCTGGGTGATGGAACCATCGACAAATCCGAAAAGCCTTTGCCCACGTAAGTAAGGTTCAATTTGAGCTTTCCACAATAGAAAATTGTCTTTAGTAAGTTTAATGGTAACAAGACTGTGGATACTGACGGGAGTTACTGGAGTGGAAGCCATTTGAAAAAAAAAAAAAGACAGAGGTCACGTTAAAACTCTGATACCATATAATAACAAAGGTAAAATGATAACAATTCTGGATAGTCATCCAGAGTCAAGAGTCTTGTATTTTATATATGACAGATTGTATACAAGGTAAATATAAAAGAGGAAACTACAAATCAATAGCCTATAATTATGGACAAGATACAAGGACAACCATAGCACTGATTGCTCCTAAATATATTGGTCAAAGTTTCCAAAACAGGGCAGGATATTATCCCTTAGAATCAGCGACAGTTGTATCTGTAGATATTTCCTTAACATCTATTGAGAATTAGAGGGGGCCTGGCAATGCAAGTGCTCGGACTCGAGTATCACGCTGCCGTAGCCGAATACCAAAGCTCAGAGACGATTAGAAGTCAATGATGCCAAAGTCGAAACTGAGATCAATAGCTGATCAACGATTTCTATGTGTGTGCTTATTGTGTTTCTGTGTGGTGAAGCCTAAGAAGTTTATTGTATTTTTTCTCACGTGGTAACCACGGAAATGGAGGGCTGCTTTTGGGATATTAAAAGCCCAACCATCGCAAAGTGTTTTGCATATATATATATACTAGTTGAGGTGCAACGTGCAATGCACGTTTGCTTCGTTGCATTGTTAACCTGTTTAGTTAAGTTACAAAAATTTGTCAATAAAAATATTACACAGATATAAATAACAAAATAAGTTATGGATTTGTTTTTTAAAACATTTATCATGTCTCAAATTTTTAACTGTAAAGAGAGAATTTTGTTATATTTTTAGAATTTTGTCTATATTGTTAATGATGTTTAAATATATTTCAGCCTTTAATAATGTGGTCTTACCGGTTGGCATTGAATTATAGAGGGAATTTGATATATAAAAAAAAGTAAGTTCATAGGTGTATATAGGTAGATATGATGCATAACAAATATTATAAGCATTTATAGCTAAAGCTAACAAAAAAATCAAATAATTCCAAATAATTTCATACATATTATATTAAATGAATCAAATGAGATAAAAGATCTTAAAAAAAAATTTTTGTTTTAAAATATAAACATCCAGTGTACAAGAAGAAAACTAATGATTTATGCAATGAAAGTATTTCTATTGACAAGTCAATGATTCTTTGATTTCTGCAATGAAAATATTATCATTTCAAACAAACAAAGAAAAATAAAAAAGAAAAAAAATTAATAATAAGGTAAACAAGGATAATATAGTTAAGTCCAGTTAGAAACTATTAATTCAAATAGCAATAAGTTTTAAATAAATCATAGGTCCAAGCAAGTTTGGGAAATAAATGATCATCTTTCAAATTCATATTACAATTTTTTCCTTAAACTAAATAAAGGAACATATCATAAAACATAACTAAGTTAAATTATTTACTTTTAAAAACAAAGTTAAACCATCAAAAAAGAAAAGAACACATCAAAAAATAACCACATGAAACACATTACATCTGAACAATTCTATAATTCTGAATGGCCACATCAATATAATACCGAAATCAGACTTGATTACAATATAAAAATCAAGAACCCAACAGATCCATGGGCCATTACATCTCCAATTCCACAAATTCAAAAATCCAAACACGTAAGAAAAAATCTGCGCGCGCGCATGAAAGCAGCCTCTTCAACTCTAACCCTCTGACCACCTTCAAGAACTGATCATACATGCTCATACACCACCTCAAAAGGTACCACAACCACCTTATAAGCCACCAAAGCAGCACCTAAAATTCTCTTTCCAGATCTGACCAAATAGAGACTACTATAGGAAGGATTGAGATAAGTCAATAAAGTAAAATAAAAAATAAAATAAAATGATAAAGTAACTTGATAAAATATAGAGGATGCTTCAAGAATTATATAGGTAACAAATTCTCATTATAGATATAAAAATAATACTATCACCAAAATTATTCAAGTTTATATAATCCCTGCCTAGTTTTATAGGCGTTCTATTGTTTAATATTCAATTATAATCATGTGTTCATGACCACTTCTTCTAATAAATGAATTGAATCGAGTCGAATTTGAGTTTGACTAAGAAATTTGTTGAGTAGTTTTGTTTACTTTCAATCCTAGTTCCCATGGCTTGTGATTCTTTAGTCCTGCTTTCCAAGAACCCATTCAAAGTAGCGGACGAATGCTGCTAGTTTCTCCAAAAGTGGATGGTCTGCTACTTTGTCTACAAATGCAATTTCTACACTTGATTCAAAGGCACAATAGACTAAATAATTAATCAGATCAGGATCCTCCTATGACCTGCTAGTGCTTCGACAATCAGTGGAGTCAATGAAATATACTGTCCACACACAACAAGCAGAGATAGGGAGAGAAAGAGAGAGATTACTTCAGTCCATCAGTATATTCTTCACTGGTCCACATTATGTCTTTTAATCCAGACAAGAAAATTTTGTAGAACTGCCATATGACCAGAGCATTGTAACCAAATCAATAAATAGCAAAAACTTGGCGATTAAAAAAATTTTGCAACATTTTTCAATTTAGTTCAAACAGAAGAGAGGAAAAATGTAATATAGAAAACTCTTCACATACTTATTTACCATATTTTTCACTTTAAGTACAAACTCGAGAAAATTAAGCCAGTATTGTATTAGATTAAGTTGTGTGCAGCATTTACCATATATTTTTTATATGATGAATAGTATTGATTCAAAAATTATTTTTGCTTCCATTCTTTTCCTAAGCAAACTAAACAAAGCTAAAAAAATAATGTAGAAGAAAAGGCGGCATGCCTTGTGAAACTCCAATGTGTCGCCGCCAGTTTTCCGAAGCTCTACCATGTGCAAGGAAGGAGCCACCTCAAACACCTGAAGTTGAGAATACATCAATTGCACACAGTATTCTGGTATGGTACCATAAAACTTTTAAACAGCAGCCGCTAACGTTTTTAGTTTACATTATCAGAAGAATAATAGCATACCTCAGTTGCAACAGCGAGGGGGCCCTTTCTCCCAGTTTTGTCACCTTGTAACTTCATCTGCAATTGTTGGAAATTAAGAAACATGTGCACATAGGAATTTTTATGCGTAGAACTTACAGTTCAGAATGAAATAACTTGGACACAAAATACTACGTCAAACAAAGCAAATCCAATCAATATGAACTTACCCAAAAGAAATACAATTAATATGTCTAACGTGAGAATTATTACCTTGTAGTTTCTCTTGTGAACATTAAAGTCAAGAGGCTTTGCAGCTTCCTCAATTTTAGACATGATCTCATTTGCAGGATGCTAGGAAGTGAAACGGGTTTCTCGCTTCACAAGACCCTGTAAGTTATATTTATAAAAACATAGTGCGGATCATTAAACATTAAAAACAGATATCCATAATACATATCCATAATAGATATCCATAATACATATAACATAAATCTGTACAAAAAGTGCCATCCACCTGGAAAAATTAAACTACCATGGTTATCTGAGTCTCATGATGATTTTGCATGTGGTGAGATAAAATAAATTTCCACAATGGGTTTCCAAAAAGACCAAGAAAAATCACAAAGCACCAATATGATGCACAATTGATAATTCACTCTCCCGAAATTTCACAAGGTGAAACATCAATTCCAATAGTAATATGCATGACCAGAAAACAGAGAAAGTTTACATCATACATACCGTCTGCTTCTCGAACAAATTTTCAAGACTAAAACCCCGGGACATAGATATAAGCTCAAAGGCATTCATGGATACAGGTCTCTCCTTTCTTTCTGTAACAAGATGTTCCTGCAGAATAAGCATACATAAAAAAAATTTCAGGAGGAACTTCGCCTCATATTTATGTTTGCAGATGGACAACTTTGTTAGTTTATAAAATGCCATGGGAAGAAACCAAAAAACTTCAGTGAACGTAAGGAAGCTTCTCAGCGTCTTGGGAGATTTCCATCTTGGTCTTCTTCATACACCCTTTGCCCTGAATTTTCCCCTTAAAAGCCGAAAGTTGGTCCAAGTTCAAATACGGAAATTACCGAAAAGGAATTCCCAAAAAAAAAAAAAAACAAAAACAAAACCTTGGATTTTACCTTCTTCTCCCGCTCCTTCCTCTTCTCCGACCTCTGGTTCTTGATATTCACCGTCGGATCAGAAACCAAGTGCTGGGATGAGTTGGGGTTTGAGTCGTGCTAGCTCGCTCTTCACCTTCTCCAAGTTCGCGCTTGAATCCGACAGCACCAAGCTCGTCTCCGGAGAGTGCTCGCCAGAGGCGAAGCCCGAGAACTTCACCGCGCATTCGATTAGGACTTTGTTTCATAGAACTCTGGACGAAGAGATTTTTCTGGAAAGTGAAAATAGAGAAGAGGAGAGTGGAGTAAAATCGAGAGACCGTGCTTCACATTTGTCGGTCAGGAAGGTAAAATGACTAAAATATCTGTCGGTAAAATAAAAGTAAAATGAAACTGCGTAATTCTCAAATAAAATTAAGGATAAAATAGAAAATAAAATATTTACTGTTCCAAAACTGTAGCAAGCGGATTGCTGCTTATATAATAGCTATAGATATATGTACATTTCACAGTATTAAATATCGTTCATAAAAAATATAAAGTCATCAATTAATTATTGTGGACTTCTCATGATTGTGTGTATATATATATATATCTATATATTAAGTATTTATAATATTTTGTTTTTTTATTCTTATTTTACCTTATTTTTTTCTTTAAATCTTGTATTTTCTAGGTAAATGAAACCTCATATGATAGAAGATTTCAGGAAAAAAATGAACGAATAATATTTATGAGAACTCTAAGAAGTTAGAGGTATATACCTTCTTTTTTTTTTTTCTAAGATGATAAGTTATTATATTTTTAGATGACAATTACTCCTACTACTTAAAAGTATTTTCATTGATCGAAACTAACGATCGAGTATAGTATAATATTTTTGTAGACAAACTGAGTCAAACGTCAATTAATGCATCATTTTAATATGAAAAACCACTGTTTTCATGTTAAAAAATGTTTACAAAAAGATTTTCAAAACTATTAATCAAAGCAGGAAACACGAGAGTAAATTCCAGGCGCGAAATGTGCAAGTTGAAAGAAAAGAACCCATTGCACCTGCACTTCATTCTCTGCGAGTGATTTCCTCCAATCTACTCGGTAATTCTTCTTCTTCTTCTTGACTAAATATGTTACCTTTAACTTTTCGTCCACATATCACGGCTCATGTGAGAGTTGCCCATCCTTTTGATCAGGCGACGATTTTTCCACTTTATTTATTTAATTTTTCAGAAAAATATCTTTCTATAATAAAAAGAGCCTATGTTACTGCTACAGTAATGAACAGTAATCTTTCACATTCCGTTTCCATGTTTCAGCTACAGTAATGAATAGTATTTGATCCGTTTCCGTGTTTCATGTCTTTAGTCTTTCCTTCTATGTATACCATCAGTGCAAAAGGCTTCAATTTTCGCTGGTTGCATTGGTACTACAAAAGCTCCCTCTGTTGTGTGCAAAAGCTCCCTCTGTCAGTTATGAGTGCATGCGTCTCTTTCCTTCAGTTAATGGTATAGGTGGTTTTGCAGTGGCATGGTGCTGCTCTTTCCTTCAGTTGGTCAAGGCATGCGACGTTGGTCAGTTAATGGTATAGGTAATAACAGTTTGTCAGAATAAATTACAGCAAAAACAAATACAATTGTATTAAAACAATATACTCTTAAATTACAGCAAAAACAAATCCATTCCTTCCGTATAAGCTACTCAAACAATGTACTCTTAAATTACAGCAAAAACAAATCCATTCCTTCCGTATAAGCTACTCAAACAATATACTCTTAAAAACAAATCCATTCTTTCTACTGTATGTACTATATCGGTTTGCCAGCCCTTTAATAAAACTCTAACAATTGTAATAAAACAATGTGCTCTTAAAAACAAATCCGTTCATTCTCCTGTATGGAATATATATCAGTTTGCCCACTGTAAAAAGAAATAAAAAATCATTAAAAACATTAAAAAAGTATAGTTAATCAAGATAAAGAAAAACAAATGCCATATGGGATGCCCTAGGAGGACATTCAGCTTTTCCAGTGGCTTGATGGGTTTTGTAGTGGCATGGTGCTGCTCTTTCCTTCAGTTGGTCAATGCATGCGGCGTTGGTCAGTTAATGGTATAGGTAATAACAGTTTGCAGTGGCTTGATGGGTTTTGCAATGGCATGGTGCATATGATGGGACGCCCTAGGAGGACATTCAGCAAGCCATTACACCTTAAAAGGGTCTAAGAAGATTATTTTCGTTCACCTTGCTTCCCTACTTATTTTGTTTGGTGATTCTATTCAGAGCTGCACATTTACTTCTTGGGTTATTTTTCTTACCCTACTAGCTTTTCTTTCTTCTTTTCTTCATTGTTACCTTACCCTACTAGCTTTTATTTCTTCTTTTTTTCATTGTCTCCTTACCCTACTAGCTTTTCTTTCTTCTATTTTACATTGTTTCCTGCAGTGCTTAATATTTTCTGTTGGTTTTTAATAGTGATTCCTTTTCAGGTCTTATTGGTTGGAGACTTTCAGAGTTTTACATTTCTGATTTTTATCTTTGTAAGTCTATCTTCTTGTTTACTTTATTCAAATTTATGCTATTTTCTGGTTTGGTTCATGCTATACATAAGAAGGTACAAAATATTCTAAGATTTATACTGTTTTTTGGCTTGGTTGATCTTGTGGTTTACTTTATTCAAATTTATGCTTTTTTCTGTATTACACCAAAGATCTATGTTCAAATTTATGCTATCTTGTATTTAAGGATACTACTGGGTTCAAAGATCTAAAAATAAAAATGTGGCTACGAGCACAAAGGGAAGTAGTGCGATGTTGTGTGAGTGGAAATTATAAAACTTATAAAAAAAAAACAACCAAAAAAAAATAAAAATGGAACAGCAGTTAAACCAGATGAACTAATCACAGTCAAACCAGATCAAAACATGCTCAATTTATAGAAGTCACCCATAAGCCCACAACTCTAGAAATTAAATAAATATTTATATAATTCCAAGAGCCAAACAGTAATAAGAAGAAGCAAAACATATCTGAACTTGGGCTTGTATTTTTTGACCCTCTGATACATATCCATGGCTAATTCCAGGATTGCTGATTTCTTGGGTGAGAAACCCTAGCCCTACAAAAAAAAAAAATACTATCACACAGAATGCATGCTCAGATCAGGACCAAATCACAGTACAAAAACATAACAGTGAAAGATTCAATGGAACACTCTAATGACAGTAGAACAAAGCAATCTTGGTGCACACATCAAAGTTTGATAATAAAAAGATCAATGGGGAGAGCATAAAAAATAAGTGCTCAAAGAATATTTCATTAGTTGTTGGGTTGCAAATCCTTGGAACCAAAAAATACATTATAAGATGTTTACTGTTGTTCAGATTACTCCAAAGTAATCTGGCCCTCAAACTTTATAAATGGTTTTTCTTGACTTACCCAAATTCTCTACAGATACCCCACCTTCAAAGTCTTTCTGAAAGTGTCCCAAAACATTTTGAAGTTTCTCATCCTTAAGAAGATATAAAAGTTTCATATCATACAAGCACCCATAAAAAAGATACATGACTAAAAAAGAGAATAACACTGGGAAAAATACATTATAAGATGTTTAGATAGTTTCCAAAGCAAGCAGCTATTACTTTCCTAAAGAATTACACTTCAACACCCTTCAATACATCAAGTATCTAAATCACAATCAAACTCAAAATCCATCTTCAAAAATATCTCATAATGCATTTAAAGTTTCCATGGGTAAATCTAAAGAAGCTTAAAATATAGGTTCTCTGATTTCACTCTTCATTCCGGCCTAATAAAAGATTTTAGAACCATTACTTCTAAACTATTCATCATCCTTTCATCACCAATTACTTATACAGAATCAGGTCTTTGCATTAACTTAACAACTCAAATAGCATTGTCATTAAATAGGAGGGGATAGCACTCGTAATAATTGATCAAGCTGAATTGGCAAACTCATATTTGGAATCAACAAACAAAAGTTAAGTTTTCATAAGAAGTTCGTGTAGCATAGTTTCCTTTTTTTCTTATAAATTTTTCTCCTGGCCAAACATTCTTGAATCGAACCCCATTAAAGAATCAAGAAGAATTTATTGTAACAAATACAGTGTTATGAAAAAGCGCGTAAAACGATCACACACGAACCAATCTTGGATCTAGCTCACCAAATAAAGTCAAACAAAGCCATATTAAGCATCTCTACAACAAAACTCACATGAAGTCATAATACTTGCCCGAAAGCAAAAGATCATGTTAAAAAACCCTTACAATGTAAGATAGAGCGATATCGGGGTCGACACTGGCATCGTAATCACCGTTGTCGTTTCGGTAAGAACAAGCCTCGCCTTCTTCAAGCTCAGTCTCTTCCATCCCTCTCCCGCCACCCCCACCCTCAAAACCTAACCCTAGCCCCCCCTTCCTTGCATGCCAACAAAAATCAAATGGAGAGTAGAGGCACTGTGGGTGGCCACTGACTGTCCGACGCACAGTGGAGGCACACGGATCCAACAAGATCCAAATGGAGAGTAGAAGATCTAAAGGGAGAGAGGGAGATCTATGTGGGGGAGTGATTGGTGAGGCCATGGGGGAGCGATCGAGGAGAGAAAGAGAGAGGGGGCGCTCGTGGTGGAAGAGAGGTGCGGTGACAGTTGGCTGCGGCGGTGGCGTTTGACGGAAGGAGAAGGTACGGTGAGGGAGAGGAATCGGGAGGAGAGAGGAAGAGAGAGATAGAGAGAGAGAAGCGGGCGGCCGAGTGACAACGGAAGGAGAGAGGGAAAAAGAGATAGGGGAAAAGTAGGGTTTGTGTGTTTTAATCTAGGCCGTTGATTTGAAGATTTTTAGATATAATCCAACGATCAGGATTTTACACAGTTAAAAATAATTCACTAAATAATAAAATGAAATAGAAAACGTGTTTTAATCTAGGCCGTTGATTTGAAGATTTTTAGATATAATCCAACGATCAGGATTTTACACACTTACAAATAATTAACTAAATAATAAAATGAAATAGAAAACAATAAGAATAATATTTTATTAAAATTAATCATCTTAATCATGAAATAAAATGATAAGTTTTATGCATTAGACTATGCTATATTTTGAACTAATATTTCTATCTTTTAATCTATACAACCATGTAATTATTATACTCTAGATAATTATTTCATTAAACTAGATAAATGTGCAATGGCTTAGAGGCTAAGCACCCCTCACTCACGCGGGCTGGGCCCTCACACGGGATGGGCCCTTACACACACACCCTCACCCCAACAGAACAAAACATTGAATTAATTTTTTTAATATAATTTTTTGTATTGAATTTTGAAAAAATTGAATTATTTTTTTATGTTTTGTCTGGAGTTTGAGAAAGTTGTAATAATTATTAAAGATCAGATGAAAAAATTACAAAATTAAAATTTTAAAATTGAAAAATATTTTTATTCGAATGATATTTAGATAAGATGAGATATAATCAGATAATTTTAAAAATTTGTGAAACGAAACGATCCCTAATATCCAAATTAAAAATATATATATATAAAGGTTAAATGAAAAATAGACCCCAAAGTCATTTTTTAATACAATGTTTAAAATAAATTACATAAACTTTATCATTTTTTTAGTCTATTACTTTTATTTTAAAATTTTAAAAAATAAAATTATTTATGATATTTTATATGTGGAATGAGTTCTATAGGGGCCATCTAAGATGAGTTTAGATGTGTTTGAGTGTTAAGATGAGTTTAGTATTATTTATGAAAATTTGAAAAAAATTGTGGATCTCACGTGTAAAGAGGTTTTGAATTGAGATGAGTTTAATAATTTGAGAGTACGTTGTATGTTTGGATGTTAAATTCAATTTGGTTTTGATTGAATAAATATTTGAATTTGTTACTAAGAATAGAATTTTACCGCCATGGGTTGCAAACTTTTGATGAACTCAGCAATATCACAATTCTTGATTATTTCCCGAATACCAACAGAAGATAGAGATGCAGATGGGTATGTCAAGTTTTTTGCAATAATACTCTTGAATAATAGATCGTTTTAACATTAAATTCACTACTCTTCAGTAGTTGTGCTCTTTTGGAGTTCTTGTAAATCACATAGTTAGTGGAGAAGTCATCAATATTAATTCGCCAACCTCCATATTCAACAAAAACGGTAGCCACGTTTTTAGACCGGACAAGCACCGCATGATTTTTATAGCTCTTCTGGAGTTGTCAGGCACCGCAAGGCTATGATGCTACATCTCTTGTCTCTTGTAGAGAGATGCTTCACGAGGGACGCCGTGAAGCAATAGAGATGCTTCGTCCTTCCTTTCATAATTTTCTCTATAAAAGAAATATTCAGCTCATCTTCATTCGCATCCCATCTTCTTTACTTTTCTGTAATTAGTCTGCATTCTTACTCTGCAATCTCTCTCTGCATTCTTACTCTGTAATGGCCCAGCAATCTTCTCGTAACCAATACATGAGGTATTCTACACATTCTTCACCAGTTGTTTCTGCTTCTACTATTGGTGCTATAGTGCAATACAATAATGATCTGACTAATAAGTCAGATGTTGAAGCTATCTACGAGCTTGTAAATCTCGGTACCCTTTACTCATAAACTATTTTCGCATTTTCTTAGCGACTACAATGCAAACCTTATGATTTTGACAAACTCAATGAGAAAATTTCTATCCTTCAGCGACTTCTTCAGGAGTCTCACATGAAGATAGAAGCAATAAAAAAAGAGAATAAGAAATTAAAATCCTTGCTTAAGTCTTCTTTTCGATTGCCTACTCGTTTAGATAGAGATGCCATGCAAATTATTGAAGAACAAGATCGTTTAAAGAATGAGGCGAAGAGCCTCAAATTTCTGTAATTTTGTTTCGAGATAATAAAATAATATTTTACAAATATTCATATTGTGTTTTTATCTTTTGGTATATATTATGTGTGCTCCATTTTATTTCTCATTTAATAATACACATTTATCTCCCCCTTGAAATCGAAAGGGTTTCTGATTTATATTTCAAATATGTGCAGTTCTTCTGATCTCTTCAGGAGTTCTAACAAAATTTAAATCATCAACTGCAATGAATATGATTATTAATATGGAATAACAGTAGAAGTATTACAAACGAAGAGAAGGAAGATGCTAAGAAAAAATGATTGCGCAGATGAGGGTTGCATTCACTTCTATGTTTAAAGTAAAAACTAACAGATCTAAAGGAATAGATATAGATCTGTCAATATACAACAAAAATACATGTTCAAATTTCTAGGATCTACACTAAAGCATCTAGATTTGTTGGTATTTGAGAAAAACAAAAATAAAAAATATAGCTTTGTAAGAGAGTAAAGTTAGGGTTTTTACGTGTGCGACGAATGCCTTATTCACCAGAGGGAGCTCGCGACATGAAGGAAAGATGTCGTCGGATTGAGTGGCTGCGCACGAGAGAGAGAGAGAGAGAGATGAGCGAGAGGGAGACAGTAGAGTGAGAAGGAGAGAGAAAGAGAAAACGGAAGTAATAAACTGGATGACCTTACCGTTCGGTGGTCCAAGGAGTGGCTGCAATCGTGTCTTGTGGCCGTTCGGGGTTAGGGTTCACAGAGAGAGCTCCGGAGGATGAGAGGGAACTCGGGCATGAAGGAGAAGGAGAAGGAAGAAAAAGGAAGAGAAGAGAAGAAAAACAGAAGAGGGAAGAAGTGAGGTGAGGTGCGGTGCAGCGGGGGGAGAGGGCACGCGATGAAGCCCTAGAGCTTTTCCAAAACGACGCCGTTTTCGGCTTAGGGGCTAAGCACCCCACACTCACACGGGCTGGGCCCTCACACACACACTTGGCCCAACAGAATAAATCTATGTAATATCAATCTATGCTTTTTGTAAGTTTCCTTTTCATGGTATTTTTTCATTCCATGTGTTATTTTATTATCTTCATTTTCTTGTTGATTTAAAGTATAAATAATTTGATTGTATGTTATATTTTGAACTAATGTTTTTGCTAAGCTTGTATTAAACTGAAACTTTGCTAAAACTATCGATGTTATAAATATACATTAATCGCCAATTCATAGCTTCACTATTTTTCTTATTCAATATTGTCACACATAATTAATCATAGGGGTAAACGTGCCTTGCACGTAGTCCACTACTATTAGTACATAAAATAGATCGGAGAAAGGAGATGGCTAGAGAAATAGAACTATCTAATGGGCCCACTGGAAGAGATTTTCGATCGGTGGGCCTGCTGATTTTGCTACGGTAAACTCGAACGCGGGTAGCAATTAGCAGAGACTGTACGTCAGCTATGAGTGAATGCATTCTCCTTCCATATCTGTATTAATTTGTATTTAGAATTGTTATTTAAATAACATTCACGTCACACATGCCCACTTAAAGATGATTTGATATTAACTTAAAAACAATAAACATTTGTTTTTAAATTTGTTTTTGAAATAACATTCACGTCAAACAAAAGATTTTATTTGGATTTTGAGTTGATTTTAATTTATCTTATTTAATTATTTAAATTTATTAAATTTTTATATAAAATATAATAAATAATTAAAAAATTTAAAATAAAAATAATAATCTAATAATATTTTATTCAATTTTTAATTCTTATTTCATCTTAACTCATTATCTAAACCTCTCTTAAATCGATTTTTTTTTTCAAGTACTACGAAAAAGGGAGGAATTTAAGAAAATAGCGTATAACCGATTATTTTTTTAACTCTTTATATAGCTATATTTTAAATAAAATATATTTTGATGAAATAATTTATAAAAGTAACATTACTTTGTATAATTATATTAATTTAAAATATGGTTGTAAAGATGATAGTAAAAATAAATGTGTGTATCACTATTCTTATTTGTGTTAAATCAATTTAGAAAAATCATTATAATTAAAAATAATAAAGCAAATAAGATTAATGGTTCATTTGGACACTTAGAGTATTTCATAATTGTATTAATAGTAATTAAATTGTTCAAGTTATGATATTTTATTAGACTTTGGTAAAGGAGAGATACAAAAAATCAATAAAAATGTTATAAAATTTGGAAAAAAAAATTAATTTTTTTTTTGAATTTTGAAAAAATTGTATTAATTTTTGTGTTTTGTTATGAATTTTGTAAAAATTATGTTGGTTTTTATGTTTTGATAACAATTAATTGACGATAGGATAAAAAAGTTAAAAATTTAAAATTTAAAATTAATTTCTATTTAAGAGATATTTTTAAAAAATTATGAAAATATGAGATTTCTATGTCTAAAGTCTAAACTAGACCTACATCTTTTCTAGCTAACATCTTTTCTTTGAAGTCAAACCATTAATTGAATAGAAAAAGTTAACACATAATAAACATTTTTTTTAAGCAATCGGTTAAAAAAAATTGATACAGTAATTACTATTACATAAATTTAAAATAATTAATATATAGAAAAGACATTTCTACTTTAATTGAAACACATGGTCAAACATGCATAATTTTATATAAAAGCTTAGAAAATTTATAATAATTAACAATAATTAGATAAAAAAAAGTATAAAAAATAAAAAATATCTGTGTTTAAATATTAAAATAAAATGAAAGGAGACCATCTAATAATATTTTGTATAAACTAATAATATTTTTTACTCCAGGGATTGAAAATTGCTTGGAAATTCATTCTTACCCACGTGGATCCAAATCTCACCTTTGTGAGTTCCTCCTCTGGCAGTGCGGGAATTGCAGCAGGTGGACGCACGTGAGACAAGCCGCCGGCGAAGAACAACGGTCAGACTGTGACACACGACAGAACGGCAGAGAGTTGGATTTGATGTTTTTGGTGGCCACGGGCATGGGTGGATTTCATCGAAGAAAAGGAGATCATTCCCCATCTGCCTCAAATTATCAGTCGTCTGTCACTGTCGAAGTACTCAGGCCATGCCTCGATATTTTCATTTGTCTCTAGACTCTGACAGTTAATTCTGTGGTTTACTTAAAAGAAATATTCTATTAAAAAAATTATTAATACCACCTCATTTATCATAAAATGTGATATTTATTGCATGCTTTTTAATACTTAATAATATTAAAATAATAATTAATATAGTAAGGACTGGAAACGATAAATCTCAAAATAGTTAATGAAAAATAAGTTTTGATAATTTATTTTACATCTAGGCATTTCTTAAAATTTTATAAATAACAATCTTCTTTTGCCACATGCATGGACCGCATGGGGGTAGATGACACGTTCGAAATGGGCCTATTAGCTCAGCTGGTTAGAGCGTCGTGCCAATGATGCGGTTCAAGGCACAACATGGGCTAAGGCTTTTTCAATTGGACTTAAAAATGATATTATATACACCTACGTACGTCCTCCTAAATTCCTCATTAACATTGATGCAGCGCTCGGTCTGGTTGGTGGCTAGCTAGTTCCCCGATACAATGCAAGTTGGATTGTTGGATAGGAACAGGATTAAACAATGGGAGTTAGTTTTGTGGATTGAGATACGATTTGTGATATTTTCCAAAGGCTACACATGATGGGCTGCCTAGCCTAAGTTGGTCCACTTTCAATTAATGCCGATTACTAATATCTGATTAATTAATGAAGGATTAAGCCCATTTATCTTGATCGATCTAGGCTCTGATCCATGCATGATGCACATCACTTGCCCCATCAAAATACTTCTTCTTCGAACTACCATGCCATCGACAATTGTATAACTAACCAGGACCGGCTCTTCCATTAGGCAATTTAGGCAATTGCCCAAGGCACCTAATGGAAGATGGCCCAAGCCCAAAATAAATTTTAAGCAAAATTAATTAAAAAGAAAAATAACTTAATTAAAAAAATAAATCAACTTAATGAGAAAATATCAAAAGTATTAAAAAGATATTATGTTATTACTAGTTTTAAAAGTATCTTCATGTAATAATTATCTCACGTACTCTCCTTATAAAAATATACTTCTTTTTTATCATTATTAGTTTAATATATAATGTGAAAATTATAAATAGTAAAATCTAATTTTTGAATGTTCATAAAAAGGTTTTTATATTATCCTTTGAAGAGACAAGGCCAAATTTTTTCAAAATGCGTAGATTGTTTATAGAACTTTATTAAAAATAATGATTATAATTACTTCTTAGAGTCTAAAACACATATTGTAAAATTAAATTAGATCAAATCCTCTCTAAATCCATAATTTTTTAACAAAAATTAAATTGGTTATTAGTTGATAATATGATATAAAATTCTATAGTAATTTAGGAATTATTTTTAAATAAAAGGGTAATGTAAAAATTAAATTTAAAATTATTATTTTTAAATGAAAGAAGCATCGAAATGCGTGGGAATGGACGTTTATGATCATTCATAAGTTCGGACTCAGTACTGAATGGTGATGGTGGGGTACGAGTAAGCTGGGGTTAGGTTGAAGACCACCAATAGTTAGCGCCCTTACTAATGGGATAAACAACTCAAAAGTATTCCCCAGTCAAGACTGGAGTGCGCGATTTCCGATATGAAAAACAAGCCGTTGCGTATGTAAGGATGAAACATGGTCGCATGGAAAAACATGTCCACTTTCAAGTATTGATCAGGACAGGCGTGATCATCATGGTTTGTTTTCTGTGGCTCACGCCATTGTTGTCATAAAAGATTGGAGCAAAAATAATTTTTTTTTTGTATTTTTCATTTCACATTGTTTTAATCACTTTCTTAATTATTAAGTAAAAAAAAAAATACACCAATACATTTAAAATTACTTTCTTAATCACTAAATAAATAAATAAAATTTTTTTTTTTACCCAGCGGTCAACCTAGGCGGTCAACCCCAGGCAGCAAAGGGGCTTTTTCCTAACGTTAATAATTGATGAATAACTTCATGTCAACATAATAAGAAGTTTACAAACTCAAGAATTATTGGATTGTAGTTTCTATTACCCTAATCACTCATTTTACAAAGAAAAAGGTAAAATATCAAAATGGTGGTGTGTTTTTTGTTTGTGTTTTTTTTTCCCCATCTGAAGTAAAGTAAAAACAACAAAAGAAATTGACTTCAATCCAATAATGGCATGTTTGGTTAATTCCGCAGCCTTCAATGGTAGTTTTATCGCCTAAATCGATCTTGATTCTACCGCAGACCGTTGGTGTCCCCCACTGGGCTCACTCCCTTCTCCAAAACTCTATAAACACGACAACACCGAACGGCTCCAAGACCATCCTCAAGGCCGCCCCACGCATTCACAAAATTCCACCCGCACATTCGCTGCCCACAAGGGAGAAACCACCGAACTCGCCCATGGCAGCTTCGTCTCTTCTCTCTCTCATCTTTGTCTTCTCTCTTTCCTTCTCAGCTTCATCTTCATCCTCTGTACCTCCCAACCCCGAAACCACCATCCTCACCATTCCTCTCTCACCCTTCTCCTCCAAAAATGCATCCTCAGATCCGATCAAGACCCTCAATTCCCTCGCCTATGCTTCTCTAAGCAGAGCTCTCCATCTCAAGCGCCTGAAATCCGATACTCCCCTTGCCAAAACCCACATATTACCTCACAGCTACGGAGACTACTCCATCTCCCTCAGCTTTGGCACACCTCCGCAAACCATACCTTTTATTTTGGACACTGGCAGTAGCCTCGTCTGGTTCCCCTGCACCTCCCGCTATCTCTGCTCCAATTGCGACTTCCCTAACCTATACCCAGGAAAAATCCCAAAATTCATTCCAAGACTATCATCTTCTTCGAAGATTCTGGGTTGCAAAAACCCCAAATGTACCTGGATTGCTGGCTCGGATGTCCAGTCTCGGTGCCAAGACTGCAATCCAGCTTCACAGAATTGCACGCAGAGTTGCCCTCCGTACATTTTGCAATACGGTTCAGGGTCAACGGCCGGATTATTGCTCTCCGAGACCCTGGATTTCTCCAAGAAAACTTTCCCCGATTTTCTTGTCGGGTGCTCCATTTTCTCGACCCGTCAACCTGCCGGCATTGCCGGGTTTGGTCGCGGTCCCGAATCTTTGTCCTCACAATTGGGTGTCAGCAAATTCTCCCACTGTCTACTGTCCCGCCGTTTCGACGATACCACGGAGAGCAGTGACCTGGTTTTGTACAGTGGGTCCAGTTCCGCCAAGACCCCGGGCCTTAGCTACACGCCGTTCCGAAAAAATCCCGTTACCAATAACACTGCATACCGCGAATACTATTACGTAACCCTTCGTAAAGTCATGGTGGGAGATAAGACCGCAAAGATCCCGTATAAATATTTGGTGCCCGGGGCTGACGGTCACGGTGGGACCATAGTGGACTCTGGGTCGACCTTCACCTTCATGGAAAGGCCGGCCTTCGAAGCCGTGGCGAAAGAGTTTGAGATTCAGATGGCTAACTATTCTAGAGCTGTTGACATTGAAGCTAGGTCCGGTCTAAAGCCGTGTTTCAATATTTTCAATCAGAAAACGGTCAACATTCCGGAATTAACCTTCCGATTTAAAGGTGGTGCAAAGTTGGCCTTGCCCGTTGTGAATTATTTTGCGTTCGCCGGTAATTTTAGTGTCGTGTGCCTGACCATTATCACCGACAATTCTTCCGGTTTGGGCTCGACGGGTGGGCCGGCCATAATATTTGGTAATTTCCAGCAGCAGAATTTCTACGTGGAATACGACTTGGAAAACGAAAGGCTTGGCTTCCGGCCACAAAATTGCAAGAATTGAGCTTGGCGTAGACGGTAGGACAATAATAACAGAGACAAAAGGACTTGCATTAATTATTGGATGTGGGGCACGTTCAGTGCGTACGTACACGATGCGGTGAAGACTTGAAGTGAAGATGCATGGTGGGTGGCGGCGGCGACATTACGGTGAAGCGTAAAAGCTCGTGGCCGGAGTACTCGGAATTGATGGTGGATGGCGCGCGGTGAAATCAAGACTTCACCGATTTTATCTTCTTACAATTTATCGTCTAAATAGTACTAGAATAATTTAAACAGTAGAAGGCTATCATCGCGATAATTGAAATAATAATTCTGTTTTCAAAATTATGGCATGTTTTAACGCTGTTGTGAAATTTAGATATAAAGATTAAACAATGTGGTGTAGATCATCATACTAGCCGTTATGTTCCGACTCTAATACCCGTTGTGTGTTAATTGACGCCGGTTTTCGTGTTGCTCTGTGGCTACCGTTCCACTTTATACGTTTCCTTTCCGTGGATCATGTCCTGTTTGCTTTCTAACTTCCAAGCATGACTTTGCTGCATTGTATCACTTTTTCTTTGTCTTCATAGGTAAGCTTCTTAACCGATCCCTTTTTTATTTTTATTTTTCCTTGGATCGAGTGCTTCAATTGCTCTTTGCCTGTCTACTCACAAAATAAGCAATATGCTCTCTCATCCGGAGAGGATGAGCATTATTAGCTATAAGGCAGTGTTATGGCCACCGACAGTGGGTCCTAATATTACCCACCATAAGGTCATTTCTTTTTTTTTTTTCTTCATATATATTTTTAATCTTGTTAAACATTTTAAAAAAAATTTACAACATCATTTAAAAATATTTACTTCATTAAGTACAAAAAAAAAGTAGGATAGGGATCCATCATCGGGAGGAGAAGCATTTCCCTTAGCTATAAGACATGGAATAATATTGAGCATAAAACTGTTTATTGCAATCCCGTTGTCTCCCGATTTCTCTCTTGCGCATGATTGCATCGGCACTACCCTTTGGTGAGCCAGTCTGTGTACATGCACGATGATCAGTACTTTTATAAGTTTGTGCCTCGGGCGTGAATGCACTTCCAAGAGGGCCAGGCACCGTCGAATCAATGCATTATTTGTAGAACTCACATGTGCATTGGAAACAAGTACTAGTGATATCCTAATTCCTCTCTTACATTAGGTCGCAGATGGTTTTAATTGATTCCGTGATCTGTAGAGATTTAACTAAACGCGCGCGCGCGCACACACGTAGACTAGATTAATTTAGTCGCGTCTGTCTCGTGTCCAATAGATACTTGTCCGGCCCATGAATGCGCTGTCTGATGTCAACAAAGCATAGAACATCTATCATGTGCGCAGGTAAGTATATACCACTATCAACAAAGCATGAGAGGGAGTCGAGGAGCGGGCAAAACCTTATCCTATCGCCTTTGTTTAAGACGATAGCTAGGAACGAACAAAATCCCCCGGGGCCACTCCAACTCCACACTTAACAAATTAAAAGCAAAATAGGACCACTTCTCTGGACAAAACCACCATTTGTCAAGCAGTTTTACATAAAAGTGGACAAAGAAAAAAACAAGTAATGTTGGACATAATACAACATTAATTTATTGTCAAGGTTTTTATAAAACTTACCGCGTCTACTATATTAACTAAGAGCAATGCTACATACAGTCTTTATTTAAAGACTGCAATGCAGGTATAGATAATTTTATTCTTAAAATTTTTTAAAATTATTAAAATATCTCTCATAAAATAATGTTTTTTCTCTTTTAATAAATGACTTGCACATGCAATCTCCAAGTAAGGACTATAAATAGAATTTCTCATTAACTAATAATATAACATTAATGTTATATATAGTGTCAATTTTAAAAAAAAAAAAGTAAATAAAAACTTAACTAAAATACATAACAAATTAAAAAGTGGACGATCGATCGAGGCCAGGCTACTGGCTCAGAGGCTCAAGTCACTATGATTCATGTGAGTTTAATAAAAGTAATTCGTGTGTGGATGACCACACACACTACAAAGTACTGATATTCCCAGTACTACAAGTAACTGGTCACGTCCACTTCTTTTTGCTTTGTTTTTTTTATAATAACTTTTTTGAAATTATTGATCTAAAACCTGATGTGAACTTTTAACCGATGCGTCAGTTGCATGAGAAGAAAGAAATCATGTTAGAGTAACGACGTGGGATTTTGTGACTTTTCAACAACTTTTACACTCGAACGCAAGTAAGGAAAGGAAAATAGATTGCTTAAAAAGAGGGGAAGAAAATAAGAAGGCATCGTGGTAAAGTTTTTGCAGTATGCTTTCTCTAAAGTATAAGGCTTTTAAATGCAGACAATTTTTAAGAATTATTGGATTCAAATATTTATTTTTTGAATTTTTTGTAGAAAATTTTATTAAAAATTTGTACATCTTAAAATTAGTTAGGATGCTGTTTTCGGACACTCGATGTCAATAAAAATAATAATAAATGAAGAAATGATCAGTCACTGTACATGGTTGTAGAATAAAAGTAAAAATGGGAAGGTTTTGAATTGGATTTATAATGTCCACTCATAGCTCGGCATAAAGACTAAAAAAGGTCGTGGCTCGGCATAAGTGGTGCCTTTTTGCTTTTGAATGCTTGTAGTAGCCTGGGTCGTGAGGTGGCATTTGGTGGCATTTGTCTCTGATACTTTTGTTGTATAATGCTCGTTGCGTTTGTTAAATTGCTAATGATTGAGGTAAGGAATTCCCAATTAATTAGAGCTACTCAGAACAATGATCCAATATCCTGGTGATCACTATCATCATGTGAATTAATTCAGATCTCCACGCTGACATGTACGTACTGAAAATCATGTCAGTGCGACTTCTATATTTGAATGGATATTATTTTGTCTATTCGATCACTTCTGTAACGTAAAGATTTAAGTACATCATCTAGAAATTAAGCAATCTCTTTTTAAGTTCAAAACCTTAATCATCATCTCAATTTAACAAAGCTCGCCACTTACAAATGCTGTTTCCTCTAAATCCTCTCTCTTCTCTTAATCTTCCCCAAGCACTATAGCGACTAGGGTGGGAGCTTCGGCTCCCCTCCCCCGCCCCCCCTTCCCCTTCCCCTTCCCCTTCTCTTTCTCTGTTAAGTTTTTTTCTTTTCTATTTAGTTTTTCAGGCCAATAAGGGAGGAATGCTGCTTGGGACTGTCCAACCGCCGATCGTCAACACACGCCCCTCCAGCATGTTGGTTAGCTGCCGATCTACAAGCCCACCGAACATGGTGCCAAACAGAGTAATGCGTAGCCCGCATGCGCGGGACGAAGCCTTGGTCTTTTGCGACACATGGCTGTCACGCGCCACCAAGGGGCCACTTGCAGACGCTGTTCTTGGCTTTTTTGGGTATTCGGACTTCGGGACTTTAGTTTTCGACCGATGGCTTTCCTCCTAGAGTAGTATGCGTCGTGCATGACCTCTGTTGCCATTGTTTTTGTGTTCTGTCCTTCCGTTTTTAGAGTTTTGGTTTTTGGGTCTTGCACGGCTTTTGATGCAGTTGTTTGTGTCGTCGTTGTGTGTGTTCTGTACCTCCATTTTTGGAGTTGGGTTTTTTGTGTCTTGCACAGCCGCACTCTATCGTAGGTGTTTGTGTCTTGCATGGCCTCTTCCGCCGTTGCTTTGTTCTTTTGTTTCTATTCATTTTCTGTGTGTGTCTAAGGTGAGGAGATGAGCTGCCTGATCGGTCGCAATCTGATGTAAGAGCTGGTTGAGAGTGGCGGACGATATTATGGCCAGTGGTCGTTTGGCCGACCTTTGCTGTGGAGGTTGTTGTGGTTCGTACGCAAGCTGGGTGCTCGTGCAGTTTGAGCTCGTGATGCTGATGCCTAAGGTGGGTGTGCCGTCGGAGTTCATGCCATGCTCGTGGTCGGGTTGTTTTGTCGTGTGTTTTGTTTTGTTGGTTTGTCTGTTTATTTAGTTTTAGTGTAGAAATATGCTATTGGACTTTTTGTCTATAATAGTTGTTTCCCGTACTCCGTCTCCTTGGAGGTTGGAGGGGGCCATCCCGTTTTGTTTTTACAGAGCGTTTACTCTCTCTTTGGAGAGATTTAGAAATTAAGACAATGTTCGTCACTTTCTATGCGGGGAAACTTCTGAGCAGATGCGTTAGTTGGCTTATAGTCTGGTTCTCCTGTATTGATAAGTTACAGTCGTAACTTCGTATATTGAATGAATGTAATGAAGCATATTTCCATTAAAAAAAAAAAAAAAGAAAAGACAAGCAAACAAACAAACCTCGCCACTTGTGCTCTTACAATTTGGAAGAGAGATAATTGATAAGCAAATGTTAATTGAGGATATCCCAAAATTGAGTTCACACAACAAATATGTTAAATTAATTTCTTAAACTATCACTCTTTTATATAATTTGATCAGATTTAATTAGGTATGAAATTTGAAATTTTACACTAAAATTTAAAGCAAATTTATAATTTATTATTCGTCAAATTGTGACGCTTAGATGATTAAAAAAAAAAACGATGATGCGATTGTATATTCTAATTAATTATAATTAAAAGGCAATTTTCCCTACAATTTTAGATATGCGACGTTTTGGACCAAATATTTTTACGTGAACCCAACGAAACGTACGTGAAGCTTAAATTGCTTTCTCTAGCTGTAGCCCGATGGAGTTTGAGCACGGCGGATCCAACTCAGCAATCCAAACTCTTTTTAGTAGATCTATTTGATAATAAAAATAGATTTATAATCTAACGTGTTATATAAAAACAAGTCAATTTATAAATTTATTTTTATATAATTTTTTTTTTATAAAATTACCATTTATCTTTTGAAAATGTATGCATGAGTATTGTCAGTGGTACACGTCCGTTGCCACTAATTGCGTTATAGATTCTCCAATTTCCATGAAAATGATGCTCTCCCCTCCCACACACAAAAATCACCCGACACAACAAGAATATGTGCTTCTTTCCTGCCTCTTTCTTCCCTTTTTCCTCATTCTTTCTTCTCAAGCTTGTTCAACTATCTTTGACAGGCAATCGTCAAGCTGACCCCACCATATCTTCTATATATAAAAAGTGTGTATGAAATGAAAACTCTTGTTTTAACGATTTTTCTTGTTTTTCCGTTAAAGTTAACACTGTTTGTTTAAATACATGTGAATGCAATCGGCATATAGAATGAAGACATAAATGTTGAGAGAGATAGCATTCAATATTGTTATATGATTTATTAATCACAATAATTACAATACTTAATAATTTATATAATAATAAGTAATTAAATATTAGTTATTATATTTTTATCTTTCTCCTTAACATATACACGTGTATTAGGTGCATAAGACGTGAATCCCTAAGTATAATACACCTGTATTATATGTTTCATTAACTCAGATTATTGAGTATTTCAAATTTAAAAATCTCATATAATATATAATATAAGTGTGTTTAATCAAAGTGTTTTTTTTCCCATAGTAGTAGGACGTAACTTCCACTAAGTTATATTCCACACGTGGGCTTGCTATGATGGGCACGCGACAAAGGCCGTGATCCTTGAGCTAATCAAGAAAAAGTCAATTCGGCCAACAACTTCAAAATATATTTTAGGATTTATATATATGCTATATATAGAAAATATTATATTACAAATTTTATAAAAATATTATGTTTTAACTTTATGTTGTCCCTGATCGACTCAACTAACAGCAAAATAAGAATTTCAATGTTGTCTCTATTGATCGTCTACAAGATGACATAAATTGATGAATTATAATATAAACATCAAACGACACATATTTTGAACTACTGTTTGTGTTAAACTTTTATTAAATTTTTCGTATATATCTTTACTAAAATTATGGATGTTATAAACATGTATTGGATTATATGATATTTTGAACTAATTTTTTTATCTTCTCCAATATGCCTTAAATTATTAAGTGACATCAATAATTTTTATAAAATATATATTATTTTTTACAAATAATCATTTCATAAAATTAGACAAACGTGCTTTGCACGTTGCTCCCATCTAGTATATATATATATGTGTGCTCAACTCGGCTGTATACATTTCCCTCAAAACAATTTCTTAGATTAACCAAATAGAAATATTATCATCTTAGATTTTATTATCTCTAATTTGGACAGAGAAATATAGTAGCTAAAGTGTCATATGTACGTGCATTAACCCAGATTAGTGTGTAGTGATCATGCGAAAGCATGTTTTGAGGATATATGAAGCTGAAGAGCAGTTGATGATATCCAAAAGTGTCATATGTACGTGCATTAACCCAGATTAGTGTGTAGTGATCATGCGAAAGCATGTTTTGAGGATATATGAAGCTGAAGAGCAGTTGATGATATCCAAAAGGCCTAAGCAACTGTAGCTTGAAAGGCCTTAAGGTGTTGGGTGGAAAGGTTAGACTTCACTGGCCAACTCAACCTTTGTTTTTTATTTACATTCTAATTTAAAACCATTTTCCTTTGGAGAAAAAAAGAAAAAAAAAAGCCCATTTTCATTATAGAAATGGGCGTTTGTTTAAACTTTTGGGTCTAGCATTTCAACGAAAGAACTATTAAGTCTCATCATCAGAGAGCCCAATATGATACAGTTTCAGATATCGAGGCCTGTAGTGTACAAGCTGGGCCCTGTCGTAAACTCCTACAAAGCTAATCGATCCATACAATATGAGTGCGATTGGGTTGATTCCGGTCAACTTCCCACAGCCCAACGTACTCGCTCTGAGCCCACAACATGCAGCAACGTCTTGCAATCGGTGCGTTGCCAACGTTTTTTTTTCGTGTGTGGAAATGAGTCATGACGGGGGAGGGGCGAGTATCATCAGTTTCACCATAATCTTTTAGGCAACTCTTTTCACCATCTGAAGACATTGTTATAAAAATAATTATAACAGTATTATTATTTTACTAAAATATTTAAATTTTAAAATATAATTGTGATAAAATGTATATAGATGCTCAAAACTATATATGCTAAATTACATATATGTTGGACATAATTGTTATTTTGTTTCGACTGTTGCTGGTAAGCAGCCCCCGCGCGTGGGTACAACGACGCATGGAAAGCAGCACTGAGTCTTTCATAATTCTTTCCCTTGCTGTGTTGATAAGAGTAAAGATGGAAGTAGGAAGGTAGTAAGCTATTATTATTTTGAATTATTCTCTTATTATCTTTTTATTATTTTAGTGTATTTGAAATTTTTATTAGTTTCTTTTAAGTATTTTTTTAACATTCTTAATCATTAAAAAAATTTAAAAAATATACAATTTTACTAATAATCACATTCTTAACTATTAAGTAATAAAAATTAAAAAAAAAAGAAAAAGAATAGTAAAAGAGTGGTAGAAGGATAGTAAGCCTATCATTATTCTAAATTAAATAGATCCAAACATGACCATCATATATATTCTCCTGATGCGGGCTGTTATGTTTGAATTAAACTTAATTTAATTTGGTTTAATGTATATAGTTGGTATTATTAATTAATTAGCATAAAATAATGAAAACTTTTAGGAAAAGGAGTGTGGTACCGGTACGTAATTCCATAGCCTTTACGTTAACAAGGCTGCCCTGTCAAAATTAGACCTACTTTTTCCTCCATTAATCTAGCCTTTAAAGTTCAAAGCCTGACCGGCCAGCTAGCACAATGCTATTTATAACTACGCTCTCTCTCTCTCTCTCTGTGATTTGTTCCTTAGCTTGCTCGATCTCTTGAATATTAATTGCCTTGATCACCCACATGATCATGGCCACGTATAGGCCGAAGATGCTTATCTGAAGCATAAAAGCATGAAATGAGCGGCCCTTTTGAGTAGATAACGCCATATTTTACTTTTAATGTCGCTTTATGAGAGAGTGCTTTTACTTTGAGCAAAAGGCCGGATAGAGATTATAATATATAGTACTAGTACTATAATATTGTTACTTGCATTTTTTCTATATATCAAATGGACATTAATTTCGTCTATACCATCAATTTAATATATGGATCGAGCATCTACTTAATTATCATATATGTTACAATTAACGAGGGTTTGATAAAATATGCATATTAATTAATAACGTTTTCCATACAATTAATATTAGACTTCAATGTACAAATATTAATTTCCACTTTGACACAAATCTCATATTGTTGTGAAAAGTTAAAACGCAGATTTAGCAACTAATTAACAGTACTGATCAGAGATGGCTTTTTCTATAGCTATCTGTTTTGCCAAATTTAATAGTTATATATTGGCGGAGAGAGAGAGAGAGAGAGAGAGATGGCCGGGAGGGATGGGTTGGGGGCCGGTGTAATAATAACCTTAGTAAGTGTAATGTGCAATATCTTCCTCATGATCACTTTCATTCAGACACTCCTTTTTCTAGCAATGCTGAGTGCTTTTTTGTTCAAATTATTTGGTGCCCTTTAATGTATGTCTTTTTAGGCCAACAAAGATAGAAAAAGCTTTTTGACTGCTGACTCAGTACCTAGCTAGAATGCTCACCGAGAAATCACAACTCAATAATCAACAGGTGTTTCGGATATTAATTAATTTCTATACAAGGAGTACTACTGTTCGTCATGATCTAGTACTATAGTTTACTTAGTTCGCGTACCCAATACGCGCTACAACCATGCACGCACTACACAAATAACGTGAATGAAATATTAGATCGAGCGTTGGAGGCTCGTTAGCAATGGTAGTTATCACTACTGCAAACCAGAATTGAGCTAGCAAGGTTGCTTGCAAGGAGACGACGACGTTTGATCTCATAAGACACTAAAACTATAGCTTGTACGTAGCTGCACGCGTAGTACTACACATAAAGGCAACGGAAAATTAATTTGTAACATTCCCAACATGACGATCCAGTCATCTTGTCAAGATGTCTGATGATCAATTTGTGCTGATGCGTACGTACCAGCTTTCTTGGCGCTTCTTATGAAGAAAACATTATGGTTTAGAGTACTGTACTTGTTCTCCATGGATGGCGCCATGATTCATGAACCAGCTCATTTGTTTCATCACTAGCTAGCTTTCGTCTATGCATGATTGCTAGATGATCATTCTGTTTGCTCTTTCTTCTCATCTATTTTTTCCTTTTTTCTGGGAACTACTTCACTTTGAAGTAAACAAGTGAGAGTACTGAAAGTATAACCAGTAAACATTGATTTGTCGCAGACCTTTAGGTCTATTAACTTGTACGAACAACTTAAAGTTGAAGATGATTTGATGAATGAAATGAGATCTCTCGTTTGTTGTGTTTGGAAAATAATAGCTTCCCATTTGTTTACGTAATTTCGTACGTAGTATTTTCATTAATTCGAAGACCAAGATGCGCGAGGGGTAAGTACTGGGTCGTGGTCTCGAGCTAGCTCTCTTTTCTATGCAAAGGCACGCTGAGGATCGTCGTTGAGGAGTTGGACCTGTAACCTAAAATAAACCGAAAAATTAAATTAAAACATCATGACCCAGATATTCATCCGAGGATGGATGCTTATTATGGCCCTCAGAACCTTTCTAGTTGATTTATGTAATTTTCCAGGCCAGAGATCCTCGACTTTAAGGCGTATTATCTTCAATAATTAATTCCTCGTACCTAATTGTTAGTTGCTTCATACCTTTAGATTATCCGGCGGATAGGCTTATAATCTTGTCGGAAGGCATAGAATAATAAGGAATCACTGTGGTCCCATCTAAATAATATCTTCTCCAAACACTAAATGGCATGATTATCATTCCAATGATCTAAGGGTGATATGGAATTTAGGGTAGTGGTCCAATCCTATTACAATTAATTAAATTGGTCAAATTTTACTGTTCTTTAATCAAACTATCTAAAACGATTAAGAAAGTAAAACAATCCCTAACTCCACAATTCTCCAATCTTAAATAGTGATTATAAAAATATCAATTTTTCTCTTTAAAATACCTAATAGGAGGAGTATGGTAACTACTTATAAAACTCAGGATGAATTTGTTTTTAAGTCGTGTGAGACTTTTCAATACGCCCCCTCACGTGTGGGCCGGTATTTCTGGTACCATATAGAAACATCCACTTCTACCCTTAAAATACCTAATAGAGGAGTAGGGTAACTCCCTACAGAGCCCAAGATGAGTTTGTTTCTAAGCTGTGTGAGACTTCTCAATAGTAATTAAGTCTTAATTAGAACCTCTACTTTTGGAAGGAAATTAAAGTATCATCGATCCACGTCCCAAAGGAAATTAATAGCCATGTATTCAGATCAGATAATGAATAATCGAATTATGTTCTATAAATGATCTTCAACCATCTTGATTACTGATTAGTCGGCCTTGGAGATATGATTTTACATTCTTAATTTGGGCTATCTTTTATGAGTTTTCAAAGTGTTCATTTATGAAAATCGAGATCATTCGGTGCCTGGATTTTATAAATATATATATGACTAAAACATTATTCAACTCTCTATACAAGAACAATTGAGAAGGACATTCCACATACAATATCATGAATTAATTGATTATTATCAGTGATACTCATATGATAAGGATAATGGTAAGTGGTGAATAAGATTTCATATTGCTTGAGAAAGAGAATTTATTGTTCTTTATGAGGTTTCAATGATGCTTCAATTATATTATTGACTAGCTATTTTGGAGTATAGGTCATGTAATTTGAGCTTTCTATTGGAGTGTTACACTAGGATCTATACGAGATAGCTAGCATGCACCTACAATATTATGGGACCCATTAATTTTTTTTTTTTCTTTTAGGAACATTAATATTTCTTAGATTGTACGCATTATTCAGAAACAATAAATCAACCCCTGTTGTGGAGTAAACTATTACCCGATTAAAAAAAAAGAAAGAAAACGAGGCTTATTAATTAATCAATTTATTGTTATCCCTTGAATTAAGCAAATTAATGTTGCTCTGCCCCTCTATCTGCCGGCCAATTTCGCGATCAATTTATGCGACAATATATACTTGATCGGTCTGGCGTCAACATATAAATATATACATACATATATATTTATATATGCACATTAATACAGCGAGGAGTAATGGAGGCCGGCCAGCCTTTATCTCATCGAAAAAGAAAAGGCACTATATATATAGTTTCTGTTATTATGATCATGCTTTGCGTTACCCCATATATTTCTTATTTTTAATAATCATTAATATGTATCATACATGAAATAATATATGATAAGAATCATGATGAAATTACAATGAATTAAAGGCAGACCCTTCATGCATGCTTTGACGACGCGGCATCGATCGGTGCAATTGGAGGCCATATTTTGCTAGCTGAAGAGGTACACCTAAGGAAAAGATCGGGCCCATCTCAAAGTCATGTACGTCCTTACGAGTTTCTGACAATTTTGTTTTTTTCACTTTGTGATTTGCTTACTACTCATTATTATTTTGGATGAATTAACAAGGGTGCAAAAGCTCCAACTTTATGAAATAATGAGAGAGAGATCATGTCATACGATCGAGCTAGCTAGGAGGCCGGGAATGTTTGTATGTTGGTTAGTCCCCATGCAATATGTGCATTCAAAGCGTCAAGTTAGTTTTGTAACTTTGTTATCCATAAAGGTTGAATGAATGCGAACGCTTTATTCCTTTGTCTTCGAGTCCGGAAGAAAATCGTACACTGTTCCCGATTCCTTCAGACATATAGTCCCCATTCTCTTTTCAGGTCCTCGGTTTTTGCGGACGCTGAAAAAGATTTCACCCCTCAACACCCCCCTCCCCCTTCTCTCTCTCTCTACGTGAGATACCTCAATATTTTGGCTAATGAAAGTTCAAGATTGCCCTCTATTGAAATGGATCAAGAAGTTGTAAATTACAAGGGTGAGATTGTCTCTTCAAATTTGATATGCTTAATTCTCATCGATCATTGAAGCACCTAGGTGGCTAGGTAGATCAGTGGTATTATTTCTCCTATATATGTGCCTTATTGAGGTTCTCGACAATTTCAGGACTGGATGGGTTTCAATAAGATAAAAGTTCAGGATTATTAAATTATACCAAGATTTGATGTATACTTTGATAAGATTAATGGGGGTGTACTGTTTTTGATCAGTCTAGTACTATTAATAATCATGTATCCTAAACTTTGCATAAAAGAGAGAGACCCACTTACAAATACAATATCTTTATAATTTTATGAAATTAATTTGATGTAGATCAGAGAAAGCGCAAAGCTAAGTTGCCTTTGATACTGGTGCATTCGTCCTGCTTGTCAGCACATGCATTCCACTTTCCACTACAAAATCGACATTGGACCCCAAATTTTACCTCACCTACAAGAAAAGCACAGCCCACCTCCCATAAATTTCAAACCTATTCTGATCTTCTCTATCTCTCTCCTGCCAAATGGTAATCAAAACCAAATCTAGACAAGCTACATAACAAACAAGCTTCATGGAACTTCTCTGTATAATATAGACAAGCTTTAGGTGGATTGAAACCTACCAACAACCGATTTCAATAACACAACCTCCGCTCCCTCTCACCCTAAAGTTCGCTAAGCCTATGTGATCTTTTTCTTGTTTTCCCAGCCATAAACACGCATCGTTTCCGTATCTTCAAATCCAGATAAACCCATGAAAGCTATAATCTGCACAAGTTCTTCCTTTATACATTTTTAAGTCTCTTGTCACTGCTGTTGTAGTTCCGAGTGCTCGAGGAAGCTGAAAGATGAGAACAGGAGGATACACCCTGCAACAAGCTCTAACAGCAGACGCCGCGAGAGTGGTTAACCAAGCCGTAACCCTCGCTAGGCGTCGCGGCCATGCCCAAGTGACTCCCCTCCATGTGGCAAACACCTTGCTTGCAGCTTCCACTGGCCTATTTCGAACGGCTTGCCTTCAATCCCACTCTCACCCCCTCCAGTGCAAAGCCCTAGAGCTCTGCTTCAACGTTGCGCTTAACCGCCTCCCAGCCTCCAATGCTAGCCCCATGCTGGGCTCTCACTCCCAACATCCTTCCATCTCCAACGCCTTAGTTGCCGCCTTTAAACGAGCTCAGGCTCACCAGCGACGTGGGTCCATTGAAAGCCAGCAGCAACCCCTCTTAGCAGTAAAAATAGAATTAGAACAACTCATAATATCCATCTTAGATGATCCTAGTGTTAGTAGAGTCATGAGAGAGGCTGGTTTCTCTAGTACCCAGGTGAAAAGCAATGTAGAACAAGCTGTGTCGCTAGAAATCTGTTCTCAGACTCCTACCCTAAGTAGCAAGTCTAAGAATAGCAATCAATTAGACCTCCACCAGTCTCAACCTATTGGTCAAAGTGGAACAAAAGTAGAGAAACCAGTGGCATCTGATCCAGTTAGGAATGACGACGTTAGAAGTGTCATAGACAACATGATGAACAAAAGAAGGAGAAGTACAGTGGTTGTAGGAGAGTGTCTTGCAAATCTTGAGAACACGGTTAGAGGAGTGATGGACAAGGTTGACAAGGGAGACGTTCCTGAAGTCTTGAGAGAGGTAAAATTTATACCCGTTACTCTATCCTCTTTTGGGGATCTTTCTAGAGTTGATGTGGAACAGAGACTTGGAGAGCTCAAGAGTCTTGTGAAGAGCTGTTTGAGCAAAGGAGTTGTTTTGTTTGTGGGAGACCTTAATTGGGCTACTGATTATAGGGCAACTTCGAGAGAGGAAGGGAGGGGTTATTACTGTCCGGTGGAGCACATGATCATGGAGCTTGGAAAATTGGTTTGTGGGAATATTGGAGAGACTGGGAGGTTCTGGCTCATGGGAATTGCCACTTTCCAAACTTACATGAGATGTAAATCATCAGGTCATCCATCACTGGAGGCTGTTTGGGATCTTCATCCTCTTACAATCCCTGCAGGCAGCTTGCGCTTGAGTCTCATCACTGACAGGTAAAACAGTTGGTAATGTTGGACATAATTGTAAACTTTATTTCATGCTCCATATTCGCTTTCTAAAATAATTAGGTTTCCGCCTCGTGAATCACCTAACGAAGGATAATCATTTTCTTTAGAGGAAAAAAAAAAAGTTCATGTTGAAAATTTGAAAGAAAATCGTAAAAGTTTTAAAAGAAAGTTCCCTTTTAATTCCCTTTGTTTTTGAGTTGATACATGTATCTGTGACATTGCAATATATGCAAAAGAAAAAAAAATGTATATATCATTTCAAGATTCATTTTTTATATTTTTTCCTTCAAATTATAATTGATGCAAATTCGCCGACTTATAATTATTAATTAGTTGTGAAATCTATCTATTGATCCCCTAGTCACTGAATAATATTATTTTTTTCTCAAATTAAATTCACTTCGTCCACAGTGACCTACAAAGTCAGTCCACGAGCAAAAAAGCTGAAAAAGAAAATAGCTGGCTACTGGTTGAAGGTGACGAGGAGCAGCAGCAGCTTGCCTGCTGCACAGATTGCTCAGCAAAGTTTGACATGGAAGCTCGAAGCTTGCAAAGCAGCACTTGTAACAGCGTCTCCACTACTTCAAGCCTTCCTGCATGGCTCCAACAGTATAAAAATGAGAAAAATGGACTTGGCTCTAATGATCAGGTTTTAATCACTTCTCAACCTCCTAAACTTCGTTGATACCTATACAGTTCACCATTAATGCAATTATAAAAGTTGAAAACTAACTTTTGCTTTTGCAATTATCGTCTCTTTCTACCAGAACTGTGTCCCAGTCAGAGACCTTTGCAAAAAGTGGAACTCGATTTGCAGTTCAATCCACAATCAAACCCATTCTTCTGCGAAGACCCTCACATTCTCCTCTCTATCACCTTCTTCATCCACTTCAGGTTTTTCCCATGACCAGACGTACCCGAATTACTTGCACCAGATCAACCATGAGTGGCCGGTGGCGGAACCCAAGCAGTCTTGGAGGCATCATCATTTCTGGGTTTCTGAAAATTATAACATGAGCGTTGATCAACCAAGATTGAGAATGTACATCCCTGAGAAAAAGGATACTCAGCAACCATCAAATCAGAATTCAAACCCTAATTCGCCTTCTTCCAGTGATCTCATGGAGACGGAGTACACCCACAGGTTCAAGGAACTTAATGTAGAAAACCTAAACATCCTTTGCAGTGCATTGGAGAAAAGGGTTCCATGGCAGAAAGATATAATCCCCGAAATTGCAAACACAATCTTACAGTGCAGGTCCGGCTTGGTAAGAAGAAAAGGGGAGGTGAGAAATAATGAGGCCAAAGAGGAAACGTGGTTGTTCTTTCAAGGTGTAGATGTGGAAGCAAAAGAAAAGATTGCTAGGGAATTGGCTAAACTTGTTTTTGGTTCTCAGAGCAGCCTCATTTCAATTTCCCTGAGCACATTTTCATCCACAAGAGCAGATTCGACCGAGGATTGCAAAAATAAAAGATCCAGAGAAGAACAAAGTTGCAGTTATATTGAAAGGTTCGCCGAGGCAGTGTCCACTAATCCCCATAGGGTTTTTCTAGTCGAAGACGTGGAGCAAGCCGACTATCGCTCTCAAATGGGTTTCAAAAGAGCTATCGAAAGAGGAAGAATTACCACTTCTGATTATGAAGAAGTTGGCCTTAGTGATGCTATCATCATTTTGAGTTGTGAAAGCTTCAGCTCAAGATCCAGAGCCTGCTCCCCTCTTACCAGGCAAAAATCAGAAGGGTGTGAAGAGAAGGGTACTGCTGCAGTAGTAGTACTGGAGGAGACAAGCCCTTGTTTCTCTCTGGATTTGAACATTTCCATTGATGACGATAACGCTGTTGATCAGTCAATCGACGACATTGGGCTTCTTGATACCGTTGATAAACTAATTATTTTCAAAATTCAGGAATTGTGAAAAAAAAAAAAAAAGGGAAAAGGAAAACCTATGTAAGAACATTTATTTATGTTACGTGGCCAGTTTCTTCTTCTAGCTATTTTCATTCTTTTCGTTTTTGGGTTATATCTCAGTTTAACGTGTTTTATTAGATCATTCTCAGTGATTATTTCCGTTTGTCGGAAATTATGTAAAACTCCATGTATATTAATCGGTGCATTTACTTCTATTTAATGGTTGGCGTATTTCCGTCAGTTTTCGCACTTCATTTAATTTTTATTTTTTATTTTTTCGCTTGGGAGATTCAATAACATTTCAGTTTGCTTGCTCCATGTTTTATATATACGCCTTTTCAATTATGTTATTCATTAATATTATTTCGATCATCGATCTTTTTGTGATCATTATGATCTGACAAATAAAAAATAGCAAATAATTTCTTAATCATTTGGCCGCATTACATCAAGAAATGATAAAAGAACATTATCATCATGAGTTGTGTTTTTCTTTTCATATAATCTTGATCCTTCTCATAACTCGAGGATCTGATCTATATATATAGCGGTTTAATTTCTTGTTCCTTTTTGATCGATTCTTTTAATGTAGATATAATTAGATCTGATCAAGCTTTCTTCCATTTCATGTACGTACGCGTGGACTCAAGTCCAACAGTCATAGATAGTTCATTCATGCTGCACCAAGCTACTTACGTGGATTAATTCATGGGATAATACTCGATTCGTGCATGGAATCATGATGTCTCAGTCTCTCTAGTGATGATCTGATCTACCCGGCCCCAAATGAATTACCGCACAATTAATTAATCAGTACTACTGTATCTTTCACCAAGCAACGGTCTCTTTACGTCCTCTCGCTATGCTGGCTTTTGATCATCTTTTACTTGCTTACATTATAATATTGAGCGGCCAAACCAATAAAAAGAGCCTGCGATCAAGTTGTTTCATGCACTCATGTCGGTGTCCATTTTTTTTTTTTTTAAATTCCCGATATAAAATATTGATGATTACTTTGATTGCAAATAACTTAAAAAAAATAATAATAATAAATTCCACATATGCTAGGCTAGAGATGTTCAATTGCCAAGTTGAGCAAGATAAAATTAAGAAAATTGAAACCCAAGGATGTCACAAGCTGACGGCCGATCGAGATTCACCCTGATGATCACATGATCTTAATGACTTTTTAATTTCTTGCAATGAGAGAAAGAGGGGGGGAACTCAATCTCTATGGCAATAAGGGTATAAGGGTACTAAGGGGAGCTTAGTACTAATGATGGGAGATTTTGATCCCAGAAGTCGACATTCATGTATATCTATTTGTCAAAAGTTTATAATCATGAGTAGTGGTGGCTTCTACTTGCATCATGAGACATGTTATTTGCACGTTTGTAGATAATCAGGAATCACAACTTTTCTATTTGGATCTTCTTCGGCTTTTATATATGGGGGGACCCCCTTTATATTGATGTGGCCTAGCTTATGCCGATGTTGTTTCTACCTAGAAATATTTGTACAGGCGATCTTTTAATTCTCGTTTTGATTTAGAATTTTTGAAAACTTTTTTTTTTAGAGTATATTAATAAAATTGAGATATAATACTCATCTTAAAAAAAATAAAAAGGAGTAGCACAAATTAAGAACTTAGTTTGAAATTCTGGACAACTAATTAAGGATCATAGAAATCACTAATTTCCTCCATGTGAAAATTGGAGGACTCGGACAATGTGAAAACGCACGTAGCTCTGCCTCTCTCTCTCGCAACATACAAATTAACGAGAATTATATATGATCATATACACAAAATCTCCAAATCGATATATATATATATATAAATTAAAGAACCCACCTGATAAAGAAAATGAATTAATGCCTTATATATATACTCCTCAGTTCTTGTACCTGCTCCTGGTCGATCTCCATCTATATATATACTTAATAATTTATAATTATCCTCATGATGATCCCGTACGTCCACGAGTACTGCGATATCTTGCATCCTTAACAGGCGCCCTCTGATCATGATGTCGATTATATAGTACCACGTAATCAAGAACTTTTGGCCCCGTTTTAACCGGCCCTAAGTTAAGTTTCCCAATACCTAATTCCCAGCTTTTTGCCATAGAACGGGCATGTAAGTATTGCTAGCCGAAGTTGATCGGCTTGTCTAATTAATTCAATGAATTATACCAACTAGCTAGGATTGAGAAGAAAGAAAAAAAAGTGGGTGGATTTGACGAGGAAAGCCTACCAAAGATGGAAGCACAACCGTAATGACTTTTGGTTTACATGTATATAACCGCAAGTACGCGGTACGAGAAAGTTGACAAGTTCTGAATCAAAAGAAAGGGGACAAAGGTCATGAAAATACTATATACGTTAGTGAAATCAAAGCTAGACAAAGATGAAAATGCCGTTCTTGGGCATGCAGATCGATGGCCTTCTAATATCATAACTTCGTTCAAGTACTATATACTAAAGTTCATGTTTACCGATTTTTATAAAATAGCATATATATATATATATATGTATGTATATATATCGTGCAATATCTACGCGGTTGGACTGGTTGAATTTGTGAGTAGCATAAGTTTCGTTACTTAAAACTTGAATCCATGCAGTATGGAATTTCGAGAGAACACATTAAATTAGCGTCTAGTTTACACCATGTTGCATGCGGATAACTGATCTATGAAGTTAACATGATCTCCATGATGGAATTAGCGATTAACATCTATGGATGGATCGCATCTACGTACCTGCAGCTCGATCTTTCTGAAACATGAGTAACGTGAATTATAAAGCACCGATCCAACATGCATACTTTCAACTTTATTCCACTTGTTCCTTTCTCGCAACAAAGCAAAACTTAAACTCACTACCATCATGTATGCATGAGGTATCAATTTTCCAGCTGTTGCATCCGTTTTTAAGCTTTTGTTGTTTAGGATATATATGGTAATTAGGATCGATGTTTCTTTTCAAGTCTCATTGATGGAATTCTTCCATACATGATTAGAAATATTAGTGACCTTTATTCATGTTTACTTCAAGATGAAGCAAGTTTGGCTCGATCGGAACTGTCAAGAAGACTATTTACTTCGGCCGGATACTTCCTATATATAACGTCAGAAAATTGTGGGATCAAGCTTAAGGCCGTTTAGAAAAATCAATTCCCTCCTCTCAAAACAAATGAGAATTTACAAATTATGGCGGGTCTTTTAATACTGATAGGTAAATATAATAATTTTGTAAAATTAATAGCCCAAGAGGGAACTCATGTGCTTTCCTTTAATTTTAAGAAACTCCCAAAATATATGGCCGGGATAGTTCAAAAAGAAAGCATCACGCGTTTTTTCTTTTCCTTTAATTTCATGCGTGTCATCTATTTTGAAAGAAAGAGAATATAACTTAATTAATACACCTAATGTTGCTCAAGCAGCTTGGATTGTTAAAATCAAATTCAAAAATATGAAAAGAGTACAGATACACATGTGCTTGTGCATATGTACATTTATACATTATATATGCCCTCTCTCTCTCTCTCTCTCTCTCTCTCTCTCTCTGATCTCTCGGTGTTTCTGTGTATATATATATACACGTGTATTATATATATAAGTTGTGTACTTATGTCTCTGTGTGGGACTATGCCTCTGGTAATAAAATACTTAAAGCTTTATATATAGGTTGGACGATAAATTAAAAAAATAAAAATCTAAAAAATAAATAGTTGCATATTAATGCTCATTATAATATTTTAAAAGGAATGTTGGGAATGCAAAATAACATTAAGGCATGATCCATAACGTAAGGGTTGTGCAAAGGAGAAGCAACCTTTTGCTTTAGAAGGAAAAAGCAAAATCTTCCCTAAGAAATATCAAAAGAGCACTACTTTTCATGCTTTGTGAAGCGTTTTGTAAAAGAATAACTTTTCCTTCTTTGATTTTCGCAGCCCCAAACATTCTCTTCTTTGGAAAGCATTGTAAAGTTGTGGAATGAGGGTACAAAATAAATAAGTTAAAGTTAAAAAGGAAAAAAAAAAACAGCAAGATTAAGAAAATCATAGATGAGCATCTCTTCTTTAAACCTTAAAGATGTTGCTACTTTAGAATCACCAAAAGATCATTATCTTCTCTACTTTAAATTAAAACCCTTAAAGCGTAAGTAGGGAATTTGTCGCTTGTGGCTTTTCAAAAAGATTAAGAGTTTGTGGTATTAACGCATTATGTGGAGGACAAAGGTGGGTTTTAATTTGATCTCTCTCTCTCTCGCACGTGAAAGTTGAAACTAATAAATCCCCTGATCTATAGTGTTATATTCCCTTTTGCTTTTGATCACTTATCTCTTTTATAACTTTTCCCTCGTCTATGAATTAGAAGCAAGCCAGCCTCTATCTTAGACCGCTAGCTTTTTCTTTCATTTTACAAGATTTTCCCTTTTTTCTATCTTTTTCATTTATTTACCGGGAAATATTTCTCTTTTCTTTCTTTAATTTAAAACTTCTTCCCGATCTTCGCTTGCTGATACGTTGGTATCATACTATTGGCTAACTTTCAGAAGTGTTGGGGGGTTCTTCTTTGTTTCGAACTTTTTCCAAGCGGTGTATATTTATACCAAACGGAAGCAAATATATATGTTATTGTGAAGTACTAGTCCAGTCACGCATCACATGCATTAATATATATGGCTTATGAATATTTACCATCCATTATTCCTCGAGTGTAAGGTATCGACACTACAAGATAAACGGACTTTTGTGACTAAAATTTAGTGACCAAAATGACTATTTCCGACAAAAACCGTCGAAAATAGTCCTTTTGATCATCAAATTTTAATCACAAAAACTCGCTTCTCTTGTAGTGCGAGTCTTATATTGTACTTGCACAAATATTCTGTTCTCTATTTGAAAAACCTAATGTTCTCCCAATGGTTCACTAATAGCCAGCAAGGACATCAAAAGAGGAATAAGTTGGGGAATACGTAATGTTCTGACTCAGAAGCAGCAATAATTAATTAAATATGAGCGATTGCATTCACAGACAAGGAACTGAGTCAATTCCTCTGTAAATTGGTACAAATGATCATGAGTAATTTGTTTCTGCAATTAGAAATATCACGTATACCCTATTTGTTTCTGCAATTTCTCTCTTTGTAAGACCAAAGTGGGTTCAAAGCCACCAAGACATATATAGTTTTGCTCGGTACTCCAATTTGAATTTGAAGTTTTACACGCAGCTCTCACTGCTTATTTAGCTCTATTTCCCCCCTTTCTAGTAGTCTTTGGTGGGGAAAAGAAGAAGAGTGATTTGAAAAGAGGGGCAAAGCAACCAACGATAAATCACCTCCAACTATTCCCTAGGAACGTGGGGCAAATCTTTTTTATTTTTATTTTTTTACTTAAGTTTGTTGTGAAAGAGTTTCGTGATTATCTGTTCGATATCCCTGTCAGGTAACACTAATTACTTTAATTAGATTTGAATAGCATGGAATCTAATTTTCCCTCAAAAGCAGGCACAAGGAGTAAAGTAGTGCCTTCATCAGAAAAAGGAAAAAAAAAAAGAGCATAAATCTTAATTAATCCTAGAAAGTGGGTGGCTCTTTTAGAGCAAAAGCTTCTCTCTTTTTCACTCCTCATGGCTGATATTTAACCCCTTCTTACGGGGGGTTTAACACTGAAGCATGCATCTTTTTGTACATTCAGATGGTTCACCTTTTTCGCTCTTAGAAGTTTTAGTTGCAAAAACAGAGAAAAGTAAAGGTGTTCTTGCAGCTGAATGTACAAAAATATATGGGTGGTGGAAAAAGGGTGATATGGGTTCCAAAATCGACCGATTTGATCGATGCATCATGCCACCGAAAGACACATGGAACGCATATTGAGCTTTATTATTTAACCCATAGTGTCTAGTCGTCGTCCCTCACACTAAAAAGTAGGCCAATTTGTGCGTCATGTGTTGACTGACTGGCTCTACACTTTTTTTTCGGGCAATAAATCAAACACGTAGAGTGCTCAAAATAAATTTCATGAACGGGAAACCACTTCTGGCAATTGTTATTTCAAGAATCCCTGTTTGCTCAAGTACCTACATGCTAGGAGTGCGACTCACCTATCTAAGGATCTATCGGATAGATGGGCTGGTCCCCATTTTGTAGACAAAATCAACGTTGGCCCAGTTGTCAACACGTGAAAAAAAGAAAAGGTTAGTAGAATGGCCCAAAAGCAAAACTGAAACTTAGCTGGGTTGGGCTGAGGTAGTCAGGCCTGAGCCCAAACTTATTCTCCCTAATTTTTTAAGCACGGGCTGCCTCATAATAAATAGAAAGAAAGAAAAAAGTAAATTTGTGAAGCAGTTTTTTTAAAAAATATATATATATATATATATATTGAATTCCCAGAAATAACTGGGAAACAATTTCAAAGGGAATTTACTTTTCCATCACCTGACATCAAGTTAGAACAACTAAAGTTTGATAGTGGCCCATGCATAAAAATGAAGGTATAGTGGTTGGTGGAGCCTTGCATGCAAGCATAAGGACAACTCCCCCTAACATTAATGTCTGAATGAGGGGGGGTGATAAAGGAGTAGATACATCACAAGCGGCCCTACCGATGGCCAGAATTCATTCTTAAGCTTTAAGGAATAGGGCGGGGGACATACTCATTAGGGCATTAAACTTGTGTGCTTTGTTCCAGCCAATGAGCTTATCGTCACACACACATACTTTTATATTAATATTCCTTTCCCATCTTTAAGAGCCTAATTATATGTGTTTCCCTTGCTTTGGACATCATGACCTTTCCAAATCACCACAAAATGAATACCTAATATTAACTTTTTGCAACTCTAATCATATATCTTTCTCAAGATATAATGGGTTTCATCTTCTTTTCGTGGTTCAAATAATGGGGCTCTTTATCAGATATATCTTAGCCCTCCTTTCTTCCTAAAGTTACTATAATAATATTATTAAAAAAAAAAAAAAAACACTTGAAGCATATTGCTTTCACAAGTTGCCTTTGATTATGCAAATAAAAGCTTTGGCGGAACTCAAGCTTATTCTAACTCGAGCCAGCCAAAGGCATTGAGCAAATCCAGGTAAGATCTTTTTCCTTTTCTTTGGCTAAATTACACAATATCTCATAATCCTACTAACTCCACCCATGTGAAAGAGAGTATTGCTCTCTAGAATACATATATATACACAATAAAATTATGAAAATTATCTTAACACCAGATCATGAATCTACCAGTATTGGTGCCTTCAGCGGACAGATTCCGACTACACCCCTTTCCTTGCACCGAATACCAAGTTTTGATTTTAAACAAAGAAAGACAAGCTTCCGAAACCCATCACAGAAACTGTCAACTGAGACCCACCAGCAAAGGAGGATTAATTGTTGTCATCTAGAAAAAGACAACGAGTAAGACAAAGTTTCCACACTCCTTGAGCCTTTTGCAGACTTTAAGAAAAGGGGAGCTAACAAATGGCTCTTTTGCACAAGGTCACTGTCTATTCCTTCATCTCTGCTTTCTCTTATAAGTGACTTGTTTTTTATTAATGTTTTTCTTTTTTTTCCTTCTTTTGCATAAAAGTAAGGGAAATCTCAGATCAAAAAGTCTCTTACAATATATCTATGGATAGATATTCCCCATTATAGCTAGTTTCATCCCTCTCTATATCTCTCCTATGCTTTTTTATGAATTTATCATTTGAAAGTGATGAGATTGAGGGATCCAAGGAGGAGGAGAGAGTACTTTCATGTGCTGCTGTTTCAGTTATTGGGAAGAGAGGGAGGTAGCATTAATGGCCACGATGTTCGTTTTGGTTTTTGTGTATGGTCGAGTGGGGCTGTGGTCTTTGGTATAAAGGATTTTGGTCAAAAGGAGAAGGAACGCTCACGCGAATAAACCAGAGAATGAGTGTCCGAATGATGATTGCATTTTCGGGCTTTTGATGATTGTTGGGTCGTTTTCCTAAAGCATATATTTTAGCGAGCAGATTTCAGAAAGAGATCAGAGCGCCAACTCTCAAGGGCATTGGTTGGAGTCTTGGATTTTGAGTACTTGTCTTTATTTCCACTACAACCTGACCTTTAAGTGATCCTTTAGAATATAGAATATAATTAAACTTAATTTGTGTTAGTGTGCTGAAAAACATATGAAATTAATGTACAAAGCAATTAATAACGTTATATGTTTCCAAGCTAGATTTGTGTTCGTTAAATAATTAAGAACCGAGGGTGAAGTACGAGATATGTCACCCATATAGCCAAATAGACATTTAAAAAAAAAATTATATATTCTTTTATACTCTTAAATATTTTTTTAAAAAAATTCATAATATCATTAAAAATACCTTCGTAATTATTAAATAAGTAAAAATCAATTGATAATGGCATTATCGGTGGATAAAGTATTATCCAAAAATTAATGAGGTGGAAGCAATGATGACCCAAAAAAAAACAAAAAAACACTCCATTTCTTTCTAAATTTTAATATAACCCCTCTCAAGATAGCAATCGTTGCATGATTGTCAACCTCATATTAAGACTTCAATCATAAAAATAATTATATTTACATAGAGTTTTTTTACTTATCATTCTTATAACATATAATTATTAAAAAAATTAAAAAGAAAAAAAAAAGAGAGAAAAAGATGTGTAGTGTAGAAATATGGAGCGTTTGCACTTATCACTACCATACTTGTGGTCCATTTTTCTAAGCCCATGGCAATGCCAGTTTATAAGTTTAACAGTTGTAGAATTGGACTTGAGTTTGTTGTGCAAGGAAATCGTCGGGCCCAAAGAATGATGTAGAAAGCATGACCCAAATAGACATGATTACAACCATGGGAATCTGGGATGGGCTTCTAACTTTCATAGACCTGGGATTTTGCCCTTTTTATGTAAAAATAAAAATAGATAAACTTATTTTGATCAAGAAAAAAAAATCTTTAGACTAATATTATATATAACTTTAGAATTTGTAAATTTTTTTAAAAATTTTCGTAAACTTCTTTTAAAAAAATGCAGGAGCAAAAGTTAATTTTTTTATATAATTTTTTTTACTTTCTTTAAGATAGAGTGACTCAAAACTTACATATTTTAGGATTATATGATTAATTATATTTCCCTTTCTTTTAATATTGAGATAATTAAGATAAGTTATACTACAAGTCTACTTGCAAGTAATTAATAACTTCCATTATAGTCAATTTAGGAAAAAAAACACCAATAATTTTTATATTAAAGATTATATCTTCTTATATATAAAAGATCCAATCTTTAAATGAATAGTGAGCACAACATTTCTTCCAATTTTATCCTTCTTTTTCACAGTAATATCTAATTTTATCCGTGAATACACAGTAATGCACAGTAAATATGCACAGTAATATAATAATTCGATTCCTGCACAGTAACGATGCACAGTAATATAATAATTCGATTCCTACACAGTAAAGATAATAATTGAACGCACAGTAATATAATATAAAAAATTCAAAATACACAGTAATGCACAGTAAAGATAATAAAAAATTTTATAAATCATCGAAAATATCCGTCATTACACAGTAATTCACAGTAAAGATGCACAGTAATATAATAATTCGATTGCTACACAGTAACGATGCACAGTAATATAATAATTCGATTCCTACACAGTAAAGATAATAATTGAACACACAGTAATATAATATAAAAAATTCAAAATACACAGTAATGCACAGTAAAGATAATAAAAAATTCTATAAATCATCGAAAATATCCGTCATTACACAGTAATTCACAGTAAAGATGCACAGTAATATAATAATTCGATTGCTACACAGTAACGATGCACAGTAATATAATAATTCGATTCCTACACAGTAAAGATAATAATTGAACACACAGTAATATAATATAAAAAATTCAAAATACACAGTAATGCACAATAAAGATAATAAAAAATTCTATAAATCGTCCAAAATATCCGTCACGCACAGTAATATAATATAAAAAATTCAAAATACACATTAAAGATAATAAAAAATTCTATAAATCATCGAAAATATCCGTCATTACACAATAATTCACAGTAAAGATGCACAGTAATATAATAATTCGATTGCTACACAGTAACGATGCACAGTAATATAATAATTCGATTCCTACACAGTAAAGATAATAATTGAACACACAGTAATATAATATAAAAAATTCAAAATACACAGTAATGCACAGTAAAGATAATAAAAAATTCTATAAATCGTCAAAAATATCCGTCATTACACAGTAATTCACAGTAAAGATGCACAGTAATATAATAATTCGATTGCTACACAGTAACGATGCACAGTAATATAATAATTCGGTTTCGGGAATATCCCCATTCATAGGTCCGATGAACGCACAGTAATATAATATACAAAATTCAAAATACACAGTAATGCACAGTAAAGATAATAAAAAATTCTATAATCGTCGAAAAACCTATCGCTTAGTGTTTAGTCACCCCAAAACCTGATTGATCCCTCAAATATTCAAATATCTGCCACCCCTTAATGCTTATCACTTACAGGTGTGATCCCTCAAATCCTACTCACGCCTTAATGCTTATCACTTACAGGTGTGATTTCAAATTTTCTCATCTTCTTATAAATCCACCACCGCTTAGTAGATTTTACCTTCTTCATTTTCTACTTTTCCTATCTACTAAAATCGACTGCTAGGTCCTTGGTCTCTCAACGTTAGGAGGTATTTTTTTTTTTATGTTCATTGCTCTGGATTCAATATTTATAACTGTTTGTTCAAATCATTTATTTGTATGCAATATTTATTTATTACAAATAAATATGACAAAATACATGAAAGAAATGAAGTAAAAACCTACAGATCTAAAAAATGCACAGCTAATAATACATAAAATGCAAAAATACAAACCTGATATACATGAAACGGCCAAGAACAATAAAAAATATACAAGAAATGAAACAAAAGGAAAAAAAAAACTTCAATTAAATATACATGAAATGGTAGGTAAAATAGAAAAAAAAAAAATAAAAAATAACATCAATCCGAATAAAAAAAAATGCAGAAAATGCAAATGGAAGGAAGTTAGTGTAGATGTAAATAGAAAAGATGGAAAAAGGGGAAGAAGAAACATTAGAAATACATAGAGGTAAACAAAGCGAGATAGAAAGGGAGAGTGAGAGGGCCAGAGAGGGAGACGGGAAGAAGGGTCTTGAATCGGCTCGGATTAGTCCTAGAAAAGTTATTTTGTCCCAATTATTCTTTTCATTTTTTTAATTCCTTAAAATAGTACTCCAACCAAGTTATACGATAATTAAGATCTTAGTGGGGAAAATAATTACATAAAGGTAGATAATATAATATTGGCCATGCATAGTTATGAGAATGAGCTCCCGTGAGAAGACGAAATTGTCAGCATGCATGCAATTAGGTAAGTAATTGTCCTGTTTTGCAATAAAATAATACAAGTTGATCAAAAGTGTCTGCTCAAAATTCAAAAAGCAAGCATGATATTAATTAATTAATTAATTAGTTGTTCAACTTGAGAAGACGAAATTGTCAGCATGCATGCAATTAGGTAAGTAATTGTCCTGTTTTGCAATAAAATAATACAAGTTGATCAAAAGAATCTCCAAAGTGTGTACCAAATATTATAAAAATATGCCAGAATAATATATACACAGGCATATAGATGAGCACGAGATGTATAGATAGGAGGTGGGGGAGGTATCAATTTGTCTGTTACCTAGACTAGATTAAATTTGCGAGATCTGATGAGATATTTACACGTTTGCTTTGTATTTATATCTGGAATTTCTAATGGATATATTCGTCTCTTATCACCGCCAGCTTATGCTTTCTTCTATGTTATCAAATCTCTGACGCTTGTACATCTTTGAAGCTGTGGAAATTGACTTCTTTGCTACTGAATTTTTGCATCAGTTAGGTTGGTGTCTCTGGTTTCTTCTTGCAAGCTTTGATAACTTACTTCTTATTGAATAATTTCCTTTGACACAATTGTTAGATGTAAAAAATAAACACTCCATAGAAATTTAACAAACACCTAAATTCAACCATGTTCTTGACACTTAAATCCGACTATAAGATAAAAAATTTCATCCAACCGATTCAGAAACCCAACAAATAAATTAATCGATTATGAGGAATAGATATGCAAGAAACAGAGTGAATACCGAAACAGCTACCAGCTACAGATCAGATATGACCGGTTGAAGAAACAATTCGGGGCTTGCAGCCATCGGTGGGATGATGGTAAAAGAGGAGCCGAAGACTTCAAAACTTCATCACGGCCGCTGCTTAAGACTCGCTGGCGCCTCCCCCAACTTACGGAAATATATGTATACAACTTTTGACTCTTTGGACCCAAGTTCCCTCACCCACTTGGAACAAAAAGCTTAGCATAAGATATGGGACCCCAGCTTTGTCTGTGCTTTGTGCATGGCTCAATCAAAAGGCCAACTTTTGCACCGCCAGAACCTTACCAGATTTAAAGAATCCTTGATTGCGAGAGACTACTTTATTTTTAATAAATTGTTGAGAAAATTAAAGGTGATGAGAATAGATATAATCGATCTTTATTTGTTTATTAAAGATAACTTACAGAAAAACCCAAAGCTAACTTACGGAAATAACTTACGAAACTTGGGTCCCATATCTTAGTATTTGTTGGAGAGAAACTTGAAATTTTCTGTCTGCTTCTTGGGTGACCGGATGGATAAAAGGCATCAGCTTTACCCATTTCACAAGGTGGACGGTGGAGATTTGAGTGCAGGGAGATATTTTCTCTCAAGATGAGAAGGGAAGAGAAGGGAGGAGGGAGGAAGGTGCGTCGGCCATGGCTTTCTTTGAGAGAAAAACTGTCTCTGTTTTTTTAGTGACCGGATGCATAAAAGACATCACCTTTACCCATTTCACAAGGTGGACGGTGGAGATTTTAGTGCAGGGACATATTTCCTCTTGAAGATGAGAAGGGAAGAGAAGGGAGGAGGGAGCAAGGTGGGTCGGCCATGGCTTTTTGGAGAGACAGTTGAAGTTTTCTCTCTCTTTCTTGGCTGAGCGATGGAGTTAAGACCACAAATCCTTTTAAAGAAAAAAAAAATTAAAATGTAAAAGATGCAAATGGAAGGAAAGCAGTGTAGATGCAAATAAAAAACACGAGAGAAAGGGAAGAAGAAAAGTTAGAAATAGAGAAAGATAGATAGAGTGAGATAGAAATGGAGAGTGAGAGTTAATTTATAAAATTTATTAAAATACACTTCTATAAATATTTATTGAAAAAAAAACCTAATAAATGAGAATCATGATAGCCATTGTTGGTTAATAGTGGTCGTTGCTGAAAGTTAGGTACCATTGACCCATTGAAAATTTATAAAATCATTAAAATACACTTCTATAAATATTATGTATTTTATAAATTTTGTGGATTTCAAATATAAAGTGTCGAAACACTACAATAACATTTACAGTAGAGCTAAGATTTAGGTTGGGAATTAGTAGGATTATAAAAATTTATTTGAATATCAGATGTTAATTCTATTTTATATTAAAAATAATTTTATAATTTAATATATTTTTATAAATGGTGCATATGATTATATTAAAATTTTATAATAAGAAAAATAGTAAAAATTTGCATTATTGTAGAATTTTATTTATAGTGAGGTAGGCTTGACTGAATTTTTTTTATAACTACTAACACATAATTTATTGAATTTCTTTTCTTTCATTATTTTATTCGCTCTAATTTATACTATAATAATTGTTGCAGAGTTATTATCGATGTCTGTAAAGTTTTGCAATTTATAATTGGAATTTTAGTGTAAAATTATATAATTGAAATTTTGACCTTGTGCCTAATTTTTTGAGTACAATTTCTGTTCTGATATTTTTTATTTGATTACTTATATTGTAAGAGATAAACATTTTTAAATAAATAAACTTATATTTCTCCTCACATTGTAGGATTCAGACGTTTATCTATTTGCTGCTATCTCCGATACTCCATTTCCTTCAGGTTCTAAATTAATTTTTAGCTATTTGGCTTCTACTAAATTTTATTTATTTTGAGATATAATAGTTGCATTTAAATTTTCTGTATTCATTTCCTTATGTCTATAGTTTTATTTTATTCATGTCATTTTTTCATTTACTTATTCTCGATTACTTCGTACACATCGTAATTGGTTTATATACAATTTGTGTTACCACATTATGAACATATTTATAACATTTATTTATTTTCTTATAGACACAAATTTTCCCCATCATTGCTCTTCAACATTCCAATGGAATTTTCTACTATCTGACTAAATCGAATTATTGAAGGATTTATTCTCTTCAATAATGCAATGAAACGTGGTAAGATACATCGATATATGAATAAAAATACATCTAAGTATAACCAAACATTTTCTTCATATTATCTTATATGGATTTCCTATTTCAAATAAATTTGAAGGTGTTGAGAAAGACCAAAGAAAACAATCTTCCTACGCTTCGTATTCACAAGAAAAAATAGAAGACATATGTCGTAAAAAGAGAGAAAGGTATGCTGAACAAAATAGAAGGCATGAAATATTTCCTACAGAAGAGGTCGGATGTTCTTCCAATGTTGCTATGACTATAGTGACTTCAGAAAATAATTCATCTATACCATTGGAAATGGATTGTTTAGATTTTAATAGTCCTACAAAACTTCCAGATCAGATTATTTATCTTCCTTCAAACCATCCTACTTTCGAAACAAGGTCATCAACATCTTCCCGGGGTAAGAACCATATATAAAAATAGGTTCTTCATTCCTTTTGTATTCCTTCTTATTTGCTTTTTAAAATTTTTCAATGTCTGCCTCTTTTATCCTACAGGAAAACAACATCAAACATCTGCTAATTTTAGAGAAATTTTATGAACTATACCAATTGAGGCAAGTTTGTTACCATCGGTTCCATTCTGTAAATATTGCCAGGCAAAAAGGTTTCATCATGAACCGAATGGTTTCTGTTGTGCTGATGGGACAGTTTCTTTGATTAGTAATGATGTTTCAGATCAACTTTATCAACTATTTACTTTGAACTCAGATGAAGCTATTCACTTCCGTACCTATGTGCGCACATATAATAACAAATTTGCTTTTACATCATTTGGAGTTACATTCGATCAAGATCTATGCAGAAGAAATAGAGGAATTTACACATTTCGAGTTCAGGGACAAATATATCATTACATTAATGATTTACTCCCTGTCAATCAACATCCCTCTTATTTGCAGCTCTATTTCTTCGATACTGAACATGAAATAGAGAATCGTGTTTATGATTCCGAGAGATTAAATCCGTCAATTATTGGAAAAGTTATGGATATACTTCATGTTAATCCATACTCTATTTTTTTCCGGACTATTGGTGATCTACCCAATTTGGAGAAATACGGAATTCATATTAGATCAGATGTTGGTTTAGATCAACGCGTTTACAATGCTCCATCAGTCTCACAGGTCGCAGCTCTTTGGATTGAAAATGAAAATTCTGAGAGTTTAAGAGCCCGAGACATTGTCGTCTTCAATCATACAGGTCAAAGTCGTATAGTTCAATATTATTTCGGTTGTTATGATCCATTGCAATATCCATTACTATTTCCCTTCGGTGATACTGGTTGGCATTAGGGCATACAGAAAATAAAAAAAGGGACAGCATTGTCATATCCTGGAAGAGGAAATACAATTCATGCTAATCAATTTCTTTCAGCAGAATACTTGCTTAGAAGAGAAGAAGAAGGTCTATTTTCATACTACTTCTCAATGCTTTAGGTTCTGTCCTTATATGATATTCATTTCTAATTCATTCACTTTACTTTAATGTAGTTCTTACCAAAAAAAAGAAAGAGCCAACTGTTTCATGCCGTGAGTATTACCGTTACAAGTTACAAATAAGAAAGAACAACAAAAGTATTTTGTTGCTGTGTGATCGTCTGTTACAACAATTTGTAATTGATATGTATGTGAAGATTGAGACATCAAGATTGGATTACTTCCGTAATAAGCAGCAACATATTCGATCGGAAGTATATCAAGGTATTGTTGATAGCATTTCAATTGGACAAACTAATGCTTCTAAAGTTGGTAAACGTATTATTTTGCCATCATCTTTTATTGGAGGTCCAAGGGATATGCGTAAGAGATATATGGAAGCAATGGCTTTGATTCAACGTTTTGGAAAACCAGATATTTTCTTGACCATGACATGTAATCCAAGTTGGAAAGAAGTTTTAGATGAGTTAGAACCACAGGAAGAGGCACAAAATCGGCCTGACTTGATTGCCCGTATCTTTAGAGCAAAATTGGAAGAGCTAAAAGATGATTTGTTCAAGCGGCAACTATTTGGGAAAGTTTCAGCATATGTTTATGTGATTGAACACCAAAAAAGAGGACTTCCACATGCTCATTTCCTAATTGTACTGCAAAGAGATTGGAAGATGTATGCTCCTGAATCTTTTGATGATATCATATCTGCAGAAATACCTGATAAAGTCGACAATTTGCATTTATATAAATCAATTGTTAAACATATGATGCATGGTCCTTGTGGAATATTAAATCCTATCAACATATGCATGAAAAAAGATGGAAAATGCAGAAATCAGTACCCAAAAAGTTTTATGACTGCTACTATTGTAGGAAATGATTGCTTCCCGCAATACAGACGCCGTGATTCTGGAATGTCTGCTAAAGTTAGAGGCAAAATTTTGGATAATCGTTGGGTTGTTCCACATAACCCATATCTAATTGCAAAATATGATTGTCATATCAATGTTGAGATTTGCTCCACAATTAAGGCAATCAAGTATCTTTATAAATACATTTATAAGGGCCATGATCGTGTCGCTTTCAATTTAATTTATGAAAATGGCACTGAAGATATCGATGAAATCCGATAGTTCCAATCGGCAAAATGGATCACTCCACCTGAAGCCATGTGGAGGATATATGGTTTTACTCTTAACGAAATGTATCCAGCAGTCTACAGTTTACATCTACATCTTGAAGATCAACACATGGTAACCTTTCGTGCACATGAAAACCTGAGCAATGTTGTCAACTCGGATTCCTCAGCAAAGTCAATGTTAACTGAATTTTTTGCAACAAATCAGAGAGATACAAATGCACGTAAATTGTTGTACAAAGAATATCCAGAAGCTTTCGTTTGAAATCAACAATACAAAATATGGACTCCAAGAAAGAAAAAAACTGTGATAGGGCGGATTATTACAGCAAATCCATTTGAAGGTGAAAGATATTATCTGCGAATATTATTGAATCACATCAGAGGCCCTTTATCATTTGATCATATCAAGATAGTTGATGGTATCATTGTACCAACATTTCGTGAGGCAGCTACTTTGCATGGGTTGTTAAATAAAGATAATGGCCTTCAAGATTGTTTACAAGAGGCGTCTTTGTATCAAATGCCATATAGTTTGAGGCGTTTATTTGCAACAATCTTGGTATATTGTAATCTTACAAACCCAAGGGAACTTTGGGAACGCTTTGAAAAAGACATGTCAACTGATTTCCAAACATCTGATGCAAATACAACAGATGTAAGAAAAAAGGTCTTACAAAGTGTTTCTTCTACACTTGAATCAATGGGAAAATATATCAATGTCTTCCATCTCCTAGATTCTAATGTCTCCTTTAATGAAGAGCAATCTCAATGTAAAGAAATCAGTGATGAATTAGCAGTTGCAATTCCAGAAGATGATCTTTTAGCATCAGGGACTCTTAATTCTGAACAACTACAAGCATATAATGAAATCTTACAGAAAGTTCTTTCCAAAGAGACTGCTGTATTTTTTATTGATGGCCCTGGTGGTACTAGAAAGACATTTCTATACAAGGCACTTCTCGCTAAAATCAGATCTGAACATTTAATTGCACTCGCAACTGCATCATCTGGTGTTGCTGCATCTATTTTACCTGGTGGTCGAACAGCACATTCGCGGTTCAAAATTCCATTAGATGCTGAAAAAAATACCATATGTAATGTCAGCAAACAGGGAGGTCTTGCCAGATTATTACGTCTTTCAAGATTAATTGTATGGGATGAGGCACCTATGTCTAGAAAAGAATCTGTTGAAGCATTTGATAAAATGTTACGAGACATAAATGATTCAGAATTGCCGTTTGATGGAAAAATTGTAGTATTCGGTGGGGATTTCCGTCAAGTTCTTCCAGTTGTTCGTAAAGGCACAAGACAAGAACAAATTAATGCCAGCTTAGCTGCCTCTTATCTCTGGCCTATGATGAAAAAAATCACCTTAAATGAAAATATGCGAGCAAGGTTAGATCCGGATTTCTCAGAATACTTGTTACAAGTCGGCAATGGAACATCACCAATTACTATTGAAGAAAATATAAAAATTCCCAATGAAATGCTCATCGCGTATACCAATGATCTTAAGTCTTTGGAAGATTTGATTGATGCTATTTTTGGAGACATAAACATTTATTCAGATAACCTTTTACAGATGACCAATCGAGCTATATTAACACCGAGAAATGTTTATGTTGATCAGATTAATGCTATACTGATCGAAAGATTCCCTGGTGAAATTATACGTTATTATAGCTTCGATGAAGCAATAGATTCATCTGAACAAGGTATTATGGAAGATTTCCTGAATACATTGCACCGAATGGACTTCCGCCTCATGAATTATTGCTTAAAAAAAATTGCCCCATCATGTTGCTCAGAAACATTGATCCTTCTGAAGGCTTATGTAATGGAACACGTTTGATCTGTCGCAACTTCAATCGCAATGTCATTGATGCAGAAATTGCAATCGGTTACTACAGGGGAAAGAGAGTTTTCATACCAAGGATTCCATCCCTACCAAATGCAGATGAAAACAATGGATTTCCATTTAAAAGAACACAATTCCCTATTAGATTAAGTTTCGCAATGACAATAAACAAATCACAAGGATAGATACTAGATTTTGTTGGAATATACCTGCCTCAACCTATATTTTGTCATGGTCAATTATATGTGGCCTTATCAAGAGCAAAAAGTAGTAGCTCGATAAAAGTTCTCATCAGGGCAGTATCAAATGATCAATCTGAAGAAAGCTACACAAAAAATATTGTTTATAGAGATTTATTAAAAATGGCACATTCAACATGAGCCTACATAGGTAATATATTTATAATATATCTCTATTCATTATGTCTACTTCTCTTTTATTTTTATATAATGTTATTGTTGTATTCTGTTATATCTTATTCTAATTATTTTATAAAATATTAATTTGTTCCATTAATATATTCTTTTATTCTATGCATAGGTACCCATCAAGATGCGGACTGTCTATCAATCAATCGAATATATTACTCCGAGTATAAAGAATTGGAAGATAAAAATGATTGTCGGTGAGAAATCACCAAAACGTACTGCTCAAGGTTCAACAAAAAATTATCAGAAGTTAACATTAATTGATCCCAAGGTATTAGATGTCATATATTTATAATTTCTAAAAATAAAATTTTTAT